>JAPPVO010000017.1:114328412-114678042 GCA_030407325.1 Camellia japonica | reverse complement strand
TTCTTATGAGTTCTTTGTAATTGCTAGAATTGGCCTCATAGAATTGTCTATACAAATTAAGAATGGGTCTCATAAATATGCTCTTAAAATGTTTTGATGATGACGCACTGCAAAACAAGCAAAAATTAGCAAGTAAGAGAAAAATACACTCTAAAAAGCGAAATTAGAAACAAATAGAAAGAGCTCAACATATCACATGTAAATCCCTTCTACTGAATTCATAGTAATCATTAGTAGATAGTATAGAAGATACTTTATAGTAACTCACCAACATTAGTATATAAGATACTTTCCAATTATGCTGCAAATTGATATATGATAAAACAATGAAATAAAAGAAGCTAATAACACCACCACAAATGAATGAATAGTACATAAGGAAAAAAGAAAAAAGAATTATACTACACTCTGCTTTTGGTTTTTCATTTTCTTCCCATGCTTTAATCAAAGCTAGTTTCTTCTATTTTTTGTCATAATATGAAGCAAAAAATGAAATACCTAAATCTAATCATCAGCTTAGTGATTACCCTAATACTTAACAAGTAACCCCCTATGTTTTACCTCTCTTAGTTTCATTTGTTGATTACTTTTAGCACAGGATTTGAAATCCTGTCACAAATTTTTTTTTTTTTAAATTTATATACTTATAAACAGTGATATAATCACCCAATTCACATTTTAGAGAGGATGTTATATATATATATATATAAAAGGATGTCAAAGGCTTTGGAGTGAGTCGAAGTTAGTTAATATAGCATGATAGATGATCCCTTAAACTTAAGAAAAAAATTGCCTAAATCAAGGATCAATAGAACATGAAGGCTTTACATATATATATATATATATAGAGAGAGAGAGAGAGAGAGTTGGTTCATATATTTTTAAAAAATTGTTTTGAATCTATATTTTTCATGCTTTGATGATGACATAATGTCTTTGTTTTCTATATATATTAAGAAAGGGAACGAAGGAAAAAAGAAATAATCAAATAAACAAAACAAAAGCAACATAAATTAATAAACCAAACACCCATAGATTTCACGTGAACCAAATACTTATCCCATGGCAATGCCACATAGATTTCATGTGAACAAAAGCAACATAACGTCTCTATTTTCTATATATATTAATGTTTGATCTCACATGGCAATGCCATGTGGCACTATCTAATAATTTTTCTTGACCAATGATGACTATTACTAAAAATAACAAATAATAAAGTAAATTATTTTCCTATTAGTCAAACAAATTCATCTAGTTGCAAGACAGACTCAATGGCACATTCTATCAAACACTTGCAAGACAACTTATGCACATACAACCGTCAAAATCATGAAAACCTATGTGCATGAAACTACCATTGATACTTATGTGAACAATTTTGGTAGCCAAATGAAGAATACAAACTTGTTGGAAGAAGAACAATTTTGGGGGAAAAAAAAAAGGTGATGTATAAAAATTAAACAATCTTATTTGAAGAATGAAAAAAAAGAAGTTTTTATTGAGAAACTTACATTCATAGTTCTCAAATTCACTAGCATGATGCCTCTTCACAAATGTTGCTTACCCTATAGCAATCAAAGAATTCAGCAATTGAAGTTGTAGTACTATAGGTAATAGGGCATTTAACACTATCACAACATCATACTCTAGATGACTCATTAAAATATTAGGACATTACCACCATGGCCTGAGCTAATTCTCCAATGGAACATTTAGAAGTATGCCCTACAAATTTTGGGTTGGGCTGGGAGGGGGCGGGGACAATCAAAAGTCTATTTTGATGAAACAAGTAGTAAGTATAACTATTGACAAAACAAATGGTCTATACAAAATACAAAGACACAAATTAAAGTAAGAAGGAAAATGATGAGTGAATGTGAAAATTACTACTATGATAAGGACAACAAATACTCAAGAAGTATGGAACATATACAATGTATATCAATTTTTACTGTCTCAAAGAATGTTAAGGGCCTACCTTGAGCCCTTAAAGGCTTAAACCATAGAAGAACAATAATTTGAACAAATTCGAGCTTTTCTGGAGTCCAATCCCTAAAATTTGTTTTTTTTTTTTTTTATTCTACTTCCTTCAATCGAATAAAGAGTCAATGGTTTATGAATATATGTATGTGCACACACACACACACACACACAGAGTAATTACCCGATAAAGCAAAAGTGAGTCAGATATGTGAGAAGAGTGGGAGTTACTGATTTGGGTTGGTGGTGATATGCCAATCAATTAGAGAGAGCAGAGAGAAGTCAATTTCATTCAAACCCAAACCTTAGGATTTTCCCAGAACATAAGCGCTTGCAAACCCTTTTTTCCCTTTCTTTTTGTGTGCCCAAGTGAAACTCTAGTGTTAGGATTCCAATGGCAAAGGCTCCTTGCTTCGGGAGAGCCTTTCAATGGCCTTTTTTATTTTTAATTCTAGAATGCCATTGAAATTTTATTTGTGCTGACAACTTTAAATAAATAAAATGTCACTCAATTTTATTTTATTTTTAAAAAATGTCACAAAATTTATTTCCATTGATAGCTTTAAATAAAATGCCACTCAAATAGTGGAATACCTGTTGGGTTAAGTGACATTTGAAAAAAAAATGCCATTAAATGTATTTGTAATAGCATTTTTATAAAAAAAAAAAAAATGACACTGAAATTATGCCACTAAATAATGTTTTTGTTGTAGTGTTGTGACACTTGTTCATTGAAATATCACTAGAGCCTTTTATGTTTGTGGTTTTGTGACATTTTTCAAAAATGTGCCCCCAAATATTATTTTTGTGGAATTTTCTAAAAATATGCCACTAGTATAGTGACACTAAAGTGTGTTTTTGTTATAGTGGTAGCAGAATAGAGAACTAAACTAGACAAATGGCTAAACTCGTCTGTATGTCAAGACCAAAACAGAACAAACGAAAACAAGATATATGCCCTCAAAAGAAAAAACACACCAAACCTCCCAAACGCATCTTATTCATAGGCTAATAATAAAGTTAAGTGCTTAATTAACAAGACATATGGTAATTTGCAAGCATCTTATTCAACCCAAGTGGTATTTCCAAACTTTCTCCATGAAACTACTAGCATATGAGTATGGTGATGGTGGTGCTATCACGTAAAACCATATCCCATAGTTAACTATCAAAAACAACAGGGAGATGTGCAATAAGGCACTAAAAGGATGCAACGGGCGAACAAGTATAATCACCACGATTGAGGCAAGAAAGCATGTTGTGGTTAGTGGACAAGTACAAAGATTGAAGAAGTAGAATGATTTTTATGTGATGATAGAATTTTTGAATAGAACTACATTGAAAGGATTGTGGGTAGTGTTGGGGGGTTTGGGGGTAGTAAAATTACTAGTGCAAATATGTATAACATCAAATTTGGAGAAGACAACATTAGAGCCAAAACCCCCAGTCATGTCCCAAAAACCCAAATTGCTCAAACAGTGAAGCATCCAGTTTAAAGCTTCATCAAAGAAACCATAACTTGAAGACACAAAAAACAAAACTATAAAAAAAAAAACAAAAACAAAAACAAAAAAAAATTGTTTATATAAAAGTTCAGAATATTTATTTAATTTTTTTTTAAAATAAAAGGAAGGGAACTATAAAAAATAAAAGATCAACCAGCAGTGTGAATCAACAATAACAGTGCCTATAAACAATCAAACATTACTCACTAATTTACAAGAGAATTACGGTAAAAAGATGTACAACATCAACATTTAAACAGTAGAATGAGCATCCTAATACAAAAAAAAACCCAAATCTCTTACTAGTCACACATTAAGCTAATATGTTTCTAAAATAAAATTAATCTCATGAGCTTGAATTTGGGATTTCTGTCTAGAAATCAACACAAAATGAACACAAAAATCTAGATTTTGAGTTAAGAAATCACCACAATCAATCAAACAAAAAAATCATATAAAACCATAGAGCTATGTGCGAGAAATGGGAAAATAGAAGAAGTGAGAGAGAGAGAGAGAGAGAGAGAGAGAGACGGATAGAGAGGGAGAGGGCGAGAGAGCGAAATCGACAAAGAGAGATTGAGACTGAGAGTGACAAAGAGAGAGAGAGAGAGCGACAGAGCGAAAGAAAAATACCTGTGATTAAGTGGCACTGGTGATTTGTAGGTGGCGATGTGCGACGGTGGCGAGCACTGATGGTGAGCGCTGGTGGTGAGCGGGGTGAGGTTTGGTGAGAGCAAAAAGTGTTTGAGACAGAACAGTGTATATCGTGTGTGTGAGAGACAGAACAGATAGTGTATATCGGGCGCAAAAATCAATTGCTTTCCCTAAAAAAAAAAAAAAAATTCAACCTTTAGCGACTAAATTATTTTTTTGTCGCCAAATAGTGATGAATAATGACTAAAACTATTTTGTAGCCAATGATTAATTAATAGTGACTAATATATTGGTAGCCAAAAGTATCATTTGGCTACTAATTTTTTTTCTGTCGGCAAAAATTGAATATACGACGACTAAATTTTTTAGTCAACAAAAGGTGTAAAAAATGTCTATAATATTTGGCGACTAAACTATATTTTTGTCAGCAATGAACCTTAATCAGCTACTAAAGCTAGAATTAGTAGTGTAAAATATAAACTTTTGGTGACTTATTGTTATTTAGTCGCTGATTACTATATATTTAGTGACTAAATTTTGTTTTAGTTGCCAAAAAAACAATATATCTCAACTAAATTCAAATAGTAGCTAAACCATGGACCTTTGGTGACTATTTTTTTTTTTATATTCGCCAAAAGGTATATTTTTGGTGACTAAATTTGTTTTGGTCGCCAATTTTGGTCACTAAATGTGTAGTTTCTTGTAATGAATTAAGATAAGTAAGAATAAAAACAAATAATAAAGAAATTAATATCATAATATATAAGTTGCTTAAACGGTAAGTGTGTTTTTAATGAAATATAAAGTTGTGAGACTAGGAAAATCCTCTCACATGGATTTTGGAGATCCAATGAAGAGATGAACTTTGTCCCTATAGACCTGCACAGATGAGCATGATTGGTGCCACCTCACCGAGGTTGCCGGCCAGAGACACTCCGATGGTGAAGTTAGTTACTTGATTGAAATGTGTTGTGTGGGGGAGAGAGATCACCTGCCTCATTCTCTGGGATGCCCCCCTCTTTATATAGATGGGGGGGTCTAATATTTCTTTGGGTTAGACCCATTGTAGGCCTTGTTTGGTTTAGTCCCAATAAGCTGATATATATTTTTTTCTGGCTCCCACAAAAGTTTTTGGTTCAAACCTTACTTATGATATAGTATAATAATTTTTTCTTTTAGCATATAAAAATTTGTCACGTGGCATGAGGAAAAAGTTTGGAGGTTTTTGATACTAAGCCTAGTGTTCACATGTATAATAATACTAGTGGGTTGCACGTGCATTGCACGTGGTTTTCATCTAATCTAATATAATGTAATGTAATTAATTTTTAAAAGTCCTTGTTATTGGTATTTGTTCTTGTAATATAGAGGATAAACTTTAGAATAGAATGAGTATACTAACAATGCACTCCTTTGTAAGCATATTGTATAGACAATTTAGCAAAATCGTGAACAAAATATAACATATATAAACTTTAAAAATATATAAATAAGTTCTTAAATACATAATGTTACCAAAAAGAAGAAAAAAGAAAACAGAATAAAGAGTTTTTTAGACTAGTTCTGTGCAGTGAATATCGTACGTAATGAGAAAGATAGCATTATTTATAAGAATCATTTATGTTTTATACAGAAATTGTATGAAATTTATTTTGCAAGAAAATGAAACTTAATGTTTCGATCCATATAGAAATTGCATAAGTAATTTATTGATATTTATAAACCCATTGTTTTGTGTGTATTCAATTTCATTGTCAATTTACATTATCAAAAAATTTTATACAAATCATAAGTAATTATATGTTAGAATTTATCAAAGGCTTAATGTAATAGACATACTTTTGCACCATTAAGTTCTAGTCATGATGTTTAGCTATCATTTGACTTATCTCTTTTATTATTGTCAGTAATTGTAACGCCCCCAAAATAACATAATAAATCCAACTCATGAACAGAAGGATAACAGAAATAAAATACTTTCATTCATCAGAGTTTGTATTACAAAAGATAACACATGCATTATACGTTCATAAATGTTCATCCTGAATCTATAGCATGTAATACCAATTAATGATCAACAAAACAAATGTCCTACGGGCTTACATCTTTCCAAGATATTGCTTGGTTACAACAAAAGAGAGTCATAAGCTCTGTACAAATAAAGCCCTCGGCTTGAATAAGCATTAAACACAAAATAACAAAATAAAGCCTCTAGCTCCTAGATCCTCCCAAGCTACGTCCTTGGAGGAAACATGTCACCAGTACCTGAAAATGGTTTCTCAAGTAGGGTGGGCCAAAGCCTAGTAGAAACATCTATCACAATATATGAGGTTTAACGAAAATATAAGTGTCAAGTGTATATTTAACATTTATGACAAAACACACATTCTCCACATGATTATACGGTACTGATATTCATATCTAAATTCATTCCTATCTATTCATTTCAAATTATTTCAATTCATCTCAGTTCATGGGCCAAGTTTATAATTCTCCAAATAACCCAACTGAGACTACAACTCAGTGGTTCTCAATCACACAATCATCATACAAGCACTTCAATCTTGCCATTTTACAAAAATTTCGTCCGCAGAATCGACACCCATATATATACATGATTTCGAGACTTTCACCCTGGACACTCCGGCCAACTTAATTTCAATGGAGTCCATCCCCTATCTCCTCCCAAACATGAAGTACATCCCCTTTCTCCTCCCAAAATATTATACATATACAATGTATTTAAAGTACCGTCATATTCAATGACTATCAACTATGCATATTCAATGCCTTAACATACCCTCATATTCAATGACACAATTAAATGATTAGTTTCAATTCACATAATCCTCATGCAATTTCTACAACAATCATAGCTATCATCCACCGATAGCAACACAGATATTTCTAAACAGATATTCAACCTTAAGACAGATAATTTATTCAAGACTTTCAAAGGTGAAAGGTATTACATACTTAACTCCACCATCTATTTCAATGTTCGTCCAATTTCATGTTTACAACACCAATTTCATTTATTTATACAAAATAAATATTGTAATCTTTTTAGGGCAAAACCTCCCATTTTTCCAAAAATCAACCCAAGTTCCAAAATCAACAATTTTGACACAACACCACCTTATTTCCAAACTCCATAACCATTTAATTTCCATTCATCAAAAACCCCTCTTTTATTTCCTAACCAAACCCTAGGTTTGTTCAAATTACTCCCAAATCCCACCGTTCTTACACAATGACAAATAACTAAGTTAAAGATCATATGAAAGCGTAGAAGATCCCTACCTCAAAGAGAGAAGATAAGCCAGCAAAAGGTGGAACTTCAAAGATGCCCAAACCCAACTCTATTAGGATCAAAGTGTAGATCTTGAGATGCTTTATCTTTTTAAAAAAGGTGAATGGGTAGAGAAACCACTAGAACCAGGTGAAAATGTAAAGAGAGAGAGTCTCAACCTTAGGTTTTGGGATGAAAAGATCTAAAAAAGTGACGTAAAAAGTCATTTTCGTGACCTGATGTACGCACAGTCTGCTCGAGTGCAAAAGTTGACGCTCGAGCATCAGATACAATAAGTTGTTTTGCTCGAGCGCAGAATACTCGCATCCAGTACTTTTACAGGAAACAGACAAACCAGTCGAGTGCAAGAAGGGCCGCTCGAGCGCCCACCCGCTCGAGCATAGGAAATGTCGCTCAAGCGTAGAAAACATCCCTCCAGTACTTTTGCAGAAGTGCAAAATACTGAGAGTTTGCAAATTCCGCTTGAGCACAAGAAACGCCGCTCGAGCGGAGGACTAAAATTCTAGGCAACACCAGGTTTGAAAACCAAGCAACCAACTTGTTCCAAACACACTCAACACGCCTAAATAACCAAATTTAAGGAGGATTAAAGAGTAACAGACAATGAACAACACTTAGAAATCATAAACCTGAGTCCAGACTATCACAAGTGTCGGGTCAAAACTTGGATCACTATAACCTTCTTCCCTTAAAAAATTTTATCCCCGAAATTTCAAGTTAAGTTTTAATACACAGTTAAAACTAATTACACGAAATGATAATCATTCAATTCCATTACCATGACCGATTCACCGGTCATCCATTTTCAGCAACATGTTAAACAATATCTCAATGCTGAATATACAATTCATACTTTCCCAAATCATGTGCAACGTTTAATCAAATTCCAAGTTCTTTTTCTGAAATTTAAACGGCATATACAATGCTCCCAAAAGTGATACAATCATACACAATATTTCATATTCTTAAAACATACACAATGCTTATATTGAACTCATAATTCCAAAATCCCATAACATATACAATGTTCTCATAATTCAAAACATATACAATGTTATTACATTTCTTTAACATAATCAATATCTCAATACATGCTCAGGCCTCAACAAGCAAGTCCGGATATTTCTCTCGGACTTCCAATTCACGCTCCCAAGTCGCTTCTCGACCCCGTGATGTTTCCATAATACTTTTACCAAAGGAATTGTCTTGCCTCACAAGACTTGGTCCCAGGTATCCAAGACTCTCACTGGTCTCTCCTCATACGAGATGTCCTCGTCTACTTCTAAGTCGGTCCAATCCAACACTTGCGATGGATCCGGCTCATACTTCCAGAGCATACTAATATGAAACACATCGTGGACCCCAGAAAGCTATGGTGGCAATGCCAAATGGTAAGTTACCTCTCCGATCTACTCAAGGATCTCAAAAGGCCTAATAAATCAAGAGGACAACTTTTAACTCTTTCCAAACCTTATCAAACCCCTTCGAGGTGATATTTTCAAGAACACGTGGACCCCTACCTCAAAAGACGAGAGCCTCCTCCTACGATCGGCATAACTCTTTTGGCAACTTTAGGCCGTAACCAACCTCTTACGGATAAGTGCAACTTTCTCAGTCCTTTCTCGGACCAACTCCGGGCCCAACATAGGTGCATCACCCACTACAACAAAAAAGACCTTTGGTGACAGACTGATTGTCTCCAAACATCAAATTTTCGTCGTCAAAGTGATTTTGTCACAAAAAAAATTTGTCACCACATTTGTCACTGAAAGTACCTAGTAACGAAAAATAGTTTCGTCGCCTATTTTTCATTTTTGGCGATGAAATTTTTCATCTCCAAATGTTGCATTTTTCATCCTCTATAACATCAATTTCGTCACTAGAATTAGATAATATTTTATTTTAATTGTTTTGGCGACGAAATATTTCATCACCAAATAGGTTTTAGTGACAAAATTTTTCCTCACCAATGATATAGATTAAGATGACAAAAAAATTCGTCACTAAAATGAGTACAAAAGAAAATTCTTCAGTGACAAAAAACATTTTGTCACCAAATATTTCAATTTAGCAGCGAAATATTTAACAAATGTGACGAAATTATTTGTTTGGTATTATATCATTAGTGACAAAATTATTCATGTTGTTTGAAAACTAATAGTGACATTTTTTTTTTATCGCTAATAATAATTAAAAAAATTAAAATAGGGGTAATATTTTCAATTTAAAATTTTTCTTCACACTAAAAATTCCCTACGCATTTCAATAACATGTTCAATAAAATATCTATTACAAATCAATACAAAAATCTGTTCATTTTGATAAGCACCACGGTCGAATTTCAACGCAATATCAACAAAAAAAACATGTCTACTAATATCCACAAAAATACAATATCAACCACATGCGGATTATCAAACACGTCTCCTAATATCCACAAAAAACATGTCTACTAACATCCACAAAAATATAACATCAAGTGCAAATGACCAAACATGTCTTGTAATACCCACAAAAGTATAAAATTTACAATGCAACCAAAATACATGTAAGGTAAAATGAACAAAAACACAAAATGAGCAAGCTTCCGCTCTCCAGATTACCAAACATGTCCATATCTAATCTCGAATCTGCAACAAAACAAAACACAAAAAAGAAAAAAAGAATGCAAGTTAGACAATTATTATCTTATCAATTAAATACACAATTTAACATGCATTTTTGGACTTAGTTTTCAAACCGAGAGTCCCGTGCTAGTTCCATAAGTTTACACAAGTTACAATGGTCACATCCGACGTGTTTGAGGTGTTCCCCGAGCCTTCTCGTGGTTGTTTAACGATTTTGGCCCCAATGGCCTATTTTCAAGTTTAAGTGTGAGAAAAGTGTGCATTTTTCGACTTAGTTTTCAAACCGGGAGTCCCGTGCTAGTTTTATAAGTTTACACAAATTAAAATGGTTGCTTCTGAGGTGTTTGAGGTGTTCCCCGAGCCTTCTTGTGGTTGTTTAACGATTTTGGCCCCCGATGGCCTATTTTCAAGCTTAAGCGTGAGAAAAGTGCATTTTTTGACTTAGTTTTCAAACCGGGAGTCCCGTGTTAGTTCCATAAGTTTCCACAACTTTCATTGGTCCCTCCCGAGGTGTTTGAGGTGTTCCTTGGGCCTTCTCATGACTATTACACGATTTTGGCCCCCGATAGCCTATTTTCAAGCTTAAGTGTAAGAAAAATGTATTTTTTGACTTAGTTTTCAAACTGGGAGTCCCATGCTAGTTCTGTAAGTTTCCACAACTTATATTGGTCCCTCCCGAGGTTTTTAAGGTGTTCCCTAAGCCTTCTTGTGACTATTACATGATTTTGGCTCCATATGGCCTATTTTCAAGCTTAAGTGTGAGAAAAGTATATTTTTCGACTTAGTTTTCAAACCGGGAGTCTCATGCTAGTTCTGTAAGTTTCCACCACTTACATTGGCCCCTCTCGAGATGTTTTAGGTGTTCCCCGAGCCTTCTCGTGACTGTTACACAATTTTGGCCCCCCAATGGCCTATATTCAATCTTATGTGTTAGAAAAGTGCATTTTTTTACTTAGTTTTCAAACTGAGAGTCTCATGCTAGTGCCGTAAGTTTCCATAACTTACATTGGTCCCTCCTGAGGTATTTGAGGCATTCCCCAGGCCTTCTCGTGGCTGTTATATGATTTTGGCCCCCCGATGGCCTATTTTCAAGCTTAAGTGTTTGAAAAATGCATTTTTCGACTTAGTTTTCAAACTAGGAGTCCCGTGCTAGTTTCGTAAGTTTCCACAACTTACATTGGTCCCTCCCAAGGTGTTCAGGGTGTTCCCCGGGCCTTCTTGTGGCTGTTACATGATTTTGGCCCCTGATGGCCTATTTTCAAGCCTAAGTGTTGGAAAAGTGCATTTTTTTTACATCGGTCCCTCCTGAGGTGTTCAAGGTGTTCCCCAGGCCTACTCGTGGCTGTTTCACAATTTTGGAATCCGATGGCATATTTTTAAGCCTAAGTGTTGGAAAAGTGCATTTTTTTACTTAGTTTGCAAACCGAGAGTCCCGTGCTAGTTTTGTAAGTTTCTACAACTTGCATTGGTCCCTCCCATGTTGTTATCACGATAATTTCTCATTGCTGAGTGTGAAGTCAATTTCTCAAGGAAGTGCAAAATATCAATATCAATAACAACAAAGACATAGATAGATAGTTTATTTTAGATGTTTACAACATCATTGATTTCAAGTTAGGATACTTCCCCATCTCACTATTATAAATATATTAGTGAATTACAAATTTTCATAGAGCTATATTTGGATGGAGGCTTTGAACCACAGCATGCAAGTTCGGTATATCTTGATTCAGATCATGGTCATCAGAACTCAAAAATGAAACAAAAACAACAAAGAAAAACTTGTTTTGACTTGTATTAACCAAATGCTGCATAGACATAGAATAGTCATCTATTGTTTAATTTATGATAAAAAGTTAGATATCAGCATTAGCCTCATGGTACAATAGAATATAACTGGCATATAACTCTAAAAGGTACACATTGAAGGAAATATGATAAAAGTTAAATCCCAGTTAGCAATAATTACTGTAGAAGCTAGAAATTTGGTCAAATCAACAAGCCCAAACCCCTTTAAGACAGAGATCTTAAGTACAGCACAATTAATATTTCAACAATTGTCTAGTAAAAAGCTAATAGCCTCACTACTCTACTCTAGGACCCTAACTCTTGCAAGATGCATGTACACAATTAAAATAAACGAGAGATTCAAAATTTCTTAAATTAAAAGCTAACTGATATTTTCATGAAATCTACCAAATACTAGTCCTGCTAATTGTTTGAAATAATTCCAAATCTAACATAACACATGGGCCAAATAAACTAACAATAAAAAGGACACACACCTGTGGCGTCAGAGATAGAGGAGCCGCATCAATGGGAGAAAGAGTTGTGGCTTTGTTAGCCAAACCATCAAGTTGCTGCTTTAGGTTCATGGAACCAAGAAGACCAAGTAGTAACTCTAATCCTGCACACAAGTGATATAAGCAAATGAAATCAATAGGGACAATAGTTTCAATTATGTCAAATGTCAGCCTAGAAAATGGCATACCATTGTTATCAATGAATATTGTTCTCTGATCCTCTGCAGAACAAAGGTTGGCAAGAGCCAAAGCAACTCGTCTTTGAATAGTCTTCTCTGCTATACGCATCAGATATAACGAATGGCTCAAAACCTACAAGGGAGAAATTAAGGGATTTAGATTCAAGAATGTACATAAAAAAGCACTAGAACTAAACCATAATCATATAATTTAACATCTACACACAAAAAAATGCCCACCCGTCCCTAAATCTTCTCCTATAATCTTTTCAGTGTCTTGGCTACACAATGTACTCAATAAAGTTTATAATTATAGAAACTACAAATTTGAGACAGCGTATCATATAAGAGGAATTGACAAAAACAATAAGGAAATTTTGGTATATGATAATAATGGGAAGGCACAAATATAAACCACACTCTGGGAACCTTCAGTAGTTTGGCCATCTTGTTGTTCAATATAGGCACCTATCTGAGAACAACTTTGGCCTACTTAACATGACTAGACATCAAATTTTAAGACCATGCACATACATAGATGCCTGCTCTTTTTTTTTTCTCTTCTTGTCACCCTACCACCGCAAGGAGGTATCCATAGCATGGAACCACTCAACATCATTTGAACCAAAATATGGTCTCATTTTCATTTCACAAGAATCTACTAACCAGAAATACAAAGTTTGTTTTTGCTTTTGTTCTTTTCACAAAAAGAATTTAAAGCAATTATAACAAAAAATATTCCCCATCTTTTTTTTTTTGGTTTAGTATTCCCTATCATTGAAAAATAACTTCCATCTCCTCAGTTATGACCTACACAACCAAAGTTTTGAAAAGTTCAGAAATTCAATGGATGCATTAACTTAGACTCATAACAAGTGTGAATCCCACAACAAAGACATATATTACAAATGTGAATCTCACAACAAAGACATATATTACAACACATATCAATGAGAACAATTGAGACTAACTACTTTAGACTTCAATGAGAATAGCTCACAAACACAAACATAGTTATAGATGTTCATCATAATTACAATCAATTTACCATTTTCCTTTTGTCAATCTACCATCGTAACTGCCATTTGAAAACAAAAACTATTGAAATTCACCCATACAACAAATATAACATATCCGGGTTTTCAGTAGGTTCACTCTCAACCTCTTAAGACCATTATGGGTTTTCAGTAGGTTCACCCTTAACCTCATCCACGTGTGTGATTGTGTACATGCGTGTATATATATATATCAATGTGCAGAAGATACCTGCTCGTCAATTCCTATCAATTCCTGTCTGAGGCCTTTGAGAAGAGTCACCTTAAGATCAAACTCGATTACAAGATCCACAGAACTAGAGGCCAAAACATTCAAAGAAAAACACAGCATAACTAATAAGTTTCAAAGAAAAACATTCACTTAAACTTAATTATATTTAACATGAAGATTACACAAAAGTTATAGCTGTAACAAATCATAAGCAAGCGGTAGGAAAAAAAAACTATTTTAATATCAAATCACATAATTTGTTTGCCAGAATTAATGTGCTATTGTTGGAGGATATCCACATGACTCCTGCAGATGTTGTAGAAAAACTATTAAGTGTTGCAAAAAGAAATCACAGCAGCAAAGCTTCTACAGAGGTGAAAGAACACTGTAATCAGCATGGGCTGCAGCCAGTAGAAAAATAAACCAGCCAGCATAATAGCAGAACAACAACTGGGGACACAGTCAGCATAACAGCGGGAAATCCATCACAGCAGATTCGAAACAACAAAATCAGTTGCAAACAACCAGAAGCAGATGTTCACAGGCCTAAAAGAAATCTGTTCAACCACCACATATTAGACCTATGGGAAGGTTGAACAGATTCAATATACTGTTTGTTCAGGTTCCAACAAACCCCAATGACAAATTTACATTTTATAAAACAAATTTGGGTAAAAACTACCCACAAAATTTAGTCCTCATTCACTCAACACTCAATACGCAACACAGAACACTCCAAACAATTTATGAGAGCTAGCCAAACACTCAACCCTCAACAAAAAAAACTCCCTTACAATTAGGACCAGCTTGACAACCTACAGAAGAAGAGTTAGATAAACCATGTGGCTCACCATCACTCAACCCATAGAACTGAGCCTAGTTATAGGGACTCACCATCTCAACCCTCCTCCCTACATGAGACCAGCTTGACAACCTGCAAAACAAGATAATGAACAAGAATACATGAATATGGAGGTCTCACATCTCTCAACACTCATATATGGGCTCAAATTCCCTCATAAATAGAACACTCTCAACTCTCAAGAGTCTCAATCAATACTCCTAACTGAGGTGGCTCACAATCACTCAACCTACAGCATCCCTAAGTAAGTACCAGCATAGCACTGCAGACAAAGGGAAAATGGGGAAAATGAGAAAATCCTATAGTTTCTCTCCTGCCAGATACAGTAGACAGCACAAGTAAACATCAATTTCTTCACAGTAGTGGCCAAGGAGTGGCTAGAAATTTGCCCAAATAACCAGTCCACACAACTGCCCCAATTCACAGCAGGCCAGTGCATGTTACATTTTGTTGATTACAGTCTAACACTACTGCCTTAAATGATAAACAAAATTGTAATGTTTACAAAAATACCTTCACTATAGCTCATATTTTCCAGGTTCCTGCTGGGCAAGTTTATCCTGATTCTTTTGAATAAAGTAAATTGTATCCTCTTTGGTAAGTTCCCCATTGTACTGCAATAGATTTCCACCTGCTAACCTGAAGTACAATGTTGGATAACCTTTCACGTCGAAAATATCAATTGGTACATCATTTGTAGTGGCATCCTACAACGTACAAAATGGTGAGAGCAATTCAGGAATAAAATTTGTAACAAATAAAAAGATCAATATCTACGCAGATGAAACCAGTAAGTTGTAATCAAACCAATGCTTTTAATGCGGTAAAGAAATCTCATGGTATGGGTGCAGAAAAAATCATAACCGAAGATACAAATAAGAAAATTATATCAATAATCAGAAAGCAGAATGTAGATTAATGGATGAGAAATAAACCAACATAGATGAGCCAAAATATCAAGCTAGGATTAATTAAAAATAATTTTTACTATATATTGTTGTAAAAGCCAGAAGGAAAAGAATTTTACTCTTCAACTTTAGAAGCCATAGATGAACAGTACATGAACCTGCAACCTAGAAATGACGGAAGAAAATGATTTCAATTTGCAAGGCAGAAATAACATTAAAGGAAAGGTACTTTGAGGGTAATATTGAAACATAATTCAGGTGCACAATATTTGTAGAAAATAACCGTCTATACTGACAAAGCAACAAATCTCTTCAAGTAGTCTTTAGCTAGTTTGGGTTATAGATCTTACAATCTTTGCAATGACAACATCAGCATCACTTTCAAATGAAACACCAACTTCATCCAAGATTGGAGCCAAGTTTTTGCAGTGACTGCACCAGGGTGCATAAAATTCCAACGGAACTTTGTAACAAAACCTAACCATATATCAGCATGAATTGACTGACAATTTGACAATCATTAAGATCCAATAAATTTTTCTTGGTTTCTGAACTCTAAATCAATTATACAAAACAATCAATGTATTCATCAAAATTACACTTTATGATATCATTACTCGTTGTCATGTTAGGGAAAAAGAAGCAAAAAAATGAAGAGACTGTCTGCACCCCAGAATAAGAAAGTTTGACCCCCCCCCCCCCCCCCCCCCCCCGAAAAAGAGAAAAAAAATACACACACACACTCACATTTACAAAATATTATGACAGATTGACAATACACTTCTGAAGAGACATGACCTTTAACATAGAACATGTCAATCCATAATTCTAATTGACAAAAAGACCACATAAAAAGCCAAACACCAATCCCAAGTTACTAATATGGATATGAACAAATAAAATGTTGAAAAAACTACAGTTAATACATACCATTTTCCCTAGAGTTGAAAACATTGTCCTAAAGTCTGTCAGCAACAATAAATTAATCATTATTTATAACTATAAAGTAGTTGAAAAAGATTTATTATTAAGAAAATTAAAATAAATTCAGTAATATATACAACCTATATGGAAAGTCATATTCATTATAAGGATTTAATTAACACAACACTGACATACCGAAATTTGGGTTGAAGTAATTTACTACCACAAGCCACAAACTCCATAGAAGAGATCTAAGACCAATTTAGCCAACAAAAAAACAAAAAAAAAAAAAAAAAAAAGGAACAAAACAAAAAAACAAAACAAAACAAAACAATAAAGAAAAAAAAAACTAGCCATTGTGGCATTTTATCAAACACCTAGCAAACACAATAGAATATCATGAGACTTTACAGTGTGTAGAATTAACAACAATCCATTCAATTCAATGATTATAGTGATTATAATATGAATATCATAATCAGAATATAGAACATGTTAATCATTATATTTTCCATATTTTTTCCCAAATTAAAATCATTCAAGTTGTTTATGGAACCCTTCAAAGTAGAGAAGTTATAGAAATGTTAGAAGCAATGAATGGAATGGCTTTAATCTCATCTTGACCCAAATGCGTCTGAAGACAGAGTAAGGGTAGAGAATGATAAACAAGAGACCCGAATAGAGAGAGGGGTAGAGAAAGAGAAAGAGAAATAGAGACTACAACTAACCTGGAATTCATGGACAGTGCTGCAAGTTGAATGGTGTTCCTTTGCGAGTTGGACAATGGTGCGAGAGAGAGAAACGAAGAGCTTTGATGAAGCTATACAATCTGCCTCTGCGTGTGAAATGAGAGCAATGGATTATTTGGGTCAAGAGAATAGATTTGGTGAGGAATAGAATTTGTCTCCAAAACACAAAACTACGTAGTTTTATATATTGAAATATTTGGTGACAAAAAATTTATCCTCACTAATAATATTTTTAATGAAGACGAAATTTTGTCACTAACTTGGCGGCATAATTCTCCCCAAATTTTTTAATAGTGGGAAAAAATTTTGGTGACGAAAAAAATAAAAATAATGACGAAAAATAATTTCGTGACCTAATTTTTTATTATATATGTAGATTGGTGACGAAATTTTATTTTTCTCTCTAAAAATGGCACGTTTGGAGACGAAATATTATTTTCTTCACTAAAAGGTAAGTCTTTCGTGACAAAATTTATTTTCGTCATTAGTTTTCATCTCCAAAAACACTTTTTGTTGTAGTGACCCACCTTGGCCCAACACACAGGGGACTTACACAGTCGGCCATACAAGGCCTCAAATGGTGCCATACCAATACTCAATTGGAAGCTATTGTTATAGGCAAATTCTACCAAGGGCAAGTGCCTCTCCTATGAACCCTTAAAGTCGAGGACACAACCCTGAAGCATATCCTCAAGGATCCAAATAGTACGCTCGGACTGCCTGTCAGTTTGAGGATGATACGCGGTACTAAAGGTCAATCTAGTGCCCAAGGCACTCTACAAGCTCTACCACAACCGAGCTGTGAAACGTGGATCTCTATCCGATACAATCGTTACTGGGACCCCGTGCAACCTCACTATGTCCCTGATATACAAGTCGACAAGATGGTCTACCGAATCACTCACGTGCATAGGTGTGAAGTGTGTAGACTTGGGCAACCGGTCAACTACTACCCAAATGGTATCACTACCTCATTGAGTCCTTGGAAGACCCACAACAAAATCCATCGTAACATGCTCTCATTCCCACTCGATTATAGACAAGGGTTGCAACAAACCCACTAGCCTCTAATGTTTGACCTACACTTGCTGACAAGTAAGGCTCCTTGATACAAACACCGCCACATTCTTCTTCATACCCCTCTACCAAAACTAGCGACTAAGGTCGTGATACATCTTTGTGCCTCTCGGATGCACCACAAGGCACGAATGGTGAAACTCTCGGAGTACTTCCTCTCGGCAAGACTCCGGCACGAACAAGCGGTCACAATATCTCACACTCTAGCCGGGGATACACACTCAAGCCTTTTTCTACATTTCCACTGGAGATCTTCTCCCAGCGGGATTCCGTCTCAAGGTCACCCTTCTGTGCTTCTAACACTCGGTTCACAAGTGTAGGTTGTGCAATCACTGAAAACAAGGCTACAGATTCAACAGACTCACCCAGATGTAAGTCAAACTCACCAAGAGTACTCAACATCTCCCATTCTCGAACTACGATACAAGCCACACTGCTAATTGACTTCCTACTTAAGGCGTCAGCCACAACATTGGCCTTTCCCGGATGATAATGCAACTCAAAATCATAATCTTCTATGAACTCCATCCACCTTCTCTGCCTCAAATTCAAGTCTTTCTGTGTAAACAGATACTTCAGGCTCTTGTGATCAGAAAACACCTCGAACTTCTCACCATAAAGGCAATGCCTCCAAAACTTTAAGAAAAATATTACTGCCGCTAACTCTAAGTCATGAGTAAGGTAATTCCTCTCATGTGTTTTCAACTACTGCGAACAATAGACAGTGCCTTGAAGCCATGTGCAATGCAGCAGAGTAAATAACTAAACTGAACAAACGACTGAACTTGTTTGTATGTCAAGACCAAAACAAAGCAAATAAAAGCAAGATATATGCCCTCAAAAGCAAAAACACACCAAACCTCCCAAACACATCTTATTCATAGGCTAATAATAAAGTCAAGTGCTTAATTAACAAGACAGATGGTAATTTGCAAGCATCTTATTCAACCCAAGTGGTATTTCCAAACTTTCTCCATGAAACCGATTAAGGAATGAAACTACTAGCATATGAGTATGGTGGTGGTGGTGCTATCACGTAAAACCATATCTCATAGCTAACTATCAAAAACAATAGGGAGATGTGCAATAAGGCACTAAAAGGATGCAACGGGCGAACAAGTATAATCACCACGATTGAGGCAAGAAAGCATGTTGTGGTCAGTGGACAAGTTCAAAGATTGAAGAAACAGAATGGTTTTTATGTAATGATAGAATTTTTGAATAGAACTACATTGAAAAGATTGTGGGTAGTGTTGGGGGGTTTGGGGGTAGTAAAATTACTGGTGCAAGTATGTATAACATCAAATTTGAAGGAGACAACATTAGAACCAAAACCCCCAGTCATGTCCCAAAAACCCAAATTGCTCAAACACTGAAGCATCCAGTTTACAGCTTCATCAAAGAAACCATAACTTGAAGACACAAAAAACAAACTTTAAAAAACAAAAAAATAAAAGCAAAAAATTGTTTATATAAAAGTTCAGAATATTTATTTAATTTTTTTTTTAAAGGAAAGGAACTATAAACAAATAAAAGATCAACCAGCAATGTGAATCAACAAAAACAGTGCCTACAAACAATCAAACATTACTCACTGATTTACAAGAGAATTACAGTAAAAAGATGTACGACATCAACATTTAAACAGTAAAATGAGCATCCCAATACAAAAAAACCCAAATCTCTTACTAGTCACACATTAAGCTAATATATTTCTAAAATCAAATTAATCTCTTAAGCTTGAATTTGGGATTTCTATCTGGAAATCAACACAAACCCTATAGCAAGTGTAGGAAATCAACACAAAATGAACACAAAAATCTACATTTTGAGTTAAGAAATCAACACGCAATCAAACAACAAAAATCATATAAAACCATAGAGCTACGTGTGAGAAATGGGGAAATAGAGGAAGTGAGAGAGAGAGAGAGAGACTGAGATGAATAGAGAGGGAGAGGTAGAGAGAGTGAGATCGACAAAGAGGGATAAAGACTGAGAGCGACAGAGAGGGAGAGAGTCCAAGAGTGACAAAGCGAGAGAAAAATACCTGTGATTAAGTGGCGCTGGTGATTTGCAAGTGGCGATGTGCGACGGTAGCCAGCGTTGGTGGTAAGCGAGGGTGAGGTTTGGTGAGAGCAAAAAGTGTTTGAGACAGAAGAGTGTATATCGTGTCTGTGAGAGACAGAACAGATAGTGTATATCGGGCGCCAAAATCAATTTCTTTCCTTCTAAAAAAAAAAATTCAACCTTTAGCGAATAAATTATTTTTTTGTCGCCAAATAGTGATGAATAACGACTAAAACTGTTTTGTAGCCAATGATTAATTAATAGCGACTAATATATTGGTAGCCAAAAGTATCATTTGGCTACTTTTTTTTTTTTGTCGGCAAAAATTGAATATACGATGACTAAATTTTTTAGTCCTCAAAAGGTGTAAAAAATGTCCATAATATTTGGCAACTAAACTATATTTTTGTCGGCAATTATCCTTATTCAGCGACTAAAGCTAGACATAGTAGCGTAAAATATAAACTTTTGGCGACTAATTGTTATTTAGTCGCCGATTACTATATATTTACTGACTAAATTTTGTTTTAGTCGCCAAAAAGACTATATCTCGACTAAATTCAAATAGTAGCTGAACTGTGGACCTTTGGCAACTAATTTTTTTTTATAGTCGGCAAAAGGTATATTTTTGGCGACTAAATTTGTTTTGGTCGCCAAATGTGTAGTTTCTTGTAGTGAATTCAAATAAGTAAAAATAAAAACAAATAATAAAGAAATTAATATCATAATATGTAAGTTTCTTAAATGGTAAGTGTGTTTTCAATGAAATATAAAGTTTTTGGTTCAAATCTTACTTACGATATGGTATAATAATTTTTTCTTTTAGCATATAAAAATTTGTCACGTGGCATGAGGAGAAAGTTTGGAGCTTTTGATACTAAGCCTAGTGTTCACATATATAACTAGTGCATAGCACGTGGTTTTCATCTAATCTAATATAATGTAATGTAATTAATTTTTAAAAGTCCTTGTTATTTGTATTTATTCTTGTAATATGGAGAATAGACTTTAAAATAGAATGAGTATACTAACAATGCACTCCTTTGTAAGCATATTGTATAGACAATTTAGCAAAATTGTGAACAACATATAACATATATAAACTTTAAAAATATAATAAATAAGTTCTTAAATACATAGTGTTACCATAAAGAAGAAAAAAGAAAAGGGAATAAAGAGTTTTTGGGACTAGTCCTATGCAGTGAATATCCTACGTAATGAGAAAGATAGCATTATTTATAAGAATCATTTATGTTTTATGCAGAAATTGTATGAAATTTATTTTGTAAGAAAATGAAACTTAATGTTTCGATCCATATAGAAATTGCATAAGTAATTTATTAATTGGGAAAACTTCACTTTACCTCCTATGGTTTAGGCCATGTACGGATTACTCCCCTTATGCTCGAATATCACCACATAACCCTCCTATGGTTGATGCAGTAAAGTGCACAGTTAACACTGTTAATGGCAGACGTAAAAAAACAAATTTGCCCTTGTATATATATAACCTTACCATTTTCACTTCCAACAGTCGTGCATCTGAGAAAAGGAAGAGGGAGAGAACTAGGTTGTACGATTGAACACTTGTGACCCAATTTAAGAATGAGCTCAAGAAAAAAAAAAAAAAAAAAGCCTGCAGATCTAAGATGTTTTTTTTTCTTACTCTCTCTCTCTCTTGTCTACCTTACCTGCTAATTTGAATTCGGTTGGCTAAGAAATTTATTTTCTGATTTGTGGGTTTTAATGATGTTCATTCAAAGAATGGAGTCTTGGAATTTGTGAAAATGGGTTCTTGATTCTCTTTTGATTTGGGTTCTTTAAGAAAAAATTTTTGTTTATTTTTATTTTATTTTATTTTTTTTGAGGTGGGTTTGTGCTTAGATTAGCTTTCAATCACTTTTCTATAGTGAACCTTAAGAGATGGGGGTGAGTAAAATGTTGAAGAAGTTTTGTGCTCAGAATAACCTTCTAATATATATATATATATATATACGAAGAAGATTAAAATTTTTGAGAGAAATCAAAGAAGAAATCAAAATCATAGATTATATATAGCTACAGATTATACATATATATAGTTACAGATTATATGCATATTGCTATAGTTTTATTCTTGTACCATATTCCCAACATATATATAGCTACAGATTATATGTACACATATATATACATTGATTCCGATCCCGAAGCTCTATCTTCAATCAATCAATACATATATGAGTCACTATATACAACAGAACAGAAATGGATCCATATATATATATATATAGAGAGAGAGAGAGAGAGAGAATGAACCTGATTTTGATTTTTGTGATTTTGTTCTGCATGATCTCTGAATCACTCGTTCTTTCAAATTCATGTAATTGTTTAGGGAATTATATTATATTCTGCAAGCTAAAATCTTATGTAGAGTTTGAATTTTAGGATAAAAGATCATAGCTTTTTGGCAAATTCAATCAGTAATGAACATAGGAGTTGAAACACACAAGCAATCTTTTTGGGCAAGTTTTTATTTATAACTCTAGGGGCATTTTGGTCTTTTAATTGTGAGGGAACATCATCAGTTCATGCTAGGGGTGCAACTCGGGTGGGTTCGGTCGGGTTGGAAGGTTGTCCATGCCCAGCCCAAGTTGTGCTGAGATCTGCCCCGGCCCTCCCAAGCCCGAATTATAACCCGAGGTTGCCTGTCCAAGCCCGACCCGAGTTAAACCCGAATTGCCCAAGTTGCCCGAATTGTTTTGTTTTTTTTTTTTTGCAGCTTCATTATTAAATTATTAAAATTTGACTCTATTTATATTTTTTATATATATAGAAAATCATTAATACCATCAAAACAAATAATTTATATAATGTAAGAGAGATGCCGCTATAGTAGTCTTTACAATTTATGAGTGGGAAAAAAAAAAGGGGTAAGATTTTATGTTATTTGTATATATATAATATATATTCAATATGATTTAATAATCTAAATTACTTTAATATCATGTAATGACTAATAATTTATATATATTTAATATTTTTATATATCTATATATGTATAATTCGGGTTTCGAGTTGCTCGGGTTGTTTGATGTCTTTGCCCAAGCCCGTACCGAATTTGAAAATATCTTGTCCAAGCCCTAAAAAAATTTGGACTGGGTTCGGGTTGCTCGGGTTGAGCCTGCCCAAGTTGCACCCCTAGTTCATGCCCAACTGCACCACACTCGCATGTACTGCACAGCCTGTTAGAATAGATGGAAAAACTAACTGTGCACTTTACTCCATCAACCACAGGGGGGTTATGTGGTGATATTCGAACGTCAAGGAATAATCCGCTCATGGCCTAAACTATAAGGGGGTAAAGTGAAATTTGCCCATATTGATATTTATAAACCCACTGTTTTGTGTGTATTCAATTCCATTGTCAATTTACATTATCAAAAACTTTTATACGAATCATAAGTAATTATATGTTAGAATTTATCAAAGAATTAATGTAATAGACTTACTTTTGCACCATTCAGTTCTGGTCATGATCTTTAGCTATCATTTGATTTATCTCTTTTATTATTGTTAGTAATATCTATATTCGAATAGAAAATAGAAAATAATAATTTTTTAATGTAACTATATCGAACCACGAGAGAGAATGAATTTTTTTTTTCTTTTTTTGTGTGTCTTGAAGGTGGAATCTGTTTATATAACAAACTTTGCATGTGATGACCGGGCCTTCTTTTTCCCTTTCCTTTCTTCCTCCATTCCATTCCCTTTGCTTTCGTTGGATTTAAAACGTTTGGAAGCTCTTTCTTTTGAATAAGTTTATATTCTTGTTTTTGGTTCGGTGGTTTAATTTCATCCCTTCCGGAGTGGGCACGGTCGAGTCCAAGGCGTCAGGGAATCGAGTCAGAAAAATTGGGCTGGAAAAGCAGGGGCCGCACGTGCGGGAGGCCAAGCCGCACGTGCAGAATTCAGGGATTGTTGGGTTGGCTTTCTGCTTAAATTGCAGGTGCGAAGAGTGGTGCGGAAGAGGAGCCCCGCACGTGTGGGGATGAGGGCCGCACGTGCGGGAGGGGCGCTCTGCACGTGCGGGGATGAGGGCCGCACGTGCGGGAGGGGCACTCCGCATGTGCAGGGAAGGGCGCCGTACGTGCGGCAGACGGGCAATCCAGATCTCTGTTGTTATTTCTTTTCTTTTTTTGACGAAGTGTATCACATTTGGGGCTCTTTTCTCTCACTCTAAAAGCTAATTTCTCTCCTCCTTCTCTCTAGAAATCATCTCCAAAACATTAAAAAACTCTTTGATTCTTGCAAACCCTTGGGTTTAGATCATCATCTTCATCCTCTAATCTTGAAGATCAAGATTGGGGCTCTTCTTGGTGTAGGAGGAATTGAAGAATACTCCATCTTGAAGTTAGGGTTTCATTTTTTCCTTCATCAAGCTTGAGGTAGGGAATTCTTGAGTCATATATACATGTTTTGCTTCATAAATGTTGATTTTAAAGCTTCCATGAGATTGTTGTGTTAACTTTATTCTTGCACTAAATGAAGAGAGAGAAAGGGAGTTTTGGAAGAGGGGTTTTAAATCTCAACTTCTTTTTTATCCATGAGAATGTTCTTTATGCTAAATTTAAGGAAAATATGGTTTTGATTGGGTTTCACCATGAAATGGGAAGATTGTTGGGTTTTGATGAAAACCCTAGAAATTGGGGGTTTTTGAAAACATGAGGTAAACTATGAAATTCTTCTCTTCTTGTGCTTAACTAAGTAAATGAGTGTGAATTTCAAAATGTAATATAATGAAATGTTAATTTTCTTGATAAAAGAATGGAGGACTTATCTTTAAAACTATTGTTGAATGCATGGAAATATTTATGTGTAAAATGATAATTGTAGTGCATTATGGAATTGTGGGCATTATAAGCATTGAAAATTAATGTTTGACAACATTACATGTAGTCTTGATGAGACTATATTGCTATGAATTGTGGCCAAGTGGAGACAACATAGGTTATCTTGAGGAAGAGCATTGAAAAGAGGTAATGAGAAATGTGATTGTGGACATTGTTGTAGAGATGTTTGAAATGGAGAAATGTTATGAGAAGTATGTATTACATCATGTTCTCATTGATTAATTTATTATCATTATTGCACGTTTTGAAACGAATTGGAAAACGATTATTTTGAGAAAGATTGTGTTGTAATGAAAACTTTGGTAATGTGAATGGGGTAAATACGTGGTAAGTTCGGATAGGGGGTGTAGTTGAATTTAATAAGTTGGCCTGAGTGTCCATGGTGAAAGACCAGAAATCCGCGCGAATAGATGTCGAGCCTTCCAGTTAATACCGGTAAAAATGACAGTTTGGTAGTACTCGTAGAGTCTACTTGCAGACACCAGCCTAGGGATTACTAATGTCGTATTTACTGCCCCTATTGATTAAAATTTGAAAGATTGTTTGAACGGGTTAAGATTGCTAACTTTTATTGAAATGGAAATTTTTAAAGGAGCATGGCACAGCATGAACATTGTATTTTATTGAGAATTGCATAACTGTATATACTTTGTGAGAATTCTCTACCGGGCTTTATGCTCATCCCTATGGGACTTTGGTGCAGGTAAAGACGTGGTGATCCCGCCAAGTTGAGGGCGCGGAAAATTGTGAAGAGTACATAGCTCTTATTTTGTTGTGATCTTTTTGTAAGCCAAGGGCTAATGTGTTTTGGTCCGAGAGGCCATTTTGTGTAACCGGGCTATTGCCTTGGAAGATGTAAGCCCTTAAGGGCATTTTATCATTTTGAGATTTGATGCTTCACATGATATAGATTCATGTATCCTTGTATGTTGTGAATGTATACCGCATGTGGAGTTTTTGCATTGAACCCATTTATTATATACGTGAAGATGGAGGGATCATTGTCATTTTGTAGTAAACGCTTATTGATGCGGGTAGTTTATGTTATAATTTATGTGGTGTGGAGCAATATTCCTCTATCACAAATTGGTGTTCTAGAAAGATGATTAAAAGTTGATTTTTTAAAATTTTTTAATTTTTTTATAAGAGAAATGATGTGACTTAAAATGAATTAAAAACTGAATTTTAACTTTTTATTCATGTTTCCAAATGACCCTTAAATTACTTCTCCTATAATATAGTGTGCAATGCACCCCATGAGAACTGATATGTTTCCATTGGAAGTCTTATATTATTTATATTTATTTTTCAGCTATTGACGGAAAAAAAATTGAATATTTTATTCCTCCTATGGATTGCTTAACTTCGGTAGTCATTATTATTATTATTATTATTATTATTATTATTGTTGTTGTTGTTATAATAGTTCATATAAATTTGAGTAAACAAGAAAATATCATAAATGAATTATAATACTCTTTGATAGAGTAAGAGAGTGGTTTGACTGTTGCCATTTTAGTAAATCTTTTACTTTTTAAGATAAAATTATTGTTAAAAGAAATTGATGTGTTTGGTAAATGTTTTTTTTTATTATTTTCTTTTAAAAAAAAAAAGTTACGTAGATCTTTGTAAAAAAATTAGTTTCTTTTTAAAAAGAAAACAAAAATACAAAAACATACAAGTTTAATGAGCCTGAACATAAATTCAATGGTGAATTCTACACCTCATAAAAAAACATAAAAAAAAAAAATTAAAAAAAAACTTTCTTTCTACTTCTATTGTAATTGTAATTTAAAATTAATCCCCCAGTTTATTTTTGATATTTTGCCCAACCATCCAACCCCATCAAAAAAATAAAAACAAAAATAAAAATAACTTACAAGTATGATTAGCTTTAAGTTCTAGTTCTCATTAATTTCTAAATAATATTACTAATATGTCAGACTCAAGCAATCAAATTGTAATGATGTTACTCTGTTTATCACATTAATACAACATTAACAACACAGGCATAAGCAATGAGATCGTTAAATTAAAATACTTATGACAAATGACATAATAAGTTATAATAAATATATAAATATAATCATCATAAGTAGAAAATGACATTTGGTTGAGAATTCAAAATCTGTGTTCTCATTTAATATTTTTCTGTAATAACTTTTAAGATAGGTTACGGCCTATTTTGGGAAGTTGGTAAAAATCAGCTTTTTTGCTTTTAACCAAGATTTTTTAGAGTGATTTAAGAAGTTGGTAAAAAGCTGCTTTTTTGTTTGGATTAATATTTGTTTATGGTGTCACATCACACCAAAATGACTAAAATACCCTCACCCAACTAAAAAAATTACATTTTACTCAAACCAACTTTGAGGGTATTTTCGTAAATTTTCAACCAACTTTTGAGGCTTCCCAAATGACCAAAAAAAAGCAGGTGGCGTTTTTATCCAAACGCCAATAATCTGCTTTTTACAATGTTCCCAAAAGAGCCCTACATCTCAATGATTTTGGAGTCAATGGAAACAGATTACATGAAAAAATAAATTAAATAAATGTTGAGAAAGGTAAGGAAAAATCACCCCTAGGACGAAACCAGGATTTTATTACCAGAGGCCGGAAAAAAAAAATCACCAAATACACAAACACACATGTATGTACAATATGATATATATATTATATATACATAGAAAAAAAAATTAAATACCATAGAAGCAATTTCTTATAGGATGAAGAAATTTTTTTTAGTGCAAAATAGAAAAAGAAGGCAAGATATGAGAATAATAAGATATGAATTTTCTTATACTAGGGGGCCATTTTATGTATAAAATGATATATATATTTTTAAAGTATTATGACAAATAGTATTTTTCACAGAAACAGGAGGGCCATGGCCCCCCATAATCTTCTCCTAATTCCATCCCTGCCCCTAGTCATGCCATTAAAAACAAATGTTTTGTTTATAATAAAAAATTCAAACGTTAATCTCAAAAGGTTAAGAGTGACAAGTTTAATTATGATAAGTATTTTTGCAATAATATGTTTATCAATTTGATCTCATCAAACACACTTGATTTCCACTAGGCCACTCCATGGTAGGGCTGCAAATGAATAGAGCCGTTTATGAACAGGCTCGAGCTCGGCTCGGTAAGTATTCGTTCGAACTTGATTCGTTAATTTTTTTTTTGGCATTCAAGCTCATTAAATTTTTAATAAATAAGCCCAAATATAATAAAGCTCAGCTCATTAACTAACTAATTTAACATTTATTATTTATATATTAAATAATATAAAAATATGTATAAAAAATAAGATAAATATGTTATTTATATATTTAAAAAATATAAATGTAAATAATAGTTAATTATAGATAGTACATTTATATAATAGTAGTGGTAGATATTATTATTTTGGTAAAATATTGATTTTTTTTTTAGTATGTTGAGAAGATAAAGGCTATCCCAATGTCAATGGGATAAACTAGGAAACAGATATGCATTGTATTTATTGTAAATCTTTAAGATACCTATTATAGATGGGATTCCTAGAATAGCTTAGCACAATCATAGGATGTCACTTGTATAAAGCTGTATACTCTAATTCAATATATTATGAAAGGCGGAATATTTTCTCCTCTATTTCACATGGTATGAGAGCAGGTTTTAAAAAAACTAGCTTTTTTTTCTACCTCATTTCACTGTTTTCCACCATCATGGTAAACGAAAGGGGTTCGGATGAAGGTAAATCAACTACCGTCACCGATATCGCCAATCTTTTTTCTCTCCATCATTCTGATCATCCTGGAATGGTGCTCGTTTCTAAGCCTCTCAATGGGGATAATTACTCGACTTGGTCTCCAACTATGACCATCTCTTTGAATGTCAAATCCAAGTTGGGCTTCATTGATGGAACCATGGCCATGCCGGCTACCACCACTAAACCAGACGACTGTGCATCATGGAGACGATGCAATGATATGATCCTATCTTGGATCCTCAATTCTCTCACACCGGATCTTGCCGATAGTGTCATTTATTCAACCACTACCCAAGAGGTATGGGACGACCTTCGAGATCGTTTTTCTCAAAGCAATGCCCCTTGTATTTTTCAGATTGAGAGGGACATCGCTTGTCTCACCCAAGATCAAATGAGCGTTGCGGCTTACTACACCAAATTGAAAGGATTATGGGATGAACTCGGCTCCTACAATGCCACCGTTTGCTCTTGTAGGGCAGATCATAAGCGTCGCAAATTGATGCAATTTCTCATGGGACTCAATGAATCATAGAGCGCAATCCGAGGGCAGATCCTTTTGATGGATCCCCTGTTTGATGTCAGCAAGGCTTACTCCTCCATTGTACAAGAAGCGAAGCAGCGCAGTGTGGGCACTGCACGTGAGACAACGGCGACCGCAACTATGGTTGTTCACAAGGATAACCAGACCACAGCCATGGTAGTTCGCAGAGATAATCGCAACTCACCTAATCGCAAGCCATTACATTGCACTTACTGCGATCAAGATCATGTGTGAGAAACTTGTTAGAAATTGAATGGGTATCTGTCAGGACACCCGCGCCATAAATCAAACAAACCCACTCCAGGGGGTACTTGTTTCAAACCCAACACTAGCACTCAACCTTCAGCAAATACTATCACGGAGGGCCCTACGATGTGGGAGATGCCATCAGCTATGAATGGACTTTCTGATTTGCAATTCCAGCAAATATTATCTATCGTGAACGGTCAAGAACCCCCTCAGGCCAACGCTGTTGGTACTACTGCAAGTTTTTCACACGTACCATTGTACACTCATCGATAGTGGTGCCACTAACCATATTACTTTATCTCCAAATTTACTTGTCAGCAGTTGTAAGAATACTTCTTTGCTGCCAGTTATCATGCCAAGCGAAGAACAGGCTCCGATTCTCTCCACTGGAACTTTACCCCTGAACTCAGTACTGTCTTTAAAAAATGTGCTTGGCGTGCTATCTTTTGAGATGGATTTGATGTCTGTGAGTTGAGTTACAAGAAGTTTAAATTACTCCGTAACTTTTTTCCCTTCCTAGTGTATTTTGCAGGACTTGACGACGAAGAGGACGATTGGTTTGGGTAAAGAAGGTGACGGACTTTATTACTTGGTTGCCTTAACATCAGACACACCAGCTCCTAGCCAATCCTTAGCAGCCAAGTCTTCAGTATTGCCCATGCATCCATCCTGTTCTCATATCCTCTCCTCTACTGACTTGTGGCATCGCCGATTGGGACATTTATCTTCTGCTCGTTTAGATTTTATGGCCAGACACTTGTCAAATTTTTCTTTTCAATCAAGTAAACCTTGTGATGTTTGTGCACTTGTCAAACAGCATCGGCTTTCAATTTCTGTTAGTTCTATTTCGTCTATTCGGCCTTTTGAATTAATTCATTGTGACATTTGGGGTCCATATCGAACTGCTTCCCTTTCTGGTGCAAAATTTTTTCTAACTATTGTGGATGACTATTCTAGATTCACCTGGGTCTTTTTTATGCACAACAAAAGTGACACTCAACACTAACTTGTTATTTTTTTTTTTCTTTGTCAAAACCCAATTTAGTGCCTCTATCGCTAACATCCGGGTTGATAATGGACTCAAATTCTATGCTATGAGGGATTTTCTTAAATAAGAGGGCACCCATTACCAGTGTTCTTGTGTCTCTACTCCTCAACAAAATAGGGTGGTCGAACATAAACATGGACATATTCTTGCATCAGCTCGCGCCCTTCGTTTCCAGTCTCATCTTCCTGTTCGTTTTTGGGCCGAATGTGTCCTCATTGTTGTCCATCTAATCAATCGTTTGCCCACACCCCTTCTTTCTCGTCACACAACTTATGAACACCTCTACAGCAAGGTCCCTTTCCTATTCTCATCTTTGGGTTTTCAGATGTCTTGCCTATGCCACAACTGTGAATGTTCCTCATAAGTTTGCTCCTCGAGCCACACATTGTGTCTTTCTTGATTACCCAGATTGCCAGAAAGCTTACAAGCTCTTTGACCTTACCACACATCAAGTCTTCACTAGTCATGATGTTTTTCATGAACATGTTTTCCCCTTCGAGACCCTCTTCTCTTCGCCTTCCCTCCATCTTTCTGCCCCCGTCTTCCCTCTTTCTGTGTCCGATCTTTCTTCTTCACTCTCTTTTTCCCCCAACTCGCTTCCCCTCCCTCTTGCTATAGCTCCGGAACAGCCCCCCACCAGTCCCACTCTACCCAGCCCCACTCCTCCTGCTCCTACTCCTCCTTTACGCCATTCTCACCATTCTTATGCTCCTCTACCAGTTTTACGTGATTATGTTTGCAACCAAGTCACCACTACCCTCCCATTGTTGTCTTCGTCATCTGGTCCACTCAAAGGTACGCGGTATCCTCTTAGCAATTTTCTTTCTGATCATCGTTATTCTTCACACCATCGTTCCTTTGTTGCTACTCTTAGTCAGGATGTTAAGCCTTTTTCTTATGATGAGGCTGCTTCTCATTCTCATTGGCTTGCCGCCATGCAATCTGAATTGGCCGCTTTGGATGCTAACAACACTTGGTCTCTCACTTATCTTCCTCGTGGAAAACAACCTATTGGTTGTCGTTGGGTTTATAAGATCAAACGGCACTCGGATGGCACCATCGAGCGTTACAAAGCTTGTCTCGTTGCCAAGGGATACACACAGCTGGAAGGTATCGATTATCACGACACTTTTTCTCCCACTACTAAGATGATTACCGTCCATTGTTTATTAGCTCTGGCCGCTGCCCAACATTAGTCTCTTCATCAATTGGATGTCCACAATACTTTTCTTCATGGTGATCTCCATGAGGAAATTTCTATGTCTCCACCTCCTGGTCTTCTGTGACAGGGGAAGCATCTGGTATGTCGCCTCAACAAGTCGTTGCATGGTTTACAACTAGCTTCCCGTCAATGGTTTGCCAAATTCTCTACAGCTATTCATGCTGCTGGATTTGTTCAATCTAAAACAGATTACTCTTTGTTTACATGTCAAAACAACAAATCCTTTATAGCATTGTTGATATACGTTGATGACATTCTTATTACGGGGTAATGATCTCACTGCTATATCTGCTCTTAAGCAATTTTTACACGGTCGTTTCTGGATTAAAAATTTGGGTCATTTGAAGTATTTTCTGGGCATTAAAATCTCTCGTTCAAAGCTAGGTATCTCCATATCACAACGCAAATACACTTTGGATATTCTAAAGGATGGTGGATTATTGGGGGCTAAACCTGTCAATTTTCCCATGGAACAAAACATCAAACTCTCGGATGAAGGTGCATTACCTAGAGATCCGTCTCCATATAGGCGGCTTGTTGGACGCCTAATTTATTTGACTATTACTCGGCCAAATATCAGTTATTCGATGCATGTGTTAAGCAGATTCATGCATGCACCACACAAATCGCACATGGACGCTGCCTTACATATGTAGCGTTATTTGAAGAGTAGTCCAGGCCGAGTTTGTTCTTCTCTTCTCAGAATGATTTATCTTTACGAGCTTTTTCATATTCGGATTGGGGTGGTTTCCCAATGTTGTGTAGATCCACCATGGGTTACTGCGTTTTTTTGGGATTTTCTCTTATTACTTGGCAGACAAAGAGGCAGAAAACAGTATCCCTCTCCTCAGTAGAAGCCGAATATAGAGCCATGGCAGGTACATGTTGTGAATTATCTTGGCCACCCTCATTGTTGAAATACTTGCGAATATTGCATCCGAAACCGGCATTATTATATTGTGATAGCAAAGCAGCCTTGCATATAGCAGCCAATCCAATTTTTCATGAAAGAACCCGACACATAGAAATGGATTGTCATTTTATTCGAGACAAAATACAAGATAGCTCAGTTGTAACCGAACATGTTGCTTCGACAAAACATCTTGCGGATGTATTCACCAAGCCATTAGAAAAGGAAGCTTTCTCAACCATGATATGCAAGTTGGGAGTTGTTGACATTCACTCTCCAACTTGAAGGGGAGTGTTGAGAAGATAAAGGCTATCCCAATATCAATGGGATAAACTAGGAAACATAAATGCATTGTATTTACTGTAAATCTTTAACATACCTATTATAGATGGGATTCCTAGAATAGCTTAGCACAATCATAGGATGTCACTTGTATAAGAGCATCTCCAACGGTAGTAGGCATTTTACCTATCTAAATATTACTATAAAGTATATATTTTATTTTGCCTATCAACTGTTTTATGTTTTTACTCCAACCATACTCTTTATTTTAGCTATTTATCCAAATACTATTAACTTTATAGAATGCCACGTCAACAACAAAGATGGAGGGAAATGATCCTAATGATTGAATACATTTTGCCTAGCGTTGAAGGCTAGTTACATGTAGCTAGTGAATATGAGTTGAGCCAAAATGCCTAATCATATGCCTAGTACATTGGAATTGAAAAAAGTAAATCATATTATGCATTTTAACTAACAAGTATTATATGCCTAGTGCATTGGAGACGCTCTGTATACTCTGACTCAATATATTATGAAAGGCTGAATATTTAGTTTGGCATCCTCCAAAAAATTCAAAAAGTCAAAAAGTCACTATCCTATTTAAGTCATATCACCTTATTTAAGTCACATCACCTCTCTAACACATCACTTCAAACCCAACCCAAATCCAACCCATATTTCATAAAAAGTCAAAAAGTGCACTTATTTAGTCTTCCCAAACTTGGCCTTTCTCCTCTATTTTACAAGTATGTTTATATATATTGTATATATAATTATATAATCAAAGTTTTAATTGTAACTTTAGTCTTATACACAAGTATGAATTTATAAATTTTTTTGGATCGTTAAAACTCGTGAACAAGTTCGAACTCGAGTCAAGTCTAGGTCAATTCAGCTCGAGTTTGGTTCATTAAATTTTTATTTAACTCGAGCTCAAATTCAAATACTAATAAATAAATTTAAACATATTAAAATTTGACCCGACCAAACTCATTTACAATCCTACTTCACTGTCAATGCTTGATTATTACCTAATATGTGTGAACCCAACAATTAGTCAAGATGAAGTGCCGAATATCATTACAAAATAATAATAATAATAATAAAATCAAAATCAAAATCAAATCACTATACGTCTTCACATAGAAAAATTACACCGACACATGTTCCCACTTCAACCTCCAGGTTAGAAGATTGGATATTTCTAACCCATGCCTTGTCCAAATCCATTAAATTAAACTCCATGATGACTAAAAGAAATTGATGTGTTTTGTAAATGTTTTTTTATTATTTAAAAAAAAAAAAGAGTTAAGTAGGTCTTTCTAAAAAATTAGTTCTTAAAAAGATAACCAAAAAAAATATATATTTACAAAAGCATACAAGTTTAATGAGCCAAAACATAAATTCAATGGTGATTTCCACAACTCAGAAAAAAAAAAAAATAAATAAATAAAAGAGCCTTCTTTCTAATTCTATTGTAATTGTAATTTAAAATTAATCCCCCAATTATTTTTGATATTTTGCCCAACCATCCAACCCTACCAAAAAAACAAAAACAAAAACAAAAATAAAAATAACTTACAAGTATGATCAGCTTTGAGTTCTATTTCTCACAAATTTCTAGATACTATTACTAATATATCTAGACTTAAGCAATCAAATTGTAATGATGTTATGTTGTTTATCACATTAATAGGATATTAACAACAGACATAAGCAATGAGATCGTTAAATTAATATACTGATGACATACAAACATAATAAATTATAGTAAATATACAAATATAATCATCATAAGTAGAACATGACATTTGGCTGAGAATTCAAAATATGTTTAATATTTTTCTACAATAATTTTTGACACAGATTACATCTTAATGATTTTGGGGTTAATGAAAGACAGATTACATAGAAAAATAAATTAAATAAATGTTGAGAAAGGTAAGAAAAAATCCCCCTTAGTCATGTCATTAAAATAAATGTTTTGTTTATAATAAAAAATTCAAGCGTTAATATCAAAAGATTAATTGGGTGACAAGTTTAATTATGATAATTTTTTGGAATAATGTGTTATCAATTTGATCTCATGACACACTTGATTCCCTCTGGGCCACTAAAAGGAGAAATTCGATATACCAAACAACTAGTCAAGACAAAGTGTTAAATACTCTTATGACAAAAATAATAAAATAAAATAAAAAAAATAAAATAATAATAATAATAATAATAACAATATCAAAATCAAATCACAATCAGTCCTCAAGCATCAACTTACATAGAAAAATTACACCAATACATATTCTCACTTCAACCTCCAGGCTAGACGATTGAATGCTTCCAACCCATGTCTTGTCCAAATCCATTAAATTAAACTGCATGATGACTAAACGAAATTGATGTGTTTGGTAAATGTTTTTTTATCATTTAAATAAAAAAAAAAAGTTAAGTAGATCTTTCTAAAAAAATTAGTTTTTTAAAAAGAAAAAGAAATACAAAAACATAAAAGTTTAATGAGCCCAAACAAAAATTCAATGGTGAATTCCACAATAGGTCTAGACTCAAACAATCAAATTGTAATGATATTACACTGTTTATCACATTAATACGATATTGACAACAGACTTAAGTAATGAGATTGTTAAATTAAAATACTGATGACAAATGACATGATAAATTATAGTAAATATATAAATATAATCATCATAAGTAAAGCATGACATTTCGCTGAAAATTCAAAATCTGTGTTCTCATTTAATATTTTTCTACAATAACTTTTAAGACAAATTACATTTCAATGATTTTGGGGTTAATAAAAGACAGACTACATGGAAAAATAAATTAAATAAATGTTAAGAAAGGTAAGGAAAAATCCCCCCTAGTCATGTCATTAAAAACAAATGTTTTGTTTAAAAAAAAACATAAATAAAAATTCAAAGATTAATCTCAAAAGATTAACCGAGTGACAGGTTTAATTATGATAAGTATTTTTGGAGTAATATATTATTAATTTGATCTCGTCAAACACGTGATTGCCCCTAGGCCACTCCAAGGCCAATGACGACCATTACCTAACGTGTGAAAGGAAAAATTCCATACACCCAAGAACTAGTCAAGACAAAGTGTTCATGACAAAATAATGATAATAACCTATATATATAAGAAAAATGAATTTTTTTTAGTGAGAAGCCTTTTAGGAGTTGTAAACTTTCATTCTAATTTTCTTAATTTTTTTAATTTTAAATAATTATTTTTATTTGATAATCTCACATCAGGAAAAAAATAAAAAAAATGAGTTGTTTTACTCATATAAAGAGAATTTTATACTCTCATCCTATTTAGTAAGGAGCCTTGTGAGAGTTTTAATATCTCATACTAATTTTCTTAATTTTCTTAATTTTAAATAATTAAGAAAATTTTCATTGGCTAACTTTTATTTGAAAATCCTACATCGAAAAAAGAAAGAAAAAGTGAATTGTTTAGGTTGAAATAGAGTGAATTGTTTAGGTTGGAATAGTTTAGATTGGAAGCTTTTATTATAAAACTATACGGTGAAAATATACATCTTTAATAAGAGGCCAACTCATATAATTTAAAGACTTTTTTTAATAATTAATGTTATTGTTATTATTATAATAAAAGGGTTTCAAAATTTAGAGGCCATCACCCATCTCTCCCAATTGGATCCTGTTGGAAAAATGGTTTAATATAGGCATAATTTTGAGCTCAAGTTTAAGTGGACCCCAAACGTTGTTTGGGGTGGGTCCGAAGACGTGAAGACGGAACGTCAAAACCATTTATGAGTGAATGGGAAGTTGGCGTCGTTTTCGAGTCTAACATTAATTTTTTAGATAAAATTCATTTGAATTTTTTCAATAAAAAATTATTGTGGGAATTTTATTTAATTCTAATTTCAAATTTTGGTTCCTAAGTGGTTTCCTAAAATTTGTACCTCTTACTTTATTTATTAAACTATTCAATTTATTTAATATATATATATATATATATATTCTTTAGTTTAATATATATATATATATTATAAATTTGAAATAGTTATTACATAAAGTTCCAAACAGCTTTTGTGTTGGACCAACGGATCCTTTTCATTGTTTGAATAAATATATTCAAAAGTTGCAACTGGTTGGAGCAATTCCTCTAACGGTTACTTTTCATTTGTTTGAAATTGTGTTTTGACCTACAGTTAATTCATATATTCAAATAGTGAATAGTTTTGCACCTGTTTGACTTTGGTTTTGCTACCTGTTCGGGTCTCATTGTTTGCCTATAAATACTATTTGTTTTTCAGCAGTTCATGGTTTGGAAAAAAACAGTCTAAGTTTTAGTCTGCATTATTTATATTGCTATCTAAAAAATATTTAGGGGATTTTCCTTCATTCTAGTTTAGGAAAATTACTAAGAGAGTATAGAACACATGTTCTAGTTCGTCGAACAAATTTATTTGAACTGCTTCTATAAATTTGTGAAGATCATTGTATCCTGGGAGATAGACGCCACTCAACCGTAAGCACCGTAGCGGGGCGAATCTGTCTTAAGGACAGAGTGTCACACACTCGACTTGGTCTTTGAATTTTGAATTCGGTTCGCTAAATAAATCCGGTATGTTATTTATTTATTTTGTTTGAATTTATTTCAAGTTATTTTATTTACACAGAAGATTGTTCCAACAGATCCATCTTCCTTGTATAACTACAATTAATTATATTTTTAATATAATATTTTGCTCCAAATGCAATGATGCAAGTTAATTCCACAATTATGACCACATGGATGATAATGTAATAAGGCACGTGTCGGAGAAGAGAAGAGATCAGTTAATTGACTTTAATTTATTTTTAGTTTTTATTAGCAACATTCTGAACAAATTAAAGTTTGATTTACTTTGAGCGAGACTATCATTTATAATCACGTGGTTTTATTATATTTAATTTTTAAAAATAAATAATATATATAATTTTATAAATAGATCATATATTTTTTTATTAAAGATAAATACATTAAAATCACATGAACATGACTTTAGAATAAATATGATTTTTTTTTTTAATATGCATATGAGTTTACAAAATGATCGAGTATGATTAATTCACCAACCTAAACTATGTCTCTCTAATTCCCGTTCGACTAGCTTTCATTTACTTTTTATTTTACAATCCCATATTAGAAAAAAGAAAGAAAAAGTGAATTGCTTCGTTTACATAAAGTGAATCTTATACTTCCATTTATATAAGCAAAAATATATTTTTAGTGAGAAGCCCTATGAACAATATCTCATACTCATTTTTTTTTTTCTTAATTTTAAGCAATTAAAAAAATCTCCATTGACTAGCTTCCATTTAATTTTAAAAATAATTTTGTATGAGATTTTGAAACTCTTATAATATTTAATTTTAAAATAATTACAATCCCACATCGAGAAAAAAAAAAAAAAAAAAAGTGAGTTGTTTCACTTATATAAAGTGTTACAATCCCACATCAGGAAAAGAACGAAAAAGTGAGTTGTTTCACTTATATAAAATAAATCTTATAATGGAGTGTTAAGGGAGATGCCTTTTAGAAGGTCCAAACCATCATTCTAAAATTATTAAATTTTCTTAATTTTAAATAATTAAGAAAATTCCTACTGGGTAGCTTCCAATTACCTTTTATTTTACAATCCAAAATATGGGGGGAAAAAAAAAGAGTGAATTGTTTCATTTACATAAAGTGAATCTTATACTCCAATTTAGATAAATTATTAAATTTCTTAATTTCAAACAATTAAGAAAATCTCCATTGGTTTGCTTCCATTTAACTTTTATTTTATAATTCCACATCGGAAAAAGAATGAAAAAGTGAATTCTTTCATTTATATAAAGTGAATCATATGCTCCCATTTATATAAGTAAAAGAAGATTTTTAGTGAGAAACTCTATAATCAATACCATTTTGTATGTGTGTGTGTTTTTAAGAACACATGTGCAATACTCCTAGCATATCACTCGTGCTATGTGAAGGTGTAATGTGAAGGTGATTTTGTAAATACAGTTTCAATCTACAATCCAATGTATATATCCATTTAACTTTTATTTTACAATCCCGCATCGAGAGAGAGAAAAAGAAAAAAGAAAAAAAAAAAAAGATTGGTACTAATTATATAGTTTCTTACTAAAAATCATTTTTTGCTTAGGGAGCATAAGATATCACTTTATATAATTGAAATAATTCTAGAGTTTCTTATTAAAAATCTTCTTTTGCTTAGTGAACATAAGATATCATTTTCTATAATTGAAATAATTCACTTTTTTTTTTTTCTTAATTTTAAACAATTAAGCAAATCTCCATTGGTTAGCTTCTATTTAACTTTTATTGTACAACCTCACAAAGACGTTTTGATTTAAAAAATAATTTTGTATGAGATTTTGAAACTCTCATAATATTTAACTTTAAAATAATTACAATCCCATATCTAGAAAAAAATAAATAAAAAGTGAGTTGTTTCGTTTATATAAAGTGAATCTTATACTCTTACTTAATATTATAATATTGTGAATGTTTTAATTCAAGATGGTTTAAATTTTAAAATAAAATATAAATGTTTTAATTAATTAATTTTGTTGTAAATTAGTTGGTCATTTGACTTAACCAATTAGGCTGAATCGTTTTCGGTTTGACTGATTCACTGGTTTAACCACGATTTTAGTTGTTTTATCAAAATATATTGTTTAGATTTGTTTGATTTGAAATAAAGTGATTAAAAATTGAACGACTAAAATTGCTTGATTAGAAATGAATTTCCCTTCCAAACAACTGTTAATTTTTATTTTACAATCTCACATCAAGAAAAGAAAGAAAAAATTTAATATTGTAGTGTTGTGTATGTTTCAGTTCAAGACAATTTAAATTGTAAAATTAAAATAAAATTTAAAAGTTTTAATGAATTAATTTTTGTATAAATTGGTTAGTCCTTTGACCTAGCCGATAGGGTAAATCGTTTTCAATTTGACTGATTCGCTGGTTTAACTGCGATTTTAGCGGTTTTATCAAAATATATTGGTTAAATTTGTTTGATTGGAAATAAATTAAAGATTGACCTAATTAAAAATTAAACGGTTAAGATTGCTTAATTCGAAATAAATTTCACGTCCAAACAATTGTTAACATTTAAATAATTAAGAAAATCCTCATTAGCTAGCTTTCATTTAACTTTTATTTTATAATCCCACATCGAGAAAAGAAGGAAAAAGTGAATTGTTTCATTTGCATAAAGTGAATCTTATACTCTCATTTATATAAGCAAAATGAGATTTTTAATGAGAATCCTTATGATCAATATCTCATACTAATTTTTTTAATTTTTTTAACTTTAAACAATTAAGAAAATCTCGATTGACTAATTTTTATTTAACTTTTATTTTACATAATATAAAAAAATTAAATATAATTATGATATTTTTATTAAATAATCAACAATGATTCATCCCAATAATTTGGGAGCACTAATTGACTACTAATGAGGTGGAAATTAAAAAAAAAAAAAAAAACACAAAAGCAAAACATCCCATCATATAGGACCACACCACTTTAGAGCTATTAGTACTCCTCTTTTTAGTGGTCACACACATTTTTATAATAATAACTAGCATATCACCCGTGCTATGCACGAGTTATGTTTCACCACTTTGTCTTCTTTTCTTTTTTTATACTATATTAAAATTTAATATTTTGATACTAATCATATGTGTTGGACTTTTCAATAAATTTATATGTGATGGACTTTTCAAGGAATTTTTTTCATGCTTGTTCTTAATGCATTAAAATGTTATTATGAGGGATAATAATCATATGTTGGATTTTTCAAGGAATTCATATGTACTTCACAATTATTTATATATATGTGAATTGTGATTTTTAAATGTCTTTTTTTTTTTTTTAAATGTCTTCTTTTTTTTATATTATATTAAAGTGTAATATTTTGATAATAATCATATGTGTTGGACTTTCAAGAAATTCATATGTGTTGGACTTTTCAAGTAATTTTTTTTTTTATGATTGTTCTTAATGTATTAAAGTGTTATTATGAGGGATAATAATCGTATGTATTGGGACTTTTCAAGAAATTCATATGTGTTGGACTTTTCAAAGAATTTTTTTTTATACTTGAGGGTTGGGAGAAGTTAATAAATGCTAAGGTTTTTTTTTAAAAATAAAAAATCAGGAAATTTAGATTGGGATATTGAAACTCCCACATGAGGGGGGTTAGAAACCCCATTTTTCTTAATATAGATAGATAGATAGATAGATAGATAGATTATTTTTTTTTTTATTTTTATTTTTATTTTTTATGGTTTTTATTCGGGTATTTTTTTTTCAATTTATTTAAAAGATGGAGTTGTGGGTATCTTTTTTTTTTAATTTAATTTATCTGTGGTTTCCATTTGTTTTTAATTATTATTATTTAGGCAAGTTATGATGTGAGTTAGATATGTTACAGACATGTGAGTTTTATTTAGATAAAGTTTAAAGATTTTTTGTTTAGTTTTTTAGTTTTTTTTTGTTATGTTATAATATAATATATAAAATATAAATAGATATCTACAACTTTAATAAATAATATTATCTGATTTTTTGGGGAAGAGAAAAAGAATGCAAGTTTTAATATTTTTTTTTTGAAAATTTGTGAGAGAGATTAGGAGGGAGAGATTATGAAATATTTTTGTTATTAAATAAATAAATCAGTCAATAGTTTTTTTAATCTATTTTGTAAATTAAAAATCAATAATTTTGAAAAATTGATTAATTTGTCCCATTAAGTGATTTAAAATTTTGATAGATATACATAATTATATTATTAAATCATAATTCAAATTTAGATGTTATATCTTTTTGAGATCTATAGCTAAATTCTTATCTCTTTTTTTTTATTTTTGTGTGTAACCATAGTGTATGGGAGAAATTGAGAAGGGTGTTGCAATAATTATGAGAGAAGTCAAAAGGAATTGTGGGTTGGGAGAAGTCAATAAATACTGAAATTGGGTTGGGAGAAGTCAATAAATGTTAAGATTTTTTTTTTTTTTAAATCAAAAAATTAAAAAATTAGAATTAAGAGATTGGAATTTCCACAAATCTTGAGATTAAAAACCTCCTTCTATTTAATATATAGTAAATATAGAAATATAGATATCAAAATCAAATCACAATAAGTCCTCGAGCGTCTAGGCCACTCCAAAGGTCAATGACGATGATTACTTAATATGTGTGAAAGGAGAAATTCCATAAACGCAAGAACTAGTCAAGACAAAAAATAATAATAATAATATCAAAATCAAATCACAATAAGTCCTCCAGCGTGAACCTGACATAGAAAAGTTACAATACATGTTCTCACTTCAACCTCGAGGCTAGACGACGATTGAATACTGTAGGAAAAATATTTTCAGTAAAATTAATTTAATATAAATAAATAATAAAATAAAACATAAGAATTTTTTTATAGAAATTTTGTAAATTTAATACAAATTATGACCGAGACTAGTGTTTAAACGTTATGTCTTTAAGACAGAATTCTACTCTCGCCTCTAGTACTTGTGATTAATAGACATCCTACTTTCAGGAAATAACAATCACCCCACACAAAAATTGTACAACTTTCTGTGTATACAGCGAACTAATTTGTATTATGCACTCTCCCTTTTATATTTGACTATAACATATGTATGAATCCTAACATTTACTTGACAAATAAATGTCATAGAGATGGTATTTATAAAAGTGATTGACACCATTCTAAAGGATCCTGACTCTTAGTCACACTTTTTTATATGAAGAGCACCATTTCATTCAAATGGAATTCAATTCCATTCACTTTTAAATTTTCTCAACAGTCCAACCCATGCCTTGTCCAAATCCATTAAATTACACTTCATGATGACTAAAAGAAATTGATGTTTTTGGTAAATGTTTTTTTTATTATTAAAAAAAATTGGTTAAGTAGATTTTTCTGGAAAAAAAAATAAAAATAAAAATAAAACAAAACAAAACAAAACAAAAACATACAGGTTTGATGACCCCAAACATAAATTCAATGGTGAATTCCACAACTCCAAAAATAAAAAATAAAATCCTTCTTTCTACTTCTATTGCAATTGCTTTTTAGAATTAATCCCTAGTTATTTTTGATATTTTTCCCAACCATCCAACCCCACCAAAAAAATAAAAATAAAAAGAAAAATAACCTACAAAGTATGATCAGCTTGAGTTCTAATTCTCACAAATTTCTAGATACTATTCAGGGTGCTTGGTTTCAATTTTTTGAATTCAATTTTTTAAAAATTGAGTTTTTTATTTTTCGTATTTATTTTGTTTTTAATGAATATTTTTAAAAGTTTAAGCAATGTTTTTATTTTTTTTGGATCCACCTTACCTAGATGTATCTAAATGGTAAAATATTTGTAAAAAAATATTTTAAAAATTAATAAATAAACAAAAATATGAAAAATGTATTGAAATTTCGTATTTTTTTTATATATATTTTTGGTATTTAGTGAATTTTTAAGTGATTTTTTCACAAATATTATACTTTTTAAGTGTATTTATGTTATGTGTCTAAAAAATTTTTTAAAAAAAAAGCTTAAAATATTAAAAAAATTAGTGAAAACAAAAAAATACAAAAAACAAAAATGTAGAATTTTTTGAAAACTGAATTCTGAAAACTGAAACGAAATAAAGTGATTCCTAATATGTCTAGACTCAAGCAATCAAATTGTAATGATGTTACGTTGTTTATCACATTAACACGATATTAACAACAGATTTAAGTAATGAGATTGTTAAATTAAAATACAGATAACAAATAATATAATAAATTATAGTAAATATATAAATATAATCATCATAAGTAGAACATGACATTTGGACAATTCAAAATATGTGTTCTGTTTTTGGGATCAATGAAAGACAGACTAGATAGAAAAATAAGTTAAATAAATGTTAAGAAAGGAGAGGAAAAATCCTCCCTAGTCATGTCATTAAAACACAAATGTTTTGTTTACAATAAAAAAACTCAAAGATTAACTAAGTGGCAAGTTCAATTATGATTGATATTTTTGAAAGAGAAAAGTTAGGGATTATGAAAATTTTTTCATGAAAATGATCATGAAAGATTTATGATCCTTGGATTACCTTGATTAGTGTGTGGTGCTTTATTCTAAGTGTAATCCAAGGGTCACAAAGTTTTCATGATTATTTTCATGAAAGATTTTTCATGATACCTAACATTGCTGTTTTTGAAATAATATGTTGTCGATTTCGTCTCATCAAACACTTGGTTCTCTCTTGGCCACTCCACAGTCAATGCCCGATTATTACCTAATATGTGTAAAATGAGAAATTGCATATACCCAAAAACTAGTCAAGATAAAATGCTGAATACTCTCATTAAAAAAAAGTAATAATATTAATAATAAAATCAAAATCAAATCACTATAAGTCTAAGTCTTCGAGCAACGACCTCACACAGAAAAGTTACACCAATACATGTTCCCACTTCAACCTCCAGACTAGAAGACTAGATATTTCTAACCCATGCCTTGTCCAAATCCATTAAATTAAACTGCATGATGACTAAACTACCCAACAGATAAGTTTAATCTATATATATATGCAGTGGGCTATGACAAAGAACACACAACACATACTCTCATTGGAGCATACTATTGCATTAGCACACAAATGGCTCAGCAAAATGGCTCCCTTCAACTTCTCTTCTTCATTATTTTGTTCCTTGAAACCATTAAACTCAGCTCCTGCATAGAAATTGAGAAACAAACACTTCTCAAGCTCAAACAGGGTCTCACCGATCCATCAAGCCGACTCTCTTCATGGGTGGGAGAAAATTGTTGTACGTGGAGTGGAGTGACTTGCAACAACAAAACTAGAAATGTCATCGGGCTCAACCTCCGTAACCCATTTCCAGATGGAACGGGTCACGAACTGGGAGGTAAGATCGATCCTTCTTTGCTCGACTTGAAATATTTGCGTTACTTAGACTTGAGCATGAATAACTTTGAAGGGATCCAAATCCCAACTTTCTTTGGATCCCTCACAAAGTTAAGATATCTTAATCTCTCTGGTGCATCTTTTGGTGGGACAATCCCGCCAAATCTCGGAAACATTTCAAACTTGCTTTATCTTGATCTCAGCTCACTCTTTGCTGAATTAAATGGCAATGATTTGAAATGGACATCAAGTCTTTCTTCCTTGAAGTACCTTAATTTGGGAGGTGTGGATCTTAGCAAGGCTTCATCGTCTTGGCTTCAAACTGTTAACATGCTTCCTTCCCTTTTAGAATTGCACTTGCCTCAGTGTCAACTTTTTAATCCTCCACCCACTCTCCAATTTATTAATTTTACATCCCTTTCAGTACTTGACCTATCCAACAATGGCTTCAACACCACAATACCCCACTGGTTGTTTAATTTTAGTACCCTTGCCCAACTTGATCTCAGCTCCAACAATTTCCATGGTGGGTTGTCTAGAAGTCTGGGTAAGCTTTGCAATTTGCACATGTTAAAACTTTCTATCAACCAAATCAGTGGCGAGGTTACTGAAATGCTGAATGGTTTTTCTAGTTGTCCCAACAATAGTAGCCTAGAGTCATTAGACTTGGGATACAATCAACTGACCGGTAATCTGCCCAATTCATTTGGATACCTCAAGAATTTGCAGTATCTTGCTCTTTGGGATAACTTGTTCGAAGGTTCGATTCCAAACTCCATCGGAAATATGTCCTCTTTGGAGGAATTGTACCTCTCCAACAATCAAATGGGAGGGAACATCCCACAAAGTCTTGGGCAATTGAAGTCATTGGTTGTGCTAGAGCTCTCTGCGAATCCATGGGAAAGTGTCATTACTGAAGCTCATTTTGCGAATCTCTCAAGCTTAAGGGAGTTCTCAATGCATGAAGGATGGTCAAATATTTCGGTGATTTTCAACATTAGTTTTGATTGGCTTCCTCCTTTCAAACTCACATACATCTCCATCATATCATGCCAGTTGGGCCCCAAATTCCCAACTTGGCTTCGAAATCAAAATGAGTTGAACACACTAGTTCTCGTAAATACTAGAATTTCAGACACCATACCAGAATGGTTTTGGAAGTTGGATTTACAACTCAATGAATTAGATGTGGGTTATAATCACTTAAGTGGACAAGTGCCTAACTCATTAAGGTTCAACGACTTGTCCAATGTTGATTTGAGTTCAAACAGCTTTGAGGGTCCATTTCCACTCTGGTCTTCCAATGTGAGTTCACTATATCTTAGGGACAACTTGTTCTCTGGACCAATTCCTTTAAATATTGGTGAAGTAATGCCCAAGTTGACAGACTTAGATATGTCTAAGAACTCTCTAAATGGTAGCATTCCCTTGTCGATAGGTAACCTAAATGCTTTGACAAACCTAGACATCTCAAAAAATCATATATCCGGAAGAATTCCTGACTTTTGGAATGATATGCCAGACTTGTACTATATTGATATGTCAAACAATTGTCTATCTGGTACAATACCAAGCTCAATAGGTTCCCTAAATTCTCTCAGATTCTTATTGCTCTCTAAGAACAATCTTTCAGGGGAAGTTCCTTCTGCCTTGCAAAACTGTACGGTCATGGCTTCCATTGATATTGGTGACAATCAAATATCTGGATGCATTCCAGCTTGGATAGGAGAAAGTATACCATCTTTGTTAATTCTCCGTTTGCGGAATAATTCCTTCACTGGAAACATTCCTTCACAGATTTGTACCCTCTCTACACTTCACATATTGGATCTTTCACAAAATAAGTTATCAGGAATAATTCCACATTGTTTTGGTAATCTAAGTGGCATGAAAACTGATCTTAATTCAGAAAAGACGCGATACCAAGGGTACTTGGAGGTAGTTACAAAGGGAAGAACATTTGAATATAAAGATTCGACCCTTTACCTTGTGAATAATCTTGATCTCTCAGGCAATGATTTGTCTGGAGTTATTCCTGAAGAACTAACAAGCCTCTTCAACCTTGGTACCTTGAACTTATCAATGAATCATTTGAGAGGAACAATACCAGAGAAGATTGGAAACTTGAAACAATTAGAAACACTTGACCTCTCAAAGAACGAACTTTCAGGGCCAATTCCATCAAGCATGGCATCTTTGACTTTTTTGAATCACTTGAACCTATCATATAACAACCTGTCAGGTAAAATCCCCACAGGCAACCAGTTACAAACTCTCATAGATCCATCAATTTATGAGGGTAATCTTGCTCTTTGTGGGCTTCCATTGACAACTAATTGTAGCAATGATGGTGGGGAAGTTCCTAACAGGGATAATAAAGAAGACACAAATGATGAGGGCAAGTTTGAAAAGCTATGGTTCTCCCTCACCGTAGTATTGGGATTCTTTGTGGGTTTTTGGGGAGTCTGTGGCACTTTGATAATCAAGAAACATTGGAGGGATGCTTATTTCGATTTCCTTGAAAAAATGAAAGAGATGATAATTGCAGTTGTTTCAGGCAATGGATGTGGAAAGGTTAGTTGTGGCAGTCGAAACTGATGGATGGCTACTGGGTGGTGGTCTGGGTGGAAAAGCTGATAGTTACAAATTTAGAGTTTTGAAAGGTTAAATAAAAATTTTAAATTGTGAAAAGGGTGTAATTTAAATATGAACGGAAACAGTTATTTTTAACGTGTAATAAAGCCTCCGGTATTATTTGACTAATATTCTGGAATAAGTGGTGCTTTGAATTTAATTTTTGTACCTTCTTCACATGCTTGGCACGTGCTTTTCCTTTCCTTTTTTCTTTTTTCATTTTCTTTGACTTTGCTAAGAGATCCAAACAGGATAATCACATTGAAATAGATTTAAAACTAGTGGTAACTCCTACTACGCAAGAGATTTTATAAATTAAAAAATTATATATTATAATTATTTTAAAATAATTTAATATTTTTTTTTTTTGTGATATACATGAACTTTATAAGTTGATTTTTATATTTCTAACTTTTTAAATTATTAGTTTAAAAAAATTAAAAATATATATATAAATCTATTAAGTGTAATTTTGATAATTTGTATTAAAAAAAAGTTAAACCTAAGTAAATAAGATTAAATGAGTTATAACATACCTCTTCTTGTTATGAAAATACTAGTGGTAACTAGTGCTATGCACGGGACTTTATAAATTTAAAAAAGAATAAATCATTATAATTATCTTGAAATAATTTAATATTATGTCTTGTGGTATACATGAAATTTATAAGTTAATTTTTATGTTTATATCGTTTTAAATTATTAGTTTAAAAAAATAAAATATATATAAATCTTTTTAGTGCAATTTTGATAATTTGTAATAAAAAAAAGTTAAACCTGATTAAATGAGATTAAATGAGTTATGACATACAGCTTCTTCTTATGAAAATATACAAATTTAAAAGTTTTAATTAAGGCAAATATACAATTTTATTATTAAATGTGAAGTGAAATGATATTTAACAATAATTAATATGTGTTTCTATTATTAATTCAATAATTTAAATTACATTTATTTTGCTTTCAATTTCATAACTAAAAATACAATTTGAATATAATACACACAAGGATTTCTAGTCTTTAAAAATAGGAAGATTTCAAAATATTTTCAAACTTTTATCATTTTCTTTTAATTTTTTTTAATCTAATTTGATTTTAAATTTGAATAAAATTTTGATTTGATATAAATTACTTTAACTTTTTCATTAAATTTTTATCATTTTTTAAAAGAACTTTCATTCCTATCTCAATTTTTTTTTTTTCTTTTCACCAATTTTGATGGGAAAATAATAATTTTCAACGTTTCATCTTTTTAAATTTTTATCAAATTATAATTTAATAAAAAAAATATTAAGGGTTGAAGATTCTCTTAATTGAAATTATAATGAAATAGCATCTTGAAATAGTCATAGTTTGAGTACATGGTTGGTTGAAATGTATAATGTAATTAATTTTTTTCTCATATATGTATAAAAATTGACACTTATAATTATATCATTATAAGTTAGATTATGGAAAAACATTTGAGGTCCATTTGTAAATATCCTACATATTAAAAAAAGAAGGAAAAAAAAAAGAAAAAGAAAGAAAAATGTGTAACTTTTGGATATGTGTTTATCAGTTTTGTTTTATGAACATAAACAATTGATGTTTCAATTTAAAAAAATTTTAAAAAAAATAGATTGGGTTTTTTAGAGATAAAAGAAGTCATCTAACTCTTCTATATATTATTTAAGATTGACTATTTAATCACATAAAAAAAATAGAAATTATATTTAGAGATTATCCCTATATATTATGTTATTATATACAATTATACCTGTAACAAATTAACTATAATATATATGAAAATTTATATTAAGCTTTCATTTTCAATTAATTGAATTATAATTAACAAACTAACAAATAGAAGTAATGGTATAATGGGATAAAAAGATGATAAAAATAAAGAACACAGTGATATTTAAAAGTTTTAAATTCATCTAAGTTATATAATTGGTTTGTTTTTCAGAAAAAATTTTGAAAAAAATTCTCTACAAACAAATTTTTAAGAGTAACCAAGCCAAACAATTTTTTGCAAAAAAAATCTCAAAATTTTGTTTAGTTACCTACTTTCCAAAATCACTCTCTCTCTCTCATACACATCAAATCAATCACTTTTTTTAAAATTCTCTCCCCAAAATAATTTTCCAAAATCATTTCTAAAAAAAGGCAAACCAAACAAGTTTTCGTACTTTTTATCTAAAAAACTACTCTACAAACACAAACCAAACAAACCCAAGTAAAATCTTGAATTCTAAATAAATTTTCACATTTTCTATAAAATAAAATGACAATAAAAAATAAAAAAATTGATACCCATTTTTTTACTTCAATTTTATAGTTTTCATTGAAGAAAGTAAAATCCGATCAAAATTCTTGACACAAAACGGATATATAGATATGTCAATTGCAACCATAATCACCAATAATTTTTTTTTACCATGCAAACCTGTAAACAAATAGATAAACCTCACTAAAACCGTTTATTTGAGATAAGTTTTGTATAAACCGTTTATTTTCTCATCGTTCATTTTTTTTCATAAAAAACTAATCCGAACACGTGATTGTCATTATCTGATGGACTTAGTTTTTGCAGGGATGATATACTCGATGAATCCTGAAATATGAATGATTCGAATTACTGAAATGAGATCCAAAATTGGGCTCATTGGGCCGAACAACACTTCTCCAATCCAATTACGAATTAGAGAGAAGCCATCTCATTATTAAAACATAAATCAATAAAAGACAATTAACCTAATTAAAAATTATAGAAACCTAGTCTAAATCTACATATTCTATTCACTTTTTATAAACCTATTGTATAAAATTAGTAAAATTATCTTAAGAATATATTTTTTAGCTTCTATTTTTTTTAATTACTAATTTTAAATTTATAAGAAATTACACAAAACAAGCCCTATGTAATTATTTGAATATTATTTAATGTGGTTTAAGTTTAGAAAGTTTCATAAGTGATCTAATTAAAAAACTAAACAAATTCACATAAGAAACAAATTTCATTTCTCTAGTAGAATTTAAGCAAATGTTTTTTTTTTTTTTTAAATATGATTTCATACCAATCAAATAAATTGTATTCTATATTAAATTTTGAGGATCATAACATGACACATTTTAAAAGACAACTTAATATAAAGTGAGATTTCTACAAGTTTTTAGGGTGTCGGATTGAGTTTGGGGGTCATTACATAAAATACACAAATATTCGAAATATTGTTCTATATAAAGTGGGAATTGTCAAAACCTTGGATCTTCATTACGAGAGAGAAACTTCAATAGCAATTACGCAACACTTGTGTTGAGATTTGAATGGGCAAATTTGTACATTAAAAGCCTTCTGTGAAAAATTTTGTCCCGTTCAAAAGATAGATTTATTTTTGAAGGAGTTTACAAAGTAGTAAAATACTTTTTTTCCTTTTGGATTTATAGCCAAAAATCCCAGCACAAGGATGGATCCAACCATACAAGCCTTTCATTATCTGATTTCAGAAAGTAAAACAGTGTTATGTTTGTTGTGTGGTCAATAACTTAATATATATCCACATAGTCAAAACTACATTCCAATTGCCAGTCTGAAATTTTTCCATTCAGCCAAAACTTATCCCCATTTTAGATTGAGTAAATTTTATTTATACCTTTATAGTTTTATACGATTTCAATGACTCCCAGACTACTCTTATTTTCACACGTACCCTCATATTATTTAAATTACTTTTAATTTGGCCCCTGCCATCACATTTGAAACGGAAAAAGTTTAAAAAAAAATTACATTTTGGCCTCAAATTTAAAAAAAAAATATGCAAACCCACCATTTCCTACCAGCAAACCACCACTATCAACCACCACTTCAAGCCCTTCTATCTCCTTCATTATAACTTCGTTTCGTCTCATTTTTACGTCATTGGATTCAACTCACGATCTAGTTTTCGTATCATATCTCACACATCTCATTCTTCCTCTTTTTGCATGCTATCAGAGCTCTGAAAGTTGATTAAAAAAAAAAAAGACTTTTCTTCTCGTTTTTTACTTTTCTTTGAGCCATCTTTCAAACTTCATATATTTCTCGATTCTTGACGGTTCTACTTCATTCTGTTGCCATTCTCTTCACATCATTTCCTGCTTCGCCTTACACTACCTCGCTTTCTCACTTGCTCGTGTAATGGGCAATTTTGGTATGCCAAAAGTTGTCCAAAAACTAATTTTGAAAATTTCAAACCATTCATCTTTTGTTTTTTTCTCCTCCATCTTCCTCAGTTTTCTTCTTTTTCTTCACTTATAACATGATGTGGAACATGGTTATAAATGGTAATGAAACTGGTGATGGTGGTGGTGGCGGTAATGTAGTTCGATGGCTGTGAAGAAGTGAGAAAGTGAGGTAGTGTAGGGCAAAATAGGAAATGAGGTGAAGAGAATGTTGAAAGAATGAAATAGAACCATCAAGAATCAAGAAAGATATGAAGTCTGAAAGATGGCTCAAAAAAAAGTCAAAAATGAGAAGAAAAGCCTTTTTTTTTTTTTACCAACTTTCAAAGCTCCGATAGTATGCAAAAAGAGGAAGAACGAGATGTATGAGATGTGATACGAAAACTAAACCGTGAGTTGAATCCAAAGATATAAAAATGAGGCGAAACAGAGTTATGACGAAGGAGATAGAAGGGCTTGAAGTGATAGTTAGTGGTGGTGGTTTGCTGGTAGAAAATGGTGGGTCTGCATCTTTCTTTTGAAATTTTGGAGTCAAAATGTAATTTTTTTTTTACTTTTTCTATTTTAAATATGACTCCAAGGAAAAAATTGATAGTAACTTAAATAGTATGAGGGTACGTGTAAAAATAAGAATAGTCTAAAGGGTCATTGAAAATCGTGTGAAAGTATAGGGGTATAAATGAAATTTGCTCTTTTTTAGATTATTAGTCTAAATGGGAAAAGAGAAGAGAGCATAATCACAAACAAAACAGTTCATAAAAATAATGTGTTTTGTTTCAATTTTCTGAATTTAACTTTTTGAAAATTGAGTTTTTTATTTTTTGTGTTTTTTTTAGTGAATATTTTTAAAATTTTAAGTAAATTTTTATTTTTTTAAATATACCTTTCTTAAATGTATCTAAAAAGTCAAATATTTATTAAAAAAAATAATAAAAAAAAATATACAAGAATACGAAAAATGTACTAAATTTTTGTTTTTGTTTTTGTTTTTGTTTTTTTTATTATATATTTTTGGTATTTAGTGAATTTTTTTAAAAAAAAATCACAAATATTATACTTTTTAAGTATGATTATATTAAGTGTATCTAAAAATTAAAAAAAATTCAGTGAAAATTAAAAAATACGAAAAGTTAAAAGTTTCAATTTTCTAAAAAGTAAATTCAGAAAATTCAAATCAAACAAGCTAGGATTCAGAAATTTATAATCAAGTTCTCTAATTTGTCAATTAGTTTCAGCAACCAACAGATATAAAATTAACAACACATTATTCATATTCTTCCCAATATCGAGAAGGCAATGGCTTGCCTCCAGTTCACCATCGAAACTAGAGGGTCCAATTCGGCTTATTGGGCTTACTTTTGGGCACTTTTTCAATAATCCGAACCGTTCACATTTTAAGGTATGTTCAGTATATTATCCCTGTAAAAAATCACATCAATCGGATAACGGATACTATATATTTAGGTCACTTTTTTATGAATCGTTAATTTTCTGACCGTCTATTTTTTTTTAGACAAAAGTGATCTGAATACATAGTATTCGTTATCCGATCGAAGTGATTTTTTACAGGGATAATGTAATCAATAAACCTTAAAATGTGAACGATTCAGATTATCAAAAAGGGGCCTAAAAGTGGAACCAATGAGCCAAACTGGACTGAACTATTCCAGATCTGAACTGGAGACAATCCATATTAGAAATATACACATCATTAATTTGACAAGTCCGCATAGGCCTGTACACAAACATATGTATCATTTGATGTGTTGGGCGATAAAAAAAACATGGTAAGTGTGTGAGTGATTTTCTGACCACACTGCCAACTCAGTATTCAACTGGAGAGCACTGGCGGAATAGATGGTGCCTGAACGACCTGTAACAGAAAGAAAAGATTCCGACGGTGGTTCGTCCATCCGGGGGCACTCTAATGATTAAGTCAGTAATCAAATATCTCAAAGATAATCAATAGTGCTCAACTCATTGTTCTGAGTATAAATTGCGTACCTTAGACCCATGGGGGTGCCTCTCTTTTATAGCCAACACAAACTAAGTCCCAATAGAAGCCTAGCTTCAATGGACTTTAGTTCAGTGCTTATCCCGGACTCTCCAATGGATAAAAATAAACTCCCTTAAGGGTTTTATCCTTATCTAAGATGTGATCCTTCTTCATTCTAGGACTCTTGTCCCTTATCCGCTTATCCTGGATTCTGGTATCTTCGCAGATAACCTCGGCCTAGCCAAGATCATCTCGGCATCATGACCAGGACACGTGGCACCTCGGCTGATACGTCGACGTCACCTTAACCATGTGTTGATACTCAGAAAATATATCCCCACAACTGCCCCCTAGGTTCTATTACCTCGACATTCTGAGGTGATGGAACCTATATCGGTGATTCCTTCTAGTACGTCGGCTTAAAATTTCTCAGCCGAGATCATCATACAGGCCGACATGTCTTTTTAAAGAACAAGAATTCCAAAAGCTCTTTCACGCGTATGAGCTGTCATGCATAATTACTCAACCGTTTTAGCCACACGTTTTCCCCTTACTGTCGAATTTTTCTTGCGAGCACCGTCTGACGCATACGTTGTTTTAGGCACATTAATTGCCTTTTTGCCACCGTTTTCGAGTTTTAACAAAACTTTTCTCCCTCTCTTCGTCTTTTCACTTTACACCTTTGTCTCTGAAGCTCTTTCTAACCTCTTCTCAAGATCTGCCATTGTTCAAGCCCTTTTAGTTCTGCAACTTGCTTCATTCACCTCCTCCGGCGAGACTTTCACCGCTCCGTTGCTTTTACAACCATCGTCTGACTTCGGCAATCCTTTTCACCGACCTCACTTCTCTGGTAAGTCACTGTTCCTCATAGTTTCAATTCTTTGATTTTTTCTCGAACTCTCTCATGTCTTCGATTAATTTAATCTGTTCCTGTATTTGAGTATGGTTGCTTCGCGATTCTATTTTCGCCCAATCCTCTCTTGAATATTCACACACTACTCACGCATTTGTTCACTTTTGCCATTGTTCTTGGCCTTGTACCCTTGCACACACTCTGTCACAGTGTTCTTGATAGTTCTTCACTGTTCTTGATTCTGAAACACGTTCTTGTTTTCTGTTTTCTGTGTCTTTTCCAGATTCGTGCCTTCAATCTTTGTTTCCATAGATCTAGGTTTGGGATTTGCTTATAGAATCCACAAATTTGTAGGAAAAACTGAAACGAATTCCCCTTAGGTTTTAGTCGAGGTCCCTTCCGAAGTCTCACACCTTCCCCTTAAGCTGATATCATGGGTATGTGGAGGCATAGGGTAGACACCCCGACAAAATTAGAGTACTTTAGGCAAGAATTTTCCATCCCTGCCGACGTCCATCTAAGGTTGGTTGGGGAGAATGACTCCATCATGCCTACAACTGATTCTATGCATTTCCCTATTGTAGCCTTTATTGAGTGTGGTCTTAGGCTCCCACTCGACATCCTCTTCCGTGAAATAATCCATTATTACAAATTGAACCCAATGCAACTCGCCATCAATTCCTACCGACTCATAAATGGTATAATAGCCTTAGCAAAACAAGAGAACGCTAGGGTCACCTTAGCCGACATCCAATACTGCTACACCATGTGTGGCCTTAAAAAGGACACAGGCAATGTTTACTATCTTAAACCGAGGTCCACAGAGTACAAAATCGTTGCCGACCTCCCAAACTCCAACAAGGGAGCTGGGGATGATTACTTCATTACCTCGGGGAACTGGGAGTTCGCTCCAGATGAGGACCTCCACTTCTACCCTCTTCCTCGTACAGCCTTTGTAGAGGGTAATGGTAAGAGCCCAGTTTTTGCACTTGCTCATTTTTTAAAGTCTTCAATACTTCGTTTGTTTCTAATGTCTGTTTTTCTTGCAGCCCTTCCTCAGCCACCAAAGGGCTTCTGCTAGTTTTTCTTTCCCAGCAAAGACTTGAGGAAACTATTGGATCTGCCAGTCCACAAGCGGAGAGCCCCTTTGGTACTCGACTTCATTCCCACCTACAAATCGGTGCTCCCCGACATCCCAAAGAAGAAGAAAAAGAGTCAGTCTCCTCCTTCCGCTACTACTCCTTCGACAGCGTCCTCATCTCGGCCAGATCAAGGGTCAACCTCAGATCTGGCTAAACAACCATCTACCTCGGCTCCACAGCTGATTCCGCCATCTCAAGGCCGTCGACGACGCCGAACAGTTTTTGCCGCTGAGATGGGCTGCCAGAAAGCAGTTGCTAAGGACCTCTTGGCCAACATCCCGGCCACTGTTGACGCTGAACCAGCACCATCTCAGCCAAAGCCAAAACAAAAAAGGATAAAGAAGGCTTAGCCAAAGGCAACGGTGACTCAGATTGATACTGAGGACACCTTGCCAATTTCAAAATTGGCTTCGAGCGAGAAGACTACCTCCGCCCCTGATAAGAGGCCCGCCAAGGTCGAACCCTCCCAATCAACTCGGTCAAAGAGGCCAAGGTTAGAGTCTGCCACAACGTCGGGCTCCATGAAGGCTGGTGCCCCTTGGGCTCCACCTATTATTTTGGAGGACAGGCCAGTCTTTGTTGAGGATAGTGCTGACGATATCAACGTCGGTGTTGCCCTTACTACAGCCTTGCTCCTCCCTGGGGATCTCGACCGCAACGCCCAGATGATTGAGCATGAGAATTTCGCCTTGATGCTGCAGCACTCTGCTAAAGTAAGCATTCTTATTTGGTAATTTTTCTTTCTTTCTTTTTCCCATACTTAGAAAATTTTCTAATAACTTCTGCTCTGTTCATTTTTCTTCAGGCAATCCAGCACGCCCATTCCTTCTCAATGCAATCTTTTGAGATAAGGAATGCGTTTGCTGACAAGGCGAGGGAGGCCTCTGGTCTGCAGAGGACCCTTAAAAAGACTGAAACCAAGATGAAAACTTTATCTGACCAGGTTGTGTCGGCCGTTAAAGCCAAAGATGAGGCCAAGGAAAAGGCGGAGGCCGCTGAGACCATCAAGAAGGTTCTTGAGGCCAAAAAGAAATAGGCCGAAGAAAAGATGACCCAGGCCCAAAAAAACCTTCAAGATGCCTTGGTCACCAAAGCTGTCGAGGTCAAGGCCGCAGATGAAAAGGCATATGCTAAGGGGGTGGCCGATGTTACGGCGGACTATGAGAAACAGGTGAAGCAGGCATGCAACAAGGGTTTCACCCTTGGTTGGATGTCTCTTCTAAAAAAGCTTGAAGTCCCCGAGGACTCCCCCCTTAGGAACACCGACGTCCTTCCCCTTCCATTTCCCCTAACTCCAAGCCAATCCGACGACGATTCTGAGTCTGAGGAGGAGGCTTTGGTGAGGAAGTCCAAGGAAGCTGCTGGGGCCAAGTCCCCTACTCAAAATGAGCAAGTCCTGGACTTGACTCAAGATAAGGAGGGTGAGGAGATTCCCAAGGATGCTACTCCGGAGAAGGCATCATCGGACGTGTCTCTCGCCGACAAGAGCCTCGATCAAACCGTTCAGGAGATAGATGTTGAGCTTGCGGCTGAGAAGGCTGCCGAGATGTCCTCCCAGCAGTCTTCTGAACTTCAAACCCAACCATCTGATGTTGCCGAAGAGTCCTAATTTGATTTTCTCCTTCTTTTTTCTGTGCTTCTTTATTTTTCTTTGAAACAATGTAAGCTCTTTATATGGCCGATGTGCCTTCTTTTGTAATCTCTGAACAATTACTCTTTTGGTAGGCCAAAGTGCCCTTTTTTGTACATAAATGCAACTTCTTTTCCTGAATGCTTGTATCTTTATCATCCCTTTACTGCTTTTGTATGACTTTCATACTTAGAATAATTTTGTGTCTTCAATATACACCTTAGTCTTGTGCCACCTTCTCGGGGTGACATACCTCGGTTATACAAGCCAATGGTGTACCTCGGCAAGTACATAAGTACCTTTCTTGGTACAGTCTTGGTCTCAACTTGTAAATTTTTTCACAAATTTTCAACAAGTGTTCAATATAAGCTTAGTTTAACAAGTGTTAAACATAATCTCGGTTTAACTTCAACTTTGTAAATTTTTCACAAATTTCAACAGGTGTTAAACATGATCTCGGTTTAAACTTCAACTTGTAAATTTTTCTCAAATTTTAACAAGCGTTAAACATGATCTCGGTTTAACTTCAACTTGTAAATTTTTCTCAAATTTCAACAAGTGTTAAACATGACCTCGATTTAACTTCAATTTGTAAATTTTTCTCAAATTTCAACAAGTGTTAAACATGACCTCGGTTTAACTTGAACTTGTAAATTTTTCTCAAATTTCAACAAGTGTTAAACATGATCTTGGTTTAACTTCAACTTATAAATTTTTCTCAAATTTCAACAAGTGTTAAAACCATTTTCCAACTCTCTGTCTCCTACTGTGAACTTAAGTTCCACTTGGATTCTCATTATATATGTATTCTGGAAACGTCATTAACTATCATATCGGTCATGAAAAAAAATCAAGCTTTATTTATTACTTCGGCTAATAACAAAGAACAAGAAAATTTAATGATAAAAAAACTTAAGATTGCAAGTATTCCAAAGCCTTGGCAACTCTTTGCCTTCATTATCTTCAAGCCGATATGCCCCATTTCCCAGTACCGAGATGATTCTGTAGGGTCCTTCCCAATTTGGGCCAAGCTTGCCCTCTCTGGGATCCTTCTTGTTGCCGACGACTTTTCTCAAGATGAGGTCACTGATTTGAAACTCCCTTGGTTGACTTTTTTATTATAAGCTCTGGCAAGCTGCTGCTGGTATGCTACGAGCTGAATTACAGCTTTCTCCCTTCTTTCTTCTAGAAGATCCAGATCTTGGGCTAAGAGTACATCATTAGTCCCGTTCTCTACTCCCTGGGTTCTGATCCCTGGGATGCCGACCTCCAACGGAATGACAGCTTCTGTGCCATAAGCCATGGCAAAGGGGGATTCCCCTGTTGATCTTCTCAGCGTAGTCCGATATGCCCAGAGTACACTGGGCAACTCATCCACCCACTTTCCTTTTGCTGCCTACAGCCTCTTCTTTATCCCATCCAAGATAACTTTGTTGGATGCTTCTGCTTGTCCATTGCTTTGGGGAAAGCTTGGGGTTGAAAAGTAATTCTTGATTTTGAATTTTGCACAAAAGCTCTTGATTAGCTTACTGTCAAATTGTGTTCCATTGTCTGCAACTATTGCTCTTGGAATCCCAAACCGGGTGATAATGTTCTTCCATATGAAACTCTTCACATCCACATCTCGAATCTTGGCAAGGGGTTCAGCTTCTATCCATTTGGTGAAGTAGTTTGTTGCCAGCAGCAGGTACTTCCTTTGTCCAGTTGCTTGGGGGAGTTGTCCAACAAGATCCATGCCTCATTGGGCAAACGGCCAAGGACTGGATACTGGGTTTAGGCCTGCTGTTGGTTGGTGTATCAGAGGTGCAAACCTTTGGCACTTTTCACACTTTTTCACATAGGCTTCTGCATCTTTCTGCATGTAGGGCCACCAATACCCTTGGGTAATGGCCCTATGGGCAAGTGATCTGCCCCCAGCGTGGCTTCCACATATTCCTTCATATATTTCGTATAAAAAATCTTCAATTTGTGAAGGATGTACACACCTCAAAAGGGGTCCAGTGAAGGATCTTCTGTAGAGATGTCCCTTTGCTATCAGACTGAATCTTGCCGACTTCAAACTGATCTTGTGTGCCTCTTTGTGATCATCTGGCAGTTTTCCTTCTTTCAAGAATGCTACTATTGCATCCATCCAGCTTGGTCCCATGTCCACACACATTGCTTCACGCTCTGTGGTCAGTGGTTCGATGCTCGGGCCCGACAAGTAGTCAATCATTATCGTCCTTGCTTTTCCAGGTTGTACTACACTAGCCAGGTTGGCCTGTGCATCAGCGTGACTGTTATCATCTCGGGTAACCTGATGTAGTCGGCAGTTCTGAAACAAGGTCACCAACCTGTTGACCTCATTCGCGTAGGCCGACATCCTTTCATCTCGGGCTGCAAACTCTCCCGTTGTCTGGTTGACTATAAGCTGGGAGTCACAAAAGACTATTACCTCATCTGCTTCTACTGCCACTGCCAGTTTCAGTCCTGCAATGAGTGCTTCATACTCTGCTTCATTGTTTGAGGCCTTGAACCCCAAACGAATCGATTGTTCTAGTATCTGCCCATCTGGAGATACTAGTACTACTCCTACCCCCGCTTCTTGTCGGTTTGAACTCCCATTAACAAACAGTCGAAAGAAGTCGCCGATGTAAATGCTGCAGGGTCTTAGTTTTTCTTCCTTCCTTTGTTCCGTTGCCCTTGGCTGGGTTTCTCCTTGCTTGCTTGGACATCGGTCACCTCGGCTCAACGGAGCCCGATGTGCGATGGTTCCTGGAGTGAACTCGGCCACAAAGTCGGCCAAGACTTGGCCTTTGATTGCTGTTCTGGGTCTGTATTCCAGGTCATATTGCCCCAAGGCCACTGCCCATCTGGCTATTCTGCCTGTCAGATCTCCTTGCTGCAACAGGGACTTCAAAGGGTGTTCTGTTAGCACCACAATTTTGTGGGTTGAAAGTAATGGTTCAGCTTCTTTGAAGCCATTACTAAAGCCAGAGTTAATTTCTCTAGGGGTAGATACCTGGTTTCTGCATCAGCCAGGGTTTTGCTTACATAGTAAACAGCCCTTTGCTCCCCTTTTTCTTCTCGGATTACCACTGCGCTTACTGCGTGCTCTGAAACTGCTAAATACAAAAACAGCTCATCTTCAGGTTCTAGATTTGAGAGAACCGGAGCCGTGGTCAAATACTTCTTTAAGTCGACCAGGACGACTTCGCACTCTTCTGTCCTTAAGAAATCTGTGGCTTTCTTCACTAAGCTGAAGAAGGGTTTGCATTTGTCAAAGCTTCTGCTTATGAACCTGTTCAGGGCTACAGCCCTTCCAGTCAGCATTTGCACCTGTTTTGCCGACGTCGGGCTCTTCAACTCTAGGATGGCCTTAATCTGATCTGGGCTAGCCTCAATGTCCCTTCTGGTCACTAGGTATCCCAAGAACTTACCAGATCCAACTCCAAATGTACACTTCGATGCATTGAGTCTGAGCCGATATGTTTTAAGGATGTCAAAGACTGCTTTTAGGTCGGCCAAATGACCTTCAGGTTCCTTGGTCTTTACGACCATGTCATCGATGTAAACTTCCACCATTCCACCAATCAGGTGTTTGAACATCTTGGTTACCAATCTTTGGTAAGTTGCTCCTGCGTTTTTAACCCAAAAGGCATCACTCTGTAGCAATATAGCCCTTTTGGGGTGATAAACGCAGTCTTCTCTTCATCTAGGGGGTACATGGCTATCTGATGGTACCCCCTGTAGGCATCTAGGAAGCTCATCCTTCCATGCCCTGAAGTGGCGTCTACCTGTTGGTCAATCTTGAGTAGAGGAAAACTGTCTTTGGGACAGGCCTTGTTTAGGCTGGTAAAGTCCACGCAGACCCTCTATTTACCATTCTTTTTTTTTCATCACCACTGTATTTGATAGCCATGTCGGGTAATTTACCTCTCGAATAGCTCTGGCCTCCAGAAGTCTGTCTACTTCCTTTTTCACTACTTCGACGTGCATCAACGTCGGTCTTCTTGCTCGTTGGATTACAGGTTTGACCGACCTGTCAACATTCAGTTTATGGCAAGTGACCTCGGGGTCAATGCCAGGCATTTCATAAGGCGTCCAAGCAAACACCTCAATATTTGCTCTCAAGAAAGCTTCCAACTCTTTTTCCTCTTCTTCGGCTAAGCCCGAGCCGAGAAGAAAGAAGCGTTCTTCATCCCCATCCTGGACGAGGATTTTCTTCAGTGCTTCTTCACTCTTCTCGGCTAGCTCCTTGCCGACATCCTCTAGGACTTCCACGTCCTTGTCTTCGATCTCTGCTTTCTCTGGTTCTCGTATGCTGCAGGTGGATTTCATTGCTGTCATGGAGCAATTCTTTGCCTGCAGCTGATCTTCTCTGATCTCCTCTATCTCATGCTCTTTTGGGAACCTCAATAGTTGATGCAATGTTGAGGGAACAGCCCCCATTGCATGCAACCATGGCCTTCCCATGATAATATTGTAAGGGGAGGGTGTGTCGATTACGGTGAACTCTGTCTTTATCTTCTTCATGCCAGCCTGCACATCTAAGTTTACTGCTCCTAGTGGCCATGTCGGCATTCCATTGAACCTGACCATTGGGCCATTAGATTGTTCCATATCGTCTGGGTGAAGGCCAAGCTCCTTGTAACATCTGATATACATGATGTCACAAGAGCTTCCTTGGTCAATGAGGATGCGCTTCACTTGGCACTCCCCAACCTGGAGGGATACTACCAAGGCATCGTTGTACGGATGTTGGACCATCTCCAGGTCGGCTTCAGTAAAGGACACTACTGGTCCCTGGTACTCCTCGGCCCGAGGTCTTTTCTCACTTACTTGGTACACATGCTGCAAGTGCCTCACTTTCTGGGTCTCCCCTCGTATTTCGTTTTCGTTGACCTTCGAGTGAATTACATTAATTACCCGAGGTCCGCCAGCCTACGGCTGATGTGCTGGGGGAGGTGGAGCTGCCGGTGCCTGAGGCAGTCTTACCTACTCTTCCCTTGTCCTGGCCTCATCTACAAGGTCCCTCAAATGGCCTTGTCTTACCAGGTCTTCCAGGTGCGCCTTCAGGGCTCTGCAACCCTGGGTCATATGCCCATCTTCGTTATAGTAAGCACAATGCTTACCAAGGCTTCGTCCCATAAACTCTCCTGGTACCCTTACTGGTGCTCTGAAATAGGGTTGGGTTTGGATTTTATCTAGGACTTTGTGAATGGGGATTCGAAACACAGTTGTGACTGCCTATGCAGCCCTTAGTCCTATCTCCTGCTTGTTGGATCTGTTGTTACCTCGGCCTTGCTTCGGTGAGCCGTTTTCTTTTTCTTGTTTTATCGCCGTGGTTCCTAGCGTATCCTCTTCGGCTCTGGCATATTTCTCGATTCTGGCCATGAGCTCCTCCATGCTTTTTGGCAACGTCTTTGCCAGTGATTTTCGAAGTAGGCAGCTATCTTTCAGGCCGTCTTTAAATGACACGATGGCCACTTCTTGGGTGCATTCTGGTATTCGGTTGAACACCTTGTAATACCTCTTGGCGTAGGCCCTCAGGCTTTCATCCTCGCTAATCTTCAGAGCCATTAGGGCGTCTACCCTCAAGGGTTGTAGTTTGTTTGTCACGAACTTGGCCACAAACATCTCGGTCAGGCCTTCCCAGGTTTTCACACTTCCTTTCGGCAATTTGTGAAACCAATTCGATGCAATCTCCCCGAATGATGAGGGGAACACTTTGCAGAGCAACGGCTCGTTTCCAGTGTACAATGTCATCGAGTTCATGTATAATCCGACGTGAAAGTTGGGGTCCGACTTCCCATCGTATATCTGGAACCTTGGCATACTGAATCTCTTCAGGGCCTCAACTTTGTCTAACTCTACCGAGAATGGTGTTCTCAGTTTAACAGGGGAAGTTACCTCGGTATGCTCTTGCTTCCTCTTGAGGTAATCTCTCAAGTCCTCTTTGGTCCGGCCAGGAGCTCGGCTATCTCCTGACTTTAGTCTTTTCGGCGCACTGCTCTCAGCTTCGTTGTGAGCCATTTTCGACCTTTCTCCATGAGTTGTGTCGAAGCACAGCTCCTGCCTTTGAACATGCCGATGTTCTCTGGGGTCTGCTTCCTTGGTTCGATGTGTCCTTTGAGATTCTTTCCTTCTCGACTCTCCTCGCCCGACCTCCTTTGAAGGTCGGTGAGAGTGCTTTTCGCTCCTGGTGTACTGGGGGGCTATAAGGATTGTTTTCTGCCCTCCCTTTTGGGCATTGGCCGCTGGAATCGGCGTGTCCTGCAGCGGGAATGGTGGCTGCATGACGTTGTTTTGTATCATAAAATTGACGACCGATTGCAGGTCGACCAATTTGTTTGCCATCTCCTTCACCTCTTCATCACTCCGTAGACATCTATCCTTCCATACCTGAAGGTTGTTCTCGTTGTAATACCCGCTTCGATCCGATTTCTTTGGTACGTCACCCTCCTGGCTGACGTCTTTCTTGCCATGATTCTGACCCTGAGTCTCCTCGTTGTAACCATCTTCCTCCATGTCAAGGTCAACGTGTTTACCGTTCCCAGCAGGGATTTCGTCCCTAACATTTTCCTTCTGTCCGTCGCTGGCCATCTATCCTTTCTTTCCCATAGACGGCACCAAATTGTGTGAGTGATTTTCTGACCACATTGCCAACTCAGTATTTAACTGGAGAGCACTGGCGGAATAGATGACGCCTGAACGACCTATAACAGAAAGAAGAGATTCTGGCGGTGGTTCGTCCACCCGGGGGCACTCTAATGATTAAGTCAGTAATCAAATATCTCAAAGATAATCAATAGTGCTCAACTCACTGTTCTGAGTATAAATTGCGTACCTTAGACCCATGGGGGTGCCTTTCTTTTATAGCCAACACAAACTAAGTCCCAATAGTAGCCTAGCTTCAATGGACTTTAGTTCAGTGCTTATCCCGAACTCTCCAATGGATAAAGATAAACTCCCTTAAGGGCTTTATCCTTATCTAAGATGTGATCCTTCTTCATTCTAGGACTCTTGTCCCTTATCCGCTTATCCCGGATTCCGGTATCTTCGCAGATAACCTCGGCCTAGCCGAGATCATCTCGGCATCATGACCAGGACACGTGGCACCTCGGCTGACATGTCGGCGTCACCTTAACCACGTGTTGGTACTCAGAAAATATATCCCCACAGTAAGTCTACATACACAATTAGTCATCGACTTTTTTATTTTCTCATAGTATTTGTGTTCATTGAATATGATGAAAATTGAAGTGTAAGATATGCGTATGAAATTCATACTCAATTTAAATACTTAGGCTTTGTTTATAGGACTAAGTAATGAGATTATTAATGTAGTATTATTAGGTTAGACATGTGCCAGAGATTTGAAAGTATAGTAAGGTGCGCGAATAGTAATAATCAAAGTGACAGGGTATCCTCTTCCCAAAATTGCTCTCTCTGTCTCTAGTTGTGTGAAATATGATTTAATTATAGGTGTTTCCTTAGTGCACAAGGTAGTCAATAGGGCAATGCCACATGTATCAGGCATCACGTGAAAATATTCTTTTTTCTAACTACTAGGCCTCAATGGATGTGTTCTTTCTTTGATCACATAACCTTGTATTAGCTAAACTTACAACAACTTCAATGAGCCCCAACTCTTAGTCACCAAACCATAAGATCCACAATATCCCAGTATATGGGTTCTAGCACATCATTGTATCAGTTAGACTACGTTACGCACCAGCTCTGAGGGGCGCCCTGTGTCCTTCCATCACAACTAGAGCAGACTCTTTTTTGGACTAGATAATTTCGTCTATAAGAGAGAGAGAGAGACTCCTCACTTTCAAATCTTATCTTCTCCATCTTTGCAAGAGTTATGGTTTTGTGAGTTGTTTTGACAATCCTAAGCCTACTATCAACTTTAAGAGGACCCCACCCTCAGAGGGCACTTGGGAAATTTGTAAGATTCTTAAAAAAAAAAATTGTATATTCAATTGTGCTAACACAAAAATTACAACCAATATATATAGCAATCCTAACCCTAATCTGAAATAGGAAATACAATCAGTCTAATATTCACAATCTAATCCAAAATACATTTCCATAATTAACATAATATTCTCACACCCCCGTTCAAACTCAAGGTGTTTTAGCAGAAAACACTGAGAGTTTGCCAAGAAGAAACTGAAAGCGAGTAGTAGTGTGAGTCTTCGTAAATAAATCAACAAGTTGCAATGTCGAAGAGACGAAAGGAAGCAAAATAGAGCCAGACTGTAAATGCTAACGTACAAAATGACAATCAATCTTAATGTGCTTCGTTCGCTCATGAAAGACAATGTTATATGTAATTAGAATAGGACTGCGGTTGTCACAGTAAAAGGAGGTCGGAGAAGACTAAGGGACACCCAACGCAGTCAAGAGACAACGGAGCCAAACAATCTCAGAAGTGGCATGAGCCATAGCACGGTACTCAGCCTCGGCAGTAGAACGCGTAACAACAATATGTTTCTTGGACTTCCAAGAGATCAAGGAATCACCAAGAAACATGCAAAGGCCAAAAGTGGACTTGCGATCAATGACATCACCAACCTAATCAGAATCAGCATAAGCCACCAAGTCCAAAGAGGAAGTAGAAGACAACAGTAAACCCTGAAATATAGTTCCCTGGAGATAGTGAAGAATCCGAACCAAAGTAGCCCAATGGGTAGAGCGAGGAGTAGAGAAAAATTGGCTAACCACATGAACAACATAAGCAAGATCGGAATGAGTAACTGTCAGATAGACTAAGAAACCCACGGGCTCTCGATATAAAGTAGGATCATTCATAAGAATACCATCAGTAGTGTTAAGCTTTACATTAAGCTCCATGGGGGCACAAGAAATCTTAGTGTCAGTAAGACCAGCACGATGAATAACCTCATTGGCATACTTGGCCTGAGACAGAAAGTAGCCTTTGGAAGAAGAAGCTACCTCAACACCAAGAAAATATAGCAATGAGCCCAGATCCTTCATTTTAAATGTGCAGAAAAGATGTTGTTTGACCTCAGAGATAGCAGAAGAGTTAAAACCAGTGATGATCATATCATCCACATACAGTAATAATGCAACAAATCCAGCGGAGGTGTGGAGAAAAAATAAAGCGAGTCCTGGGCACAAGGATGAAACACAAGCTCAGTAACAACAGTCTGAAAGCGATCATACCAAGCATGAGGAGATAGTTTCATACCATACAAAACACGCCGAAGGCGACAAACCTATCCAAATGAATGTTGAAGATCAGGGAGAGGACACATGTAAACCTCCTCAGTGAGATGGCCATTAAGAAAAGCATTCTTAACATCTATCTGATAAAGAGGCCAAGAACGAACAGCAGCAACAGAAACCAAAGTACGAACAGTAGTCATCTTGGTAACAGGAGCAAAGGTCTCCTCATAATCAATACCATACTCCTGTGAAAAACCTTTGGCAAATAGACGAGCTTTGTAGTGCTTAAGAGAACCATTAGAATAAGTCTTCACTTTGTAGACCCATTTGCAATCAACCAGATTCTTACCAGCAGACAAAAGAACCAACTCCTAAGAACTAGTTTTCTATAAAGCAGACAACTCATCCTCCATAGCTTGAATCCAATGGGGATCCTAACAGGTCTTTTTATAAGACTGAGGTTTTGAAAAAGAATGAATAGCAGACAAAAAAATACGATAGGAAGTAGAAAAACATGTATTAGACCAACCCAACCTGTTTGAAGGATGACGCGCTCGAGTAGGATATCAGTGTACAGTAGAATCAGAGTCGTCAGAAACAGGAGGATCAGTAATAGGAGTAGAGATAACTGGTGGAGGGAGAGTCTGGCGACGCGAATAAACTAACAACGGATGAGAAGAAGGAGCAGGCTGGGGAGACGGAGGAGAAAAGGGAGTAAGGTCATGGGAAACAGTAGAGATGTACTCATTAAGAGGGACTTTAGAAGGAAATGGATCAATGTGAACCAAATCCTCTTTGGAAACCGGGGTAGTGATAGGAGGAAGCTGAAAGTATGGAAGACGTTCGAGAAAAGAAACATAACGGGAGACATAAAAACAACGGGAAATAGGGTTGTAACACCAATAGTTTTTCTATGTAGGACTATAACCCAAAAATACACAAAGGACAGACCGGGCACTAAGTTTGGTCTGATCTTTGTAGAGAAGAATGACAAAACAAGCAGACCCAAGCACACGAAGGAGAACGTAGTTAGGAATTTGAGAAAACAAAGCCTTGTAAAGAGACCGACCAAAAAGAAAGGGAGTAGGCATGCAGTTAAGAAAAAAAGCAGCAGTAAGAATAGCCTCCCCCTAAAACGGAGCCGAAACTAAGGTAGAGAAGAAAAGACCTAGCTGTCTCAAGGAAATGACGGTATTTACGTTCGGCTCGATCATTTTGGGCAGGTGAATCTATACAAGAGGTTTGGTGAATGGTACCCAAATTGGCCAAATACTTACAAAATTCATTTTTAAAATATTCTCCATCCAAGTCAGATCGTAACACTTTAATTGTAGACCCAAACTGAGTAGTAATTATAGACTGAAAGGTACAGTATATCTAATAGAAATCGGACTTATGAATCATAAGATAAACCCAAGTGTAACAGGTGCAGTCATCAACAAATGACACATAGTATGTAGAACCCCCTTTGGTGAGAACAGGAGAATGGCCCCAAATATCAGTATGAACTAAAGAAAACGGTATACCAGATATAGAAGTACTTTTACAAAAAAATAAGGCTGTCATTTTGGCAAGTTTACATCCTCGACATTCAGTAAGTTTAGGAGAAACTTTACCCAATATACCTAACTGAGATAAAGACCGCAAGTGGTCAGCAGACAAGTGCCCTAATCGAGAATGCCATAAGTAGGAAGGATTGGATAAAGAATCTAACTGAAAAGAGGAAAAAAACAGTTTGAGAAGTTGTCATAGGCAGATGCAAGCTTTCTACCACATAGAAGTCTTCAACTCTACGGCCAATCCCAATCTGCTGCTTGGGTATCCGATCCTACATAGAACAGATAGAAGAAGAAAAGATAACATCAAAACCAAAGGCATCAAGTTGACTGATAGATAATAAACTGACAGATAACTGAGGAACATAAATGACAGATGAAATAGAGACAACAGACATAGCAGATGGTAAGATAGACCCAACAGATATAACAAACATACCAGACCCATTAGCAACATTAACAGTAATAAGAGAGGGAGATAGAGTACAATTTTGAATTAAGAAGAGATAGGAAGTTATATGATGTGAAGCACTAGAGTAAAAAATCCAGACAGACGAAGAGATACCTGAAGAAGTCCCAAGCAAACCTGAATAAAGAGAGGAAACAATAGAGACAGACGTAGAGGGTTGGGAAGTAGACAGTGTATGCTCAAGCTGACTAATTTGAGCACTCATCAGGAGCTGAAGCTGATACAGTAGAACCGACTGCAGCCTGAAAATTACTCTAAGAAGACGGCCAAAACTAGGTTTGAGACTGCTGAGAAAATGAGCCAGACAGACATCCCTTCTTGGGACAGTGATACTTCTAATGGCCCCTTTAATGGCAGAAGGCACACTTATCCGAAGCTAGAGACATAATTACCAGAAAACTGAGGGGTCACATGTAATAAACTCAAAATAGAACAAAAATAGTCAAACCAAGGGTCTAAACATAATAACCAAAAAGCTTATGAACCAACCACAATTAGAATCAGAGCAAGACCCACAAAACCAAAGTCACAAATAAAGTCAGAGGTCTCCAGACCACGCAAACCAAAGTCTAGAGAGGGAGAGTGAAATCGCAAAGCAGATGCCGAAGGGTCACAAAGAGAACAATGAACAAGGAGCAATAATGATCCAAGAAAGATAGAATCAACCATAAGAACCAATTAACCACAATCGACGATGAGCCAAAGACAGAAGACGAGCCATGATGATGAGTTGGCTAGCAATCGCAAAGCACTGAGACGAAGAATCCAAATGGATCGACTACCAACCACAAACAGATGGGTCACGAATCAGAGAGCAATGGAGATAGCAAACCATGTAAGCCAATGAACCTGATCAAAACTTCGAACCAGACAAAATAAGAAGGATATCACAAATCAAGAGAGAGAGAACTCTATCGATTCGTGATTCGAAAACCAGCTAGGGTTACGAACATAGCTCTGATACCATGTACGATTCTTGAAAGCTTTTCTATATATTCAATTGTGCTAATACAAATATTACAACCAATATATATAGCAATCCTAACCCTAATCTAAAATAGGAAATAAAATCAATCTAATATTCACAATCAAATTTAAAATACATTTCCATAATTAACATAATATTCTCACAAGATTACCTTAAGGGTGTGTTTGATTGGACGGACTGGATAAGGGGGGATTAGAATCCATCGGACTTGAGTCCTGGGACTGTGAATCCCCGGACTATTTGGTTGGATTGGATATGTATCTTGTGTTTGTTTTATCATAAGATTAGATGTCTGGAAAGAACTATTTTTAGTGAATCCAACGTTTGGTTGGACGGACTGGATATGATAAATGAACAAAAGACTATTTTAGCATTTTTCAATTGTTTACTAAGTAATAGCAATATTAAACATATTTTTAATATTTTAATTATTTTTAGCTAGATTAAATAAAAATTTATTTTATTTTATTTTTTACACAATTAAATAAATTTATTTTTTTTAAATTAAATAAATAAATAAATAAAAAGGGTAAAATTTGATTACTGTGTAACCATTACTGTGTAACCATTACTTTTATTAAAATTTGATTCGTGGGTAAGCATTACTGTGTTAAAATTTTTTACACCATTACTGTTTTAAAATTTTACACAATGATTTATTAAATAAATTTGTTTTAATAAAATACAGAGGACATTATTTTTTTTATATTATTTAATCAATCATTAAAATTTCATTTAATACTGTATAACCTGTATAAAAAATTTATATTATTTTTTTAATTAAAATTTTAAATAAAACACCTATTAAAATTTAAATAATAAAATTAAATAAATTATAAACAAAATTTTAAAATAAAACATCAATAAAATATCTATAAAAAATTATTTTAAAAAATTAAATAAACAAAACATCAATAAAAAGTTAAATAAAATTATTTTATTTTTAAATTGAGACATTTAAATTTTATTGAATTTTAGCAAATATAATACATAATTAAATAGTAGAGGGTCAAAATTGTCATTTTAGCATCTAATCCCAACAGTGGATAGTCCCCCACATTCTGTCCCACCCCTCCCGGACACAATAGTCCCCCATATGGGGGATAAGGAGTCCGGCCGGACTCCATGTCCGGCGGACTAAAAAAAAATCAAATAGCGGACAAGGAACACTATTTGGATTGTAATCCAAATAGTGGATAGTCCCCCCTCTCCAATCCCACGAATCAAACACGCCCCAAGGGTCTTAGTCACCTCAGAAGTTTTGCCTTAGCTAGTCTTACCTCAGCTAATTGTACCTCAATTGGTTTCACCTCGTCAGGCATCTTAGCGACTCATAGAGACTTGCTTATTCTTTCCATTGTTTTGGACTTCTCTTCAACAGTTCTAGAGACATTTTTCTTACCTCGGCTAGTTTGCTAATGGGCTTGTGCTCCCAGTTGTGAATCATCCGTGTTAGTACATGGACTCTCCACTGGTTTTTGTTGACCTATTTTGTGAAGATTTTGCCAACATTTTCCCTTTTCAAAGGTGTTCTTCCTACCCAGGCAAGTCCCACACCATGTAATACTAATTGCTTAGGTTTGTTTACCATAAGATAATTACATCAATATTAAATGAATAAATTCAGTATAAAAAAAAAAAAAGTGAAGTATCAATAAATCTCAAAATATGATCTTGTAAACTATTTAGTCCTCTATTTTTTCTTATGAACTCAAATATCCCATTAAAGTGAAAATTACACAAAATGGTAGTCACTTACATGCTTGAGTTTAATTTTTTAAGAATAAAAGCGGGTTTCTCTAAATGTAAAATTACACATTTGGGAAATCCGCACCATAGAAGATTTGGATTTTCCCTCTTAAAACAAATCTCACATTACGAATAAAAATGTGATACTCCAATAACGTAATACTACGTAACACTCCAACATAACACATTAAAAAACTTATTTGTACACTTTTCCCAAACGTAACAACATAACACTTCAAAAACACTCATTAGTGTACTTTTTCTAAACGTAACATTTCAACGTAACACAAAAAAAAAAAAAAAAAAATACTTAGTATACTTTTTCCGAACATAACACTTCAATCAATGTAATTCCAAACATAACACTCCAATGTAATACATAAAAATACTAAAAAATTCATTAATGTAATTTTTCCAAACATAACACTCATAATTTGAAATTATACATTTGTTCAAAACTTACTAATGAATTTTTATACTCTTTTGGAATAGTTTGAACAATCCCACATCCTTTTGAAATGGTTTGAAAGATCCCATATCTTCTTCTTCTTCTTTTTTTTTTTTTTTTTTTTTGAGTGTTATATTAAGAAAAGTACACCACTGAGGGTTTTTTTTTTTTTTTTTTTGTTATATTGAAATGTTACACTAAGAATTTTTTTAGAGTGTTATATTTGGAAAAAACACACTAAAATTTTTTTTTTTAAATGTTACATTAGAGTGTTACGTTTGAGTGTTATATTGGAGTGTTAAGATTTGATATTATACATTTACCCAAGGTTTACTAAGGGATTTTTGTACTCCTTTTGAAATATTTTCCAAATGAAAAAGATTCCCATATAAAAATTCATCTCAAATAGAATGTGTACATTATCTTTCTATCACAAAAAAAGAAACAGAGAAGAAAACAAAATAGAAATAAGGATATAACTATAAATCTAATTTCTAAATAATATATTAAATCTACATTTTCAAAATCAATGAGACTAATTGGTATATAAGAAAATTATTGAGACTAAATGAATCATTATTTCTCAAAATGAAATTTATAGGTAAATTTTCCTTAAAAAAAACCCATTACATATTTAAAAAGAAAAAAGAAAAAAAAAAGAGGGTAGTTATTTATATACAAATAAGGATATTTGATGGTATTCATAGTACCCAATCCTTTTTTTAAGGAGCTAAACATAATTTTTGTGAAGATACACATACCACGGATTCGATCCCAACCCTCTATACACAAACATAGCCTTGGATCTTTTAATTTTATCTTGGATCTTTTTAATTTTATATGATAAAAAGCACACATTTGCCAATATATATATATATATATTTTTACATGATGGGAGATAGAAATTTCCTATTTTCCCTATATCAAATTCAATTTCAAATATATTTTCAAATAATTTACACCGTGTTACGAAAAAATATTATACAATATGTAATATTAAATGTTCATAACATGATCCGTACTTGTACCAAAACCTTTGAATACATATCTTAATATTTAAATTTAAGAAATTCATAGGTATGGACATACATCCACACCCACTACTTTGTATCCAAATCTATATAATATAGTTACAAAATAAATCATAGAAAAGTATCAAGAATTGACATGTAAGCACAATGGGGATATGTTAGAGAGAAAATTGAGTGTTACAGTAATGACGTGATGGAATGTTACCGTAATACCACGTCATGAGTGACATATGGTATTACTAACCAATAATAAACGAAAAGAATAAACTCCACTGTCAAAATGTAACTATTTTGCCCCATATACACGAGAGAGTACATGATAAGTAATTATTAAATAGAGATATCGTTGATATCATTGTATTGAAATTTTTTTCCCCTTATAGGTATCTTTATTTGCCATATCTTCATTCCCATTACTTTAAATGAGGATACCACTCGCCGGCAAAAAGAGATACACCATCATGCTGACTTCTCTATTCTGAAAATACTTTTATATGGTTTAATTAGTTATATGTAAACCAACTCAAAAACATAACAATTGCAATCCTACTACTTACAAAAAGACAAGCCTATATTTTGAATTTGGACAAGGGTTTTTCAACAATGTTCATTTGTAATAATAAACTTATCAAATCTTCACTCTACAGTTTACCCTTATAAAAGGGAAGGGGCACCCAAAAACAAACAACCTAGAAAAATAAAAGTCAAGAAGAAGAAAGAAAGAAAACATTAAAATTTTTGTAATGCCAACAAAAAGCTTTTTCTTCACAAGAAAAGAGAGCATTTTCTTCACCAGATAAATGTATAAACATTTAGACCTTCAAAGGCATTTGATCTTGCCATGAGATTTTCTTCTTACCCACTCTTTTGTCATCAGTTAACAACTTTCTTGACTTCTTTCCTAGTCTCAATGGATGCTTACCAATTTGTTCTCTTTCTTTCCCTTCCTCCTCTTCAATTCTCTGTAATACAATTAGTGATCAATACAAATAAAATACCAAACAAACCCAAATAACACAAGTTTTTGAATCCAAAGTTCTCTCCATCAATTTGACATAATTACCGTATCTGAATTTGGAACCAAGACCGTATATGGGCTTCCCATGGCAGCTGCATTAACACTACAATCCATTTTCTTTCCAAGATTTTTACTCTTTCCAAGAATTTTTCTTGGCATATCAGAATTTTGTGGTTGGACAAGATCTTCTTTGAGTTTGAGTTTGGGAGATTGGATTTTCAATAGATATCTACGCCTTCGCCTTAAAAATCTGGAATTTATTTGCAAATAAACAATCCTCAATTATCAAAAATTCCATCAATTTGATACTTCTTATACAAATTCAATTCAAACTAAGATAACAAGTATTTATACCGGACTTCGGCCAAGAGGGTATCTCTCTTTTGCTTTGTTGTCTGCAATTTCCTCTTTTTCAAAACAAATTCCTATATTTGATTGAGATAAAACATTAATACAAAACCATGAATTAAATCAAAATCTCAGTACAATGACTAAAGCCATAAAAAAACCCTAATTTTTCCAAACAAAAATATTAGATTACATGAAATTTCACTACACATAACAAATTGGATTTCATAAGAGCTAGCACAGAATCCAATGTATAACCCAGAAAACAACATATCAAATTAACACCAGCAGACATAAAATAGACAAACCCCAGATTTACAGGAAGAAATTAATCAAAAGAAAAAGAAAAAAACTGACCTTTTGTAACTGCAAATACTCTTGCAAGAGTGTGTGATGTTTGAGTTTAGCCCTAGCTTCTCCATCGACAGCATGAGATTGATGAAGATTGACAAAAGCCCTTTTCATCATCTGCTCTCAAAATCTCATACCCACCAAGAAAATTGCAGAATATTCAGAGAAAACGCAAACCCAGATCAAAAAGGGAGAGATAAAAGGTTTTGGTTTTGGTTTTGGAGAGAGAGAGATATATATAGAGAGGCAGATGAAAAGACAGAGAGCGTTCTGGGTAAACCAGTTTTCTCTCTCTCTTGAAGCTTTGAATGCTGAAACCGAAAAAAACCCACAAGGGTTAGGAGATAGAGAGAGAGAAAGAGGGGTATTTGTGGGACTTGCGTGATTGGAGGACATTAGAAGAACACAAACACCTTTCCTTCTATCTTTCCATCTTTCCTTTTTTGTTTTTCTCCTACACAAATTTTGGTCCAGCTGGGCCATTAGAGATAGAGATAGAGAGATGGATAGATTAGATAGAGAAGAGAGAGAATTTTCGTGGGTTTCTGTGTTTCTTGTATGTATCCTAGAGGGTTTCGATTTGGGGCAGAGAGAGAGAGAGGTGTTTAGATGGTGTGCAGAAAAAGCAGGGCATAACTGGCTACTGTTTGCTTATATGGGATTGCAGTTTTAAAGATGCCTTGGAAGTTGACATGGTGGTTCTATACGTCAAAAATGTTTTGAATCTCTGAACTCCATAGGTTTAGGCTTTCATATCTTCAAAAAAAAAAAAAAAAAACAAACAAACAAAAAAAAGAGTTAAAAATTTAAAAAGTCACTATTTTATTTAAATCAAATCATCTTATTTAAGTCACATTACCTCTTTATTCTATCACTTCAAACCCAACTCATATTTCATAAAAAGTCAAAAAGTACACTTATTTAGAACATCTCAAACAACCCCTTAATATGTATGTGGATTCATTAATGTGATGTTTTGATCTTATTTTATTTTTATTTTTTTACTATTTACTTTACTAAAGCTCAGTTAAAATTTTAATTTTAAATAAATGTATCATTGTTGTAATAATATTTAGGGAAAATGTTTAAGATTCATACAATTTTTTTGATTTTTAGGCTTATTTTGCAAAGATGATTAAAAGCTGATTAAAAGCTGTTTTTTGTGAGAGGGGGAAGTAGATTATAATTATTTTCAACTTATTTCAGTTTTTAGCTTAATTTAAGCTATTTTGATGTGTTTGGTTCAGCTTAACAATACAACTTATAGCTTTTTGTAAGTCAAAAATCAACTTATTCTTTGAGTGGGGGACGAGAAGCTTAATTTATAAATTAAAAATCAGTTTATGTTCACAGTTATAAGGTATAAGCTGTTAAGTTATAAGGTATAATCACTTTCCCACAGCTCTACCAAGCGGGGCCAATCTGGGAAGTAGATTATAACCCACTTCCCAAAAGACCCCTTAGTCTTGTCATAAGATATATGTTAATTTTTTATTCGTCATATATTCAATTGTGTTAAGTCTATTTCTCTTATCACATCATTATGAGTAAATTTAGAAATTAAAATTGTAAGTCTCTAATATTATTCAATAGGAAAATGATTTGTCCCCCTAAAAATGCCCTCCCTAATCCCCCTAATCTCCAAAACGACGTCGTTTTGGGGGAATTTTTTTTTTTTTTTTGGGCTTTGGTCTGATTTTTCGGGGGATTAGGGCTTCCCAAATTAGGGGGATGTAGCACGGCCCTATTCAATATTTAGCATAAATTATAAACACATTTTATGAGTTTTTTTTTTAAAATACAGATTGTTTCTTATTATTTTAAAAATTATAAATATTTATTATCAGAATTTATCATTCAATTGAGTTGATAGAAAAATTTAAATTTTTAATTGTTCTCTTATACAAACATGAAATTGCTGTTAGTTAAAATATATTATTGACATTATTAAAAAATTATTCATAAATTATTGTTTATACACTTAGGAAAATGATTTGTCCCCCTAAAAAAGGCCCCCCTAATCCCCCTAATGCCCAAAACGACGTCGTTTTGGGCTTTTTATTTTTATTTTTATTTTTTTGCCTTGGTTTGAAATTTAGGGGGATTAGGGGGCCAAAAATTAGGAGATGTAGCATACACTTAATAGTTGATTAATGAAAGAGATTATTTCTTATACTATTATAAATTTTAAAAGATCAAATACAATTAGTATTTTAAACAAATTTAAAATATATATATTTGTAACTTACCCTAATTTCTATATGCTTGGAGTCCCTTATACCATAAGCCCATCTCTTTACAACTCTCATTTTACATTTTTTTTAATTACAATATTATTCCTATGCAAAATTACTATTATATAAATTCTTAAAAAACAAACTCCTCTTTCTACTACCACCACCACTAGCACACCACCATTGCCTCCTCTCTTGCAACTTCTCTCATCTAATTCCCCATGCCCTATATGTGCTGTCACGACCCAAACCCGCCCCTAAAAGTTTGGCATCGTAACCGGCCAGTAATCCTAGATTACCACAGGCCTTCCGGTACAAAGCATAAATAATCGGGGCTCGCGGAAGCGAAAATTACATACAAATAGTCCAAAGAGCTGTGCATTTATATGAACAATATTTACATGCCAAAAATGTTAATTTACCCACTTACAATACATAACATGTAACCAAAAGATCATATACAAAACATAGGCTCACGCCACAGCTATACAACCAAAAACAAAGCTCGCACGGCCTTCCAGGGCTAGCCCCAACTCGGAGGCACTCAAAACACTGGTAGGCTTCAAAATGGCGGCTCGGTGTAAGACCCCGCCTAGGCTTGACTCCCAGAACGCTCACCTAAAAATACATATATACAAACAATGAGCTAAAGCTCAGCAAGTAACATTAAAGTAAAGGGGTGGTGAACGAATTCCACATATCATATTTCCATAAATCAAATCATTCATAAACATACTCATCTCATATCAGAACATACATAATGGCATACTCCATAGAACATAACATGTATTGTCTTCCAACTAGAGTAACCGGTCCCGGACACCGATTAAACACATACCGAGATCTCGTAAACTGGTCCACTTAGGACTATCTATGGATGCCATACTAGATTCGCAAATCAGGACATTCGTTCACGGGTTAAAAATCACATTTCAAAAACATATCGTATCATATAGCATTTCATATAACATTTCAAATACGTTGCATATCAACATAACTTTACAGAAATGTTACTCACAGTGGGTTTCCAAAACCGGTTGCACGGTCTTCAAGGTTTGACCTGCAAATATAAATATTACAGCATAATCTCTTAACACATAAAGTAAACACATACTTGTAATCTCATCAACATAACTTAATTAAGCCTTAGGAATGCCTAAAATGTAACAAGGATGTCCTCACATGCATTGAAAAATTCTGTGAAATTTCTGAAAAATAGGTCCCCGCTCGAGCGGACTGTGAAAATCTGGGTTTTCCAGGTTGCAGATTCAAGCTTCAAACCGATTTTCAACCTTTCCAAACTCATTTTCTGGGCATGTAACTTTGAAAATCACTTGAAAACTTATGAACTTTCATGTTTAAAACATCATTTTAAGAAACCATAGCTCAAAGGCTTGAAAACAACTTCCAAAATCATCAAATTCAAAGCCCAAAACACTTGAAAATCACTTAATCTCAACTCATGATTCTTAAACAAAACCCACATGCATCATTTAAGGAATCAAACCTTGAATCAAGATGAAAAACTATAATCATGCACATACAAGCTTCCTTAGATCAAAACACACATAATACTTTCCATGAACCATAATTTTCCTTTAAATCCACTTACTAATCATGAGATCATGCAAGAATTAACCTTATTCAAGAACTTAGAAGGGAAATTCTTACCTTAACTACTTAAATGAAGAGGGTTTGACTTGATTTCCCTTCCTTTCTCTTCTTTCCCTATGCTTCTCCCCTTTTCTCCCGAATGTTCTTCTCTCTCTCTCTTAGATATTTTCTTCTTTTGTTTTTGAGTCAAACAATGGGTCAATATCCTTATCTTAAAGCATATATATAAAATTGTGCCATAAACTCAAGCCAAACGGGGCTTAGCAAATTAGACGGAAATCAGTTCTCAATTAAATGTCCCAAATGGTTCTAAAAATTCCCGGTATCATATAGGCGTGTTCAATTTCATTTTCTGAACCCATTACGGTCGTCAATTTCAGTCCTGAAGTTGTAATTCCAACAGATATTTTTCTAATTCAAACAGATATTCTCCAATTAATTCGTCTGAACACATAATTAATTACTGATAAATATGACACATGTTTTGGGGTCATTACATGTGCAACGCCTTATGATTTGTTTGGAAAGTGAGTTAATTTTTTGACTTTTTGACTTTTTTTTAACTATTTTAGCATGAGACTAAAAAGCCTCGTTTATGAAAGACTTTTGATTTTTTTGACTTTTTTGTGAGAAGAAGAATATAATGATTATGAGTTAAATGTGATATTTTGTCTTATTAGATTAAAAAACCTATTCTGTTTTTTGTGGCTAAAATAGCCAAAAAAAACCCCAAACTTTGCTTGCCAAATGAAGCCTTAGTCCCTTTTCTCCCTTCTTGCCATACGTCCCCTAAATTATAGGCCGCCTCGCCACCCTTCCTCTATATTTGCACTGTTGGGTCTGGGCTAAGGCCACTAAGGCCTGTGCCTAGGGCCCTCAAATTTACCCCAAAATAAGGTCCCAAATTTATTAATTTTATATTATATTAAAAGTTTAAAATTCAATTTTTTCTTTTTTATTGTTTGAGGCCCAGTTTAAAAGGCACCTAAAAAAATTATTGAGCAAATTAAAAAATATATATATGTATCATTATTAAGCCAAATTAAAATTTTATATAATTAATCCAAACAAATGTATTTGGTATAATGAGTCCAAATAGAGTTTAATGTCAAGATTTTAATAGAATAAACAACTTTATTTTAATTTTTTTGCTCTCTCTTTATCATATTTTAATTGAATAATTTTTCCTTAATTTTGTTTGCCCTAATTTTTTTGTCTTCTCTCTTTATCATAATTTAATTGAATCATTTTGCCTTAGTTTTTCTCCCAATTTTTTCCCAATAATTTGTGTTTTGTTATCAAATAAATGTGAATTGTGATTTGTGGTGATTATGATTGTATTATTAGATATCATATTATAATAATATAATTATTTTTCTATCAAATATCAATGAATTATGTTGTTTGCATTAATTATTGCTAAATTATAAAACAACACAACCTTATTTTATCTTTTTTCAGTCTTTGTAATGATTTTTTTCGTATTTTAATGTATGAAAATAAATTTTAGTGATTATATGTGTAAGGAAATTTTTTGTAACTACTAAATAATTAAAAAAAAATTATTGATAACTTATTATTTTATTCGTAATTTTTTTTTATAAAAAATACCCACTTTCAAAGTCCTGCCTAAAACACCATAAATCTCAAGGCCAGCCTTATATATTTGCAATTCCTTGCCACCAAACTTCTATTTATACAACAATTTAGTCTCATTACACTAATTTACCCCCCAAAAAAAAATTAAATGTAATTTTATCTTTATATACCCATCAATATCCCAACTTTGTTGTCAACCTTAACGTCACATTTTCTCTTTACAATCATCGTCTTATCTCTCTTTTTTATTTTCCTAAAGAAAAATGACCCGTTGCTAAAAAACGGTGGCTCGAAATTGGCTCGAATATACAAAACGACGTCGTTTTGTATTTTTTTTTTTTCTTTTTCTTGCTTTCAAATGAATACAGACAGACAGAGGAAAGAGAAGAGAAGAGAAGAGGCGAGAGAGAGAGAGAGAGAGAGAGAGAGAGAGAGAGAGAAGAGAAGAGAAGAGAAGAGAGAAGAGGCGATGGCGGTGATGGCGACGGAGGAAGAGGAGGAAGATCGGTGATGCCGGTGGGTATCCCTCCTCTGTTTTCTCTACTTTTTGTTTTTTTTCCCCATTTCTAGTAGATTTGGATCTGGATCTTGTTGTTGATGATGATGATGATGTTGATGAGGATGTTGTTGTTGATGATGAAGATGTGTTGAAGAAGATGTTGTTGATTCTCTCTCTTTGTTAATGTCTCTCTCTCTCTCTGTGTTGCTGTTTGTTGAAGATGATGATGTGTTGATTCTATCTCTCTCTTCTTTCTTCTTCTTCTTCTTCTGGTTTCTTCACCTTCATCTTCTCATCTTCAGTAAAACGAGAAACAAAAGCCCAAAAAAAAAAAAAAACGGCGTCGTTTTTGGCTCGGGCCATTCGAGCCACCCCTTTTTCGAGCTACCAACCGGAGTTGTTTCCTTAATTTCTCTCTCTCTCTCTCTCTCTCTCTAGACTATGGATTCAAGGTGCACCACAAAAAATTAAAGTGTTAAAAACTAAAATTTAGGAACAAAATTATTTTTTAGGAACCAAATATTTTTGTTACGAAAAGTGTCATTATTATATTTTTAGTAACGAAAATTAGATATTAGTGATAAATTATTATCTTTTTGGGATCAAATTTTGTCTTAAAAAAAAAAATCATTTTGCGATCAAATTATTTTGTCCCTAAAAGTGTATTTATTAGTCATATTTTCAAAATTTTGTTGCTAAAAGGCCTATTTTTTACTTTTCGGAACGACCTTTTAGCGACTATCTTCATGATGATAGAAATTAGTCCCTAAATGTATTTTGCAATAAAATTTTTACTTTTAGAGATCAAGAAATTTGATTTCTAAAATTCTTATATGTTGTAGTGGTGATTGGTTTCTCATCTCTTTCTGAATTATGGATTCAAGGTGGTTGGTGACAGTGACATTTGTCGAAGGGACACAGTGATTGTCAGGGTGGTACTGAATAAACTAGTATATAATAGCGGGAGTCTCGTTACCAAACTAGTCAAAAGGTCATGGTGGTTGCTGGGGTTGACATGGAGTATACTAGTATGTAATAGCAATAGTAGAGTGGTTGGAAACTTGGCAAAGGTTTGGGGTTTAAGCCTTCAAATCTCTTTGGGCCAATCTTATAGGTATAGCATAGTTAGTTAGGAGATTAGTCTTAAACAGTTTCATCGCACTTGGTGTGGGTTCAATACTCTCCCGTTGTGCGAGTTCTAACTTAAACGAAACTTGTCTTGGGAAGTCGAGACAAGTTCTCAGGTTATAGTCTCCTTACTCAAACCGAACAACAGCATACTCTGATGATCTCTGCAATGGACGTTGCCTTGGACTTGCAGGCAAATGGAGAGGAAAAAAAAAGAAGCAATAGTCCTGCTTATCAAATTACCCATCTATAGTTATGGGCTTGAAGTACATAAAAATTTAAATTAAAAAAAAAAAATTATTCTCTAGGGCTTGTAGTCCAATAACACCTCCTCCAACATTTTTGTATAAGAGATTAGGGGTTCAATTCTCATCTTTTTTTAGTTGGGGTGGTGATGGGTCATTTTTCACACTAAAAATAAATATGAAAAGTCCAGTAGAAACTGCTACTCTTTAAAATAGCAGTTAATGTAACACCCAAAAATAATAACAGCAACCTATAGCATAATATTTTGTAGAATGTATAATTTGCGATATATTTAACGTTTCATTGATACTCCTCAATCGTATATAAAATGACATATACATGTATATATTCATAAATTATAGATTCTAAATCTACAACATATGACATGTGTATATGAATTGAAATAAAAGGAGATACAAGTAAGTTTATAACGTAATGGCTACATATTTCTAAGTAAATACTTGGGTACAACAAAAGTGAGTTAAACTCAATACAAATAAAGCCCAAAACTTATACAAAAATAATTTCACAGAAGAAACAAAAGAAATTCTTGGCTCCAAATCCTCTCAAACTATGTCCTTGGTGGAGGGATATCATCAGTGTCTGAAAGTTGTTTTCCACATAAGGTGAGCTAAAACCTAGTAGAGATTCTTTAACACAATGTATAAAGCTTAACGAAATCGTAAGGTGAATGCATATGTATGTCATTTGCTAAACATTATATTTTTACATTTCAAAACAATGCAATGCCAAGGTTATATATCAATTTATAAAAATATACCTTTATATCAGAAAACAGGGCAGTGGATACAAAACACTGAAAATCTCAAGATACGTGCCTACCAGTAGGCTATACAAGCACTACCAAAAGCCATTTTACCGGTACTAATCAAAAGGATCGGCACCTAACCGTGCAGGTTTCTAGACTTTCACCAAGGACACACAGGCCAACATCATAACCACAATCACACCCCTTAACCAGATTCACCAAGCTATACACCATTTTTTCTCAAAATAATACATTTTCAATGTTTAAGTACGAAACAATGCTCAATACAATATATATGAATAATTAGTTTCAATTCACCTTTCCTTCTATCTTTCCATCTTTCCTTTTTTGTTTTTCTCTTACACAAATTTTGGTCCAGCTGGGCTATTAGAGATAGAGATAGAGATAGAGATAGAGATAGAGAGATGGATAGATTAGATAGAGAAGAGAGAGAATTTTCGTGGGTTTCTGTGTTTCTTGTATGTATGTTAGAGGGTTTCGATTTGGGGCAGAGAGAGAGAGAGGTATTTAGATGGTGCAGAAAAAGCAGGGCATAAATGGCTACAGTTTGCTTATATGGGATTGTAGTTTTAAAGATGCCTTGGAAGTTGACATGGTGGTTCTATAATAACATCAAAAATGTTTTGAATCTCTGAACTCCATAGTTTTAGGCTAAGTTTGGCATCTTCAAAAAAAATTAAAAAGTCAAAAAGTTACTATCTTATTTAAGTCACATCACCTCTCTACCCTATCACTTTAAACCCAACCCATATTTCATAAAAAGTCAAAAAGTACACTTATTTAGAACATCCCAAACAACCCCATTTAATGTGATGTTTTGATCTTATTTTATTTACTATTTACTTTACTAAAGCTCAGTTAAAATTTTAATTTTAAATAAATGTATCATTGTTGTAATAATATTTAGGAAAAATGTTTAAGATTCATACAATTTTCTTGATTTTTAAGGTTATTTTGGGAAGATGATTAAAAGCTGCTTTTTGATTAAAAGCTGATTAAAAGCTATTTTTTGTAAGAGAGGAAAGTAGATTATAATCTGGGAAGTGGATTATAACCCACTTCCCAAAAGACCCCTTAGTCTTGTCATAAGATATATGTTAATTTTTTATTCGTCATATATTCAATTGTGTTAAGTCTATTTCTCTTATCACATCATTATGAGTAAATTTAGAAATTAAAATTGTACGTCTCTAATATTATTCAATATTTAGCATAAATTATAAACACATTTTATGAGTCTTTTTTTTTAAAATACAGATTGTTTCTTATTATTTTAAAAATTATAAATATTTATTATCAGAATTTATCATTCAATCGAGTTGATAGAAAAATTTTAATTTTTAATTGTTCTCTTATACAAACTTGAAATTGCTGTTAGTTAAAATATATTATTGACATTATTAAAAATTATTCATAAATTATTGTTTATACACTTAATAGTTGATTAATGAAAGAGATTGTTTCTTATACTATTATAAATTTTAAAGGATTAAATACGATTAGTATTTTAAACAAATTTAAAAAATATATATTTGTAACTTACCCTAATTTCTATATGCTTGGAGTCCCTTATACCATAAGCCCATCTCTTTACAACTCTCATTTTACATTTTTTTTAATTACAATATTATTCCTATGTAAAATTACTATTATATAAATTCTAAAAAAACAAACTCCTCTTCCTACCACCACCACTAGCACACCACCATTGCCTCCTCTCTTGCAACTTCTCTCATCTAATTCCCCGTGCCCCATATGTGCAACGCCTTATGATTTTGTTTGGAAAGTGAGTTAGTTTTTTGACTTTTTGATTTTTTTTAAACTATTTTAGCGTGAGATTAAAAAGCCTCGTTTATGAAGGACTTTTGACTTTTTTGACTTTTTTGTGAGAAGAAGAATATAATAATTATGAGTTAAATGTGATGTTTTGTCTTATTAGATTAAAAAACCTATTCTGTTTTTTGTGGCTAAAATTGCCCCCCAAAAAAACCCCAAACTTAGCTTGCCAAATGATGCCTTAGTCTCTCTTCTCCCTTCTTGCCATACGTCCCCTAAATTATAGGCCGCCTCGCCACCCTTCCTCTATATTTGCACTACTGGGTATGGGCTAAGGCCACTAAGGCCTGTGCTTAAGGCCCTCAAATTTTGGTCCAAAATAAGGTCCCAAATTTATTAATTTTATATTATATTAAAAGTTCAAAATTCAATTTTTTTTTCTTTTTTATTGTTTGAGGCCCAGTTTAAAAGGCACCTAAAAAAAATTATTGGGCCAAATTAAAATATATATATATATATATATATATATATATATGTGTGTGTGTGTGTATCATTATTATGTCAAATTTAAATTTTATATAATTAATCCAAACAAATGTATTTGGTATAATGAGTCCAAATAGAGTTTAATGTCAAGATTTTAATGGAATAAACAACTTTATTTTAATTTTTTTGCTCTCTCTTTATCATATTTTAATTTAATAATTTTTTCTTAATTTTGTTTGCACTAATTTTTTTTTTCTTCTCTCTTTATCATAATTTAATTGAATAATTTTGCCTTAGTTTTTTCTCCCAATTTTTTCCGAATAATTTGTGTTTTGTTATCAAATAAATGTGAATTGTGATTTGTGTAGATTATGATTGTATTATCAGATATCATATTATAATAATATAATTATTTCACTATCAAATATCAACGAATTATGTTGTTTGCATTAATTATTGCTAAATTATAAAACAACACAACCTTATTTTATCTTTTTTCAGTCTTTGTAATGATTTTTTTCATATTTTAATGTATGAAAATAAATTCTAATGATTATATGTGTAAGGAAATTTTTTGTAACTACTAAATAATTAAAAAAATTTATTGATAACTTATTATTTTATTCGTAATTTTTTTAATAAAAAATACCCACTTTCAAAGTCCTACCTAAAACCCTATAAATCTCAAGGCCAGCCCTATATATTTGCAATTCCTTGCCACCAAACTTCTATTTATACAACAATTTAGTCTCATTACACTACTTTACCCAAAAAAAAAAAATTAAATGTAATTTTATCTTTATATACCCATCAATATCCCAACTTTGTTGTCAACCTTAACGTCACATTTTCTCTTTACAATCATCGTCTTATCTCTCTTTTTTATTTTCCTAAAGAAAAATGATCCGTTGCTCGAAAACGATGGCTTGAAATTGGCTTGAATATACAAAACAACGTCATTTTGTATTTTTTTTTCTTTTTCTTTTTCTTGCTTTCAAATGAATACAGACAGACAGAGAGAACAGAAGAGAAGAGGCGAGAGAGAGAGAGAGAGAGAGAGAGAGAGAAGAGAAGAGAAGAGAAGAAGAAGAGAGAAGAGGCGATGATGGTGATGGCGGAGGAGAAAAAGAAGGAAGATTGGTGATGCCAGTGGGTATCCCTCCTCTGTTTTCTCTGCTCTTTTTTTTTTTTTTTTTTTTCTCCCTTTCTAGTAAATCTGGATCTGGATCTTGTTGTTGATGATGATGATGATGATAATGATGATGTTGATGAAGATGTTGTTGTTGATGATGAAGATGTGTTGATGAAGATGTTGTTGATTCTCTCTCTCTTTGTTAATGTCTCTCTCTCTCTCTATGTGTTGATGTTTGTTGAAGATGATGATGTGTTGATTCTGTCTGTCTCTCTCTTCTTTCTTCTTCTTCTTTCTTCACCTTCATCTTTTCATCTTCAGTAAAACGAGAAACAAAAGCCAAAAAAAAAAAAAAAAACTGCGTCGTTTTTGGCTCGAGCCATTCGAGCCACCCCTTTTTCGAGCTACCAACCGGAGTTGTTTCCTTAATTTCTCTCTCTCTCTCTCTCTCTCTCTCTCTCTCTAGACTATGGATTCAAGGTGCACCACAAAAAATTAAAGTGTTAAAAACTAAAATTTAGGAACAAAATTATTTTTTAGGAACCAAATATTTTTGTTACGAAAAGTGTCATTATTATATTTTTAGAAATGAAAATTAGATATTAGTGATAAATTATTATTTTTTTGGGACCAAATTTTTTGTCTAAAAAAAAAAATCATTTTGCGATCAAATTATTTTGTCCCTAAAAGTGTATTTATTAGTAACATTTTCAAAATTTTGTCGCTAAAAGGCCTATTTTTTACTTTTTGGGACGACCTTTTAGCGACTATCTTCATGATGATAGAAATTAGTCCCTAAATGTATTTTGCAATAAAAATTTTACTTTTAGAGATCAAAAAATTTGATTTCTAAAATTCTTATATGTTGTAGTGGTGATCGGTTTCTCATCTCTTTCTGAACTATGGATTCAAGGTGGTTGGTGACAGTGACATTTGTCGAAAGGACACAGTGATTGTCAGGGATGGTACTGAATAAACTAGTATATAATAGCGGGAGTCTCGTTGCCAAACTAGTCAAAAGGTCATGGTGGTTGCTGGGGTTGACATGGAGTATACTAGTATGTAATAGCAATAGTAAGGTGGTTGGAAACTTGGCAAAGGTTTGGGGTTTAAGCCTTCAAATCTCTTTGGGCCAATCTTATAAGTATAGCACAGTTAGTTAGGAGATTAGTCTTAAACAGTTTCATCGCACTTGGTGTGGGTTCAATACTCTCCCGTTGTGCGTGTTCTAACTTAAACGGAACTTGTCTTGGGAAGTCGAGACAAGTTCTTAGGTTATAGTCTCCTTACTCAAACCGAACAACAGGATACTCTGATGATCTCTACAATGGGCGCTGCCTTAGACTTGCAGGCAAATGGAGAGGAAAAAAAAAAGAAGCAATAGTCCTGCTTATCAAATTACCCATCTATAGTTATGGGCTTGAAGTACATAAAAATTTAAATTAAAAAAAAAAAAAAAATTATTCTCTAGGGCTTGTAGTCCAATAACACCTCCTCCAACATTTTTGTATAAGACATTAGGGGTTCAATTCTTATCTTTTTTAGTTGGGGTGGTGATTGGTCATTTTTCAGACTAAAAATAAATATGAAAAATCCAGTAGAAACTGCTACTCTTTAAAATAGCAGTTAATGTAACACCCAAAAATAATAACAGCAACCTATAGCATAATATTTTGTAGAATGTATAATTTGCGATATATTTAACGTTTCATTGATACTCCTCAATCGTATATAAAATGACATATACATGTATATATTCATAAATTATAGATTCTAAATCTATAACATATGACATGTGTATATGAATTGAAATAAAAGGAGATACAAGTAAGTTTATAACGTAATGGCTACATATTTCTAAGTAAATACTTGGGTACAACAAAAGTGAGTTAAACTCAATACAAATAAAGCCCAAAACTTGTACAAAAATAATTTCACAGAAGAAACAAAAGAAATTCTTGGCTCCAAATCCTCTCAAACTATGTCCTTGGTGGAGGGATATCATCAGTGTCTGAAAGCTGTTTTCCATGTAAGGTGAGCTAAAACCTAGTAGAGATTCTTTAACACAATGTATAAAGCTTAACGAAGTCATAAGGTGAATGCATATGTATGTCATTTGCTAAACATTATATTTTTACATTTCAAAACAATGCAATGCCAAGGTTATATATCAATTTATAAAAATATACCTTTATATCAGAAAATAGGGCAGTGGATACAAAACACTGAAAATCTCAAGATACGTGCCTACCAGTAGGCTATACAAGCACTACCAAAAGCCATTTTACCGGTACTAACCGAAAAGATCGGCACCTAACCGTGCAGGTTTCTAGACTTTCACCAAGGACATACAGGCCAACATCATAACCACAATCATATCCCTTAACCAGATTCACCAAGCTATACACCATTTTTTCTCAAAATAATACATTTTCAATGTTTAAGTACGAAACAATGCTCAATACAATATATATGAGTAATTAGTTTCAATTCACCTAATTCTTATACAATTTCTACAACAATCAAAGTTATCATCCACCGATAGCCCAAAACAGATATTTCTACTCAATAGATAATTTTCAACAACAGATACAATCTCATAATTTTCAAAATGGGAGCGATAATACATATCCAACTCCACTCTTATCATCGACAAATACACTCCTCCTATCTTTTCAAAACCCAACATCCTTTCTTTTTCTTTCATAAATCAAATATTAATGATTTTCAAACTAAACCTCATTTACTTTCAAAATCACATTTAAGTAAGGAAATTCCAACAGTTTAACACAACTAAACATTTTATACACTCCTACAACGTTTCTCAAGAATTTATTTGAAAAACCCCTCTTTTACATTTCAAAATCAAATCCTAAGTTTAATCCAAAATTTCCAAATCACAAAGCCTTTTCAAAGAGCAAATAACTAAGTTAAGAATTATACCAAAGGTTGAAGAAATCCCTACCTCAATATTAGAAGATGAAAAGAGCAAGTGTTGAAGTTTGGCGAAGTTGAAAAATGAAATTTATTCTGATTAGATTAACCTCCTCGACGAGCTCTATGTTTTACTCGAAAGTACAATGGTAGTGAAATCAACGGATTGAGGTGTATGTAAGGGTTTTAAGCAAGAACTAGAGAGAGAAAGGGAATAAATTAGGTTTTGGGAGGTTTTAGAAAGAGAGAAGAAATGAAAAGGTGACAAAAATCTTCCCAATTTGATATACACATAGACCGCTTGAGCGACCAAACCACCGCTCGACCGTCAAACACAATAAGTGACATCACTCGAGCGACCAAAAACACCTCTCAAGCGCACAATAACTCCCTCCCAGAAATTCAGACTTGCAAAAGACCATTCGAGTAAAGAAAAGACAAATCGAGCGAAGATCACACAATCCCAAAAGTTTTACAGGTCTACAAAATTACTGAGAGATCTTAAAGCATTGCTTGAGCGAACCCAAAATGAAACAAACAACAACTCTTTTGAAAAAAATAACTCCCAACCTGTTTCAAACACATTCAACAACTCAACTCGACTATCAACAAGATGATAAAGGGCATGAACAACAGTTAAAGGTACAGAATCCCGAATCTAAGAGTATGAAAAGGGTCGGGTCTAAACCTAAAACCGTTATAGTTAAGGTTTGGTATCGTTCCAACGGAGTCAAAGAGGCTAAGCCGACATTATTTTCAAATCAATTACTAAATTAATTCAATAAAGATTGCTCATATGATGATAACTAAATTAATTAAAAACCAAAAGTTAAAAGCTGTCACGCCCTCAAAATGTAACCCATTAAATATAAAACAAGACATGCATTATTAAAAGTAAAACATTATATCATTTGAATCATCAGAGTATTACGAAATAAAACATCAAAATAAATGCCCTACGGGCTTACATCTTGCCAAGCCAACACTTGGACACAATTTCATGAGTTCTAACTCAAACAAATAAAGCCCTGGGCTTGAATGTTTACAAAATTCAAATAAAACAACTAAAACAAATAAGACAAGTCTTCAAGTCCAAATCCTCACAAGCTAAGTCTTTGGAGGTAGTGAACCACCTGAACCTGAAAATGAAGTTCCCATATAGGGTGAGCCACAACCCAGTAGAGAAATACTAAACCAAGCATAAGAATTAACTAAAGCATTAGCATTCGATACATGGTTAACACAAGATAATCAATTTCCAATTTCATGACACGAATGTCTACATTGTCTATGACATATTGTCTATGACACCTTTCACTTTCCAATATTTATTCAACTTTCGAGTTATATCATTATGGCTCAGAACCTGGCCAACCACAATAGAGATCCAGATGTCACAAAAATAAATGAGACTAAAGCTCAAACCACAACACTTCCATACTTCCAACTGATACACATTATAATGATGCATGTAAAATTAGGATTAAGCATAAAAGTGAAGGTCTTAGGGTGATTGAATTCGCGACCAATCTCCTAACTAGGGTTTATCAATTCACTTTGCGAGAAATCACTATGATGATGATAATGATGTATAGTGACTACAAGTCCCAATAATATCGCCAAGAAAATTCATATATTCAAATTACGAGCATAAATCATTATCGATTCACTAGTTACTTGATTGAAATTTCATCAAACCCTAAGATGGAGAGTCTACTCGCTCATGGACGGTGAAGAAATCCAAATCTTTAATTGAATCTCCATGAAAAGCTCCTTGGATCTCCTTCTCTTTCTTCTCTCTTGTGCCTCCTCCATTCTTGAGGCCTCAAATCCCCCCCTTCAAAAGAAGCCACTAGTCTTCCTTTTATATGTGCTAAAAACAACCCTAAAAATAATAAAATGCGTAACAGTTTGTGTTCGAGCACACAACGACCTCATGTTTGTGCTTGAGCACACAAATGCAAAATATTTTTCTCTCCAACAACTTAAGTGCTCAACCACAAAAGGAAAATTTGTTCACTCTTTTGAACTTTCTAGACTTCATTTTCTCGATTTGATTTGGGCTTCAATTGTATGTTCCATTGAGCTTTCAAAATCTCCAAATTAATAACATTTTAGCATCATGAGTTCAAACACCTACAAAAAGCAAAAATGAACTGCAATTGAAGACTTAACAAATGCACTTTAGGGGCTTAAATATAAACATTCAAGCACTTATTAGGCGGAAGAGTTTTTTTAATCTCTATTTGTACCACATGCTATCTGTTGTGGGTTTATGCAACCCATCGCTTTGCCCGTCCAAATTATAGAAGGAAAAAAACAACAAAAAAAAAAAACTTTAAACTTCTACTTGTTTTTATGGTTTAAAAACTTTAAATACTATCTTAATCCCAAGAGGTTAGTTGACGGTAACAACTTGAGAATAAAATCTAAGATCACAAGTTTAAAGTCACTTCAAGAGACCATGAGAGGTTTGCTCGATCGTTAACTTCAAGGCCTTAGGATTAATTGATGTGTGTATAAGCTGACCTGAACATCCAGTTATCAAAAAATAAATAAATAAATAAAATACTAATTACCTTATAGCTTAGGTGGTGTTTGACATAACTATAATTCAGATTTTTTTTTTATTTGAAAACTATTTATTATGTATCAAAATTTCAACAATAAAATTAAATCAAACTAGTTTTACATATACAAGAAATGAAAGTATAAAACTATTAGTTTACTCAATTTTTCTCTACTAACTTTGTCACGTTCTAATTTCTAAAACATTAATTAGGAGGGAATTAATTAAAATTTTCACTTTTTCCACCTAAGTATCCTCCAAACAATTCTATTGTCATTCTCCTTGATTTGCAAAATAATCCATTTGGCTCATAGAACATGCCAATTACACTTATTTTCATATAATAATAATAATAATAATAATAATAAATAAAATAAAAATAAAAAAACAAGAGAAATTTATTTGTAAATCCCATTTAGAGTACTTATAATCCAATAAGTTCACAAGTATTTTTGTGTTCTACTTAATCTCATACATTTGAATTTATATTGAGTGGTGCTATTAGCACCCTATAAATTATTTTGGATCCTCAATTTCTTTGGACCCCCATTTATAAATTTTGAAACCCTCAAAATTTCTTCCCCCTCCAAATAATACCAAAATTATCTTTGTGAAAACATTACACCCATTGAATACATACCCTGACACCCCAAAAAAACTCCTCTTCCAAAAAATCCTAACAAAACATACCAAGAAGAAGAAGGGCCAATGTGATTATTGTCTTTCTTGCTTCATCCACCATTATCACAATTGGTACTCTCTCTCTCTCTCTCTCTCTCTCTCTCTATATATATATATATATATATCTCCAATATTTATATACACATAAACAAAGGCCCTGTTTGGTAGGGTTTATTTCCAGCTTATTTCAGCTTTTAGCTTAATTTAAGCTATTTTGATGTGTTTGGTTCAGCTTAACAATACAACTTATAGCTTTTTGTAAGTCAAAAATCAACTTATTCTTTGAGTGGGGGAGGAGAAGCTTAATTTATAAGTAAAAAATCAGCTTATGTTCACAGCTATAAGCTATAAGCTGTTAGGCAATAAGTCATAATCACTTTCCCACAGCTCTACCAAACAGGGCCAAACTTGTCCTCTATATTCTATTCTCTAGCAACTGATAACAAAGTCAGCACCTCTTGTTCTGTCTTCTCTTCCTCTCCAATTCTTTCCAATTCTCTATTTGGCTTAACAAGCCGTTCTCAATGATGAGTGAATTTATCAGTGGCGATTATGGGGATTTGCAAGCTATAGTTAGAGGATTCAACAATGACTTCACCATGGACAACCCATTTGCAACTTGCTTTGCTTCTACAACTACTATACAACAAGATTATGATGACTTTGATTTCAGTGCTTTTCCTGATTTATTTGAAACAAATACTAGTACTACTACAACAGCTTTAGATGAATTAGATGAACTTTACAAGCCCTTTTACCCTATGTTGAATTTGAATCCTCTCTCTTCTCCTCCACAAACCATCATTTCTTCTTCTCCATCATCTTCTAGAGGGTTTTCGAGATTTTGAGAGTGGGTAGGTTTTGAAGGTAGGATTTGGGGAAGATGGATGGATGGTGATGGAGGTGTGTGCTCTCATAAATCATAATTCATGATGTAGTAGGTGTGTAGGTTTAATTGTGAGATGGGGTGTCCCAAAATTAATGATATCATTTTTAGTAATTTTATTTGAGATTATTATTATAATAAAAGAAAAGTTAAAAATTAAGGGGTCCAAAATAATTTATGGGGTGCTAATAACAACACTCTTTATATTTCAATATGTCGTTTTCCCCATATTAGAAGTATTATGTGTACTATTTTACTCTTATAAACTTTTATTATGATATATATTATACCATATATCTACGAGAGAAAAAATCATTTATTAGATATATCTCATTTATGATATATATAAAATACTGTATATAAATATAGAAGATTATTATTCTTAATGTTTTCTTATCTCAATATGAGAGATTCACTTGATCACAGATTTTCCTTTACCATTATTTTATTATAAGGTTAGTTGTACATGTAGACCGATGATAAAGATGATGATGGACTCGCAACAAAGATAATGGTAAACCGACGATGAACAATCATTTTTTGCCATTGTTATACATAAATCATAGTCTTTTCGTCAGATTTGTAGTCACCAATATTGTATAGTTTATTCACCAGTATTATACCGTTGTTGATTATATATAGATTTTTGTAAAAAGGTTCGTCAATATATATAAACTATTTGATAATTTTTTATATATTGTTTGATGATTTATTGTATATTGTTTGTTAGTTGAGCAATCATTTTTATTGACATTGAACAATTAATATAGTCGATTTTCACTTTTTTCAATTTTTTTTTCGTATTTTTATGTTTCAGTGTGAATGTTCACATTAGTATGAGTTTAATTTTTTTTTTTATTGCTAGTTGTATGTTAATTGTAAACTGTGAACATTACATTGTATTTTGGTATGAATTTCATGTTTTTTGGAAGGTTAATTGTATGTTTGTTTGTTGTTTTTGTTACTACGCTTGTTAGTTGAACAATTATTTTTGTTACCATTGAACAATCGAAATTGTCACGACCCCATTCCGCCCCTAGTAGAATGGTGCCATGATGGCTAGTAATCCGAGATTACCAAAGGCCAACTTACAAAGATTCACACACAAACAGAGTATACATATGGGGCTTACATGTGCGGAAGCAATAATTTAATTCTAATTAGTCCATAAGAGTTGTGCATAGATCAAATGAAATGACATACATCTTATCGAGGTCTTACAACTTGAATACAAATGAATAAGTACATAACACATCTTGATCAAAAGGCTTCTCAAGCCGACATATGCAAAATACAATGAATCACAAGCCAAGAAACATAGTCTTCAAGATGCTATCAAAAGTATGAATCCAAAACATCATGCCAAACGCATCTAGGCGTCACCGCCGTCCTGCTCATCACCTACATATATATATAGAGAGGGTGAGCTTGGATACTCAGTGAATGATATAATTAATAAATGGGTTTGTATGAATGATATCCGAGATCTTTATCAAATCAAAACACATCATATCTTGTACGAAATCCAAGGAAAATCAAGTTCATCTAACAAATCTTTCAAGTCTCAAGGGATGCTTACTGGCATCAATAATACAAGGGATGACATAATCAAAGGTGCTACAAAAGTTTAGAGTCCCCTAGCACGTACGGATTTGTGCTACAAATGCTTATAGTCCCCTAGCACGTACGGACTTGTGCTACAAATGCTTATAGTCCCTTAGCACGTACGGACTTGTGCTACAAATGCTTATAGTCCCTTAGCACGTACGGACTTGTGCTACAAAAGTTTATAGTCCCTTAGCACGTACAGACTTGTGCTACAAAAGTTTATAGTCCCTTAGCATGTACGAACTTATGCTACAAATGCTTATAGTCCCTTAGCATGTACGGACTTGTGCTACAAATGCTTATAGTCCCTTAGCATGTACGGACTTGTGCTACAAATGCTTATAGTCCCTTAGCACGTACGGACTTGTGCTATAAATGCTTATAGTCCCTTAGCACGTACGGACTTGTCAAGAATGTTATCAAAACCAAAGCTAATACTTGATACACAAAATAGGGATAGTCATTCATGCTTAACAAATACTTTTCCAAAACAAGCAAGGCAAAGCTTTATCAAAACTTTATAACATAACTTTATTAAAAATACCACTCACTTAGTTCTTTAGACGTCGAGGTCAAAGGAAGAGTCCAAGTCCTACAAACACATGGCAAAGTCTATTGAATGCACTCTCAGACAAGCTTTACATGAATGCAAATGATCTCGGCATTCCTTCAAAACTAAGTCGGACCAAAACAAAACACTGTTTCTCATCTCGGGAAAACATAATAGGCACCAACTAGGTCTTGGCCGAGGTCCCACACCTCTTTGCCGAGGTGTGGTCCCGATGGCCACATTCAAGGAAATGAAGTCGGGAAAATTTGGGTTTCCCTCTGCTGAAGAACATGAAAAACATGAATGCTCAATCACAACTTGTTATTACGAAATCTGGGATTTCATGAAATGAGTTCGAAAACATGGACCTGGGTACCCATACTTGAAGATCTTATGAAGACAAATACAAAACATGAATCTTGATGCAAGCTTTTGGATCAAACAAGGCTTTTATTCAAAAACACATGAATATCACTTTCTCTTTCTCAAACCAAACTTTAAATCAATGCATGGCTTACAAATCGTGCTCGATCATGCAATGCAGCTGAATGAACAATAAGAACAACAAGAGCAGATCAAGATTCTAACCTCAAGACACGAATCTAACGGCTCAAGGTGTGAAGATCAAGCTTGGAAATCTATTCCCTCTCTAAGAACTCCTCCTTCTTCTTCCTAAAGCCTCTCTCTCTAAAAGACAAGGATATGATACAAAATGATGTGTTTCTCAACAGCTCACTGACTTAACCCTCTGTTGGGACACGTGGCATCGGCTGGTTGGCTCCTCTCAAAAAGGTGACTGAGTGAAAAGACAAGACTATGACAAAGTGTGTTCAACAAGCAAGATGGATAGGCACTCCGGCAGGTTATGATCTCGGCTAAGGACAAAGCTTCGGCAAATAAGGTCTCAATGATCTCGGCTAGGAAGGACAACACTTGACTTAGCTGTGCCACACCTCGGCCTAGATGTGCCACACCTCGGTGTAGGTCATACCAATCCAGGAACAAGATCACTAGGTGCAAGGGTAACATCTCGGCCTAAATAATACACATCTCGGCCTTGGTGATGAACACCTTGGCCTAGATAGTGACATCTCGGCCAATATGCCAAGGTGCGAGTGGAGGTTAACCAAAAGATTCCAAGATAGTCCTAGGTATCAAAGATTCAAAGGTGCGACCCAGGCTTAGGATGACCTCGGCTAAACCCACACCAAGCAAGGAACAAAGCATGCAAGCAACACTTTAACAAAACAAATCAAGATCTGCAAAGATGCAAGCTTAATCAATACAAGGATCATGCAAATGCACGTAAGCATGACTAGGGTAAAATAAGGGTTGCTACAGAAATAGTCGATTTTCACTTTTTTTAATTTTGTTTTATATTTTCATGTTGCAATGTGAATGTTCACATTGGTATGAGTTTATTTTTTAGTTGTATGTTAATTGTAACTGTGAACATTTATATTGTATTTTGTATGAATTTTATTTTTTTGAAGGTTAATTGTATGTTTGTTTTTTATTGTGAACATTCACATTATACTTTAGTTTGTGTTTTGTTTTTTTGAAGATTAGTTGTATATTTGTTATTCACTATGAACATTCACATTGTATTTTGATTTTCGTTTAGATTTTTTATTGCATTATTTTTAAATTTTCACATTATAAAAAAATATCGAAGTAGGATATTTATTAGCTTCCATAATTTTAAAAGAGTAAGATTTTAAATAAGATATTTATTAGCTTCCATGATTTTCTCTTAATATATATAGATTCTAATTCAAATTGGGTAAATATTTAAACTAGAGTGATTTCTCCTAAAATATAGATTTAGCTTCCAATTTTTTGTGTTAAATCTAAAGTTAGGATTTTTAGTCTTTTGGATAGTTACAGGACTAAATGGGTTATTAAAAATTAACTTAGATTAATTAGTATATAAGTATTACAAATAGGATTTTGAAAAAATCTTCCTAAATCAAAAGAGTATGAAGTACTCATTATTTTTCAAATAATGTATAGTTTTGTCACAAAATTAGTTTGTATTGAGAAAGTATCTTACTATTTTTGAAAAGTATTGGTTCAGTGCTGAAAAGTGTTTCTTCTTTGTTTGTCCTTAAAAAAAGGGTCAAGTTTGATCATTGTCACCCAATTTTGCTCATTTAACATGCAGAAAGTTCAGACTTATAATGATACACCCTTACAAGCAACTTATATGCATTTGTCGGCGATGGTGCAAATAAATGCATTTTAATGGATTTTATATATGTATTGTAGCTCAAAATTTAGCTCGAATGGTCCGAATGTTTGGGACACACGCGCCCATATATATCTCCTCTCTATCTCTTTGTCTCTCAGACCCAAAGTGTGAAATCATTCTCTCTACTCTTTGGGATCGCTTTCTCATTTGACTACCTCTCCAATGCGGCAAATGACGTGGACATCCGACTTCTCTCCGACGCAAACGATGCCAAAAACTTTGCATACGCCAGAAACTCCTCTCACCACCGGAAACTTCTCATACGCCGGATTACCGACCAAACAAAACGAATCTCTGGTAAACCTGACATCACAAAACTAGGGTTTGAAGATTGAATCAGGGTTTAAACTAGACCAAAATAGTGATTAGGGTTTTGTGTTTTTCCCTTTGTTTGAATCAAGAATTTTATGGAGTTCAATTTATGTAATTATAGTAGTGTAATTTTAGTCAATATGGTTTGTTTTTGGTTTGTGGGTTCTACAATTTGTTCATGTGGGGGTGTTAAGTTGTTCATTGTGATGATGGATGTTCAAATTGTGTCCCCAAGAAGCCCCTTGTGTTTGAAAATTTACAAAGATCATTTTTTTTTTTTTTTTTTTAAGGACAATTTAATATTGGAGAGGAAAAAGCTAGAGTGATGGGATGCCAAACAATTCAAGCCATTCGAAGCAGCACATTTCGAGCTACACAATAGAATTGTTAAAGAAACCTACTAAAGCGTCTTTTTCTGACTTAAACACCAATTGAGAGACTTTTAGCCAAATTTCTCAAAACAGTAATCTTTAAAAAGAAAATTAGTTCAGCTAGAATTCTAAAATTGAGAGAGCCAAGTTAATGAAAACAATAAAAAAATAAAAAAGTTTTCCCATTTTGCTTTAGTTTTATACATTTTTATTTATTTATTTATTTATTTTGGATGGTCTCGTGAAGGAAAGAAACAAATCAATCAGCATCTCGGATGTCCAAGACTACAAAATTGTGAATGTGTTCAGGCCCTTCCTCGACCCAGGTTTGGAAGGCTTGCACTTGGAGAGCTTTGCGAGACCAACCCTATTCCCAGTCCTCAGCACTCGTCTTGTCGTGGTAAAAAAAGATGTTCATAACAAAAAAATCATTATGTAAGACCCTTGGCTACAAAGAGCAGAGAATGCGAAACACACTAATTGCAGATCTGAGAACATGATTGATTGTTGCAGCGGAGAAAACTTCCAAGGTTGTGAAAATGTCATTGCCAAACAGAGCAAAGCAATTAACTTAACTGAGAATACATCTTCTGAAAGTTACAAAACAGGATTGCTGGTACATGTATTAATCAGGATTAAAGAAGCAACAATGCAGAGTACTCGACTTGAGAATATTCATCATAGACTGACAAAAAAGTCAGATTAGTCTCATCCAATGACGAAATTCCATGTGACATCATCAATTTATTTAATTTCAGAGAAGCCAACAACAGCAACAGCAGCAGCAGCAGCAGCAACATCAAGTTTTAAGAGCTGCACCAACTTTAGCAAGGTCCTCCAATGCTTTCAAGATCTGTGGCTCTGTCATGCCTTCCAAACGAATCCCCCTCTCAACACCCATATCTGTTTCCAAAATCAAAAGTCACAAAATCAAAATCTTTTGTGATCACATATGCACTAGAACGTAACAGAAACAAAACAGATTAACAAGGAACATACAACTTTTTAATTTGCAAATGTCAAAAAAAACTACCATAGAGAGACCTTGGGGGCAGAAGATTGTTATGGGTATTACACATCTATTAGGATTACAACTTATGGGAAAAGGGGAGGAAAAAGTTGCAACTTGGTTAGGCTTGGTTCGGTTTAACATCACCCGAGGCTACTCAATGTAGATTCAGTTTTTATTTCACTAACCTAAAACCAAAACTCTGTGCGAACCAATCCAAACCAACTGACATGAAATTCAAAGGACACTGTGCATGGCTGAGTAACCCCATGATACGACCACCCTATAAAAAGGAGAACTTTTCCATGCATGTTGGTGAAGCCCCTCAGCAGCAGTCACCCTTTGATGTAGGGATTACCTCCCTGTGGTATATCCGAAAATGGGCAATCACTCTTCTCAATTCACGTGATGCTTGAAAAAAGTAAAGGCAAAGGCAGTGCATTGTTTTGGTACACGGTTACTGACCTTGGGAAATAAAAAGACTGCACATGTTTGTATAGGGAAATCACAGTTTGCTTGGAAAAAAAAAAAGAGGCATTACCTTCTTCAGCTGTAGTTGTTATTGGGAAGTGGAAAGGAGCATATTGTTTGTATCTTGGCTCACGACGTATGAATGGGCATGATGGGTCTGTATGGGATATAGTAGAAAAATAAACAGTGGGTTATATTTGGTGCTGTGTGTGATAACAGTATCACAGTGGTCTGTGAGGTTGAGAGAAATAATAGTAAGAGTGTGGGTAAAATACTAGGGAGTGTATTTGATTCACCATTTGTATTTTCTACTGTTAGTGGATTGCTCTATCCCACCTGTGGACGTATGCATTTTAGTCAAACCACATAATTTCAGTGTTCTTCCCTTTCAGTGTCGCTTTTATTTTTATTTACTTCCCTTGCTCAGGTGGGTTTATTCCTAACATGATGTTTTGTCAAAGAACCAACCCTCCCAACCTGTTGTCATCAACCAACTTTGTTCAGTAGCTAATGACCTAGCCAGCATGCAGCAAACCCAGTATAACCCCTCATGGAGACCTTGTTGACATGGCAAAGAGGCCTTGGCACTTCTTTGCCACCCAAATGGGCCCTAGTCTCACTTGCTCCAGCTGATTTGGGCAGCTAGCCACCTCACGAAGATGACTCCGAAGTCAATTCTCCTGCAGGTGGTAACCACACAATTGGGCCCCCTGCTCCACCTACAGCATCAGTTCCAGATCCTGGTCACATCCCTGCCCCCTTGGTGGGGACTCCATCCTTAGGGGTTCTTCAGATTCTCTCTGAAAAAGCCCTGTTCAGACTCCTGTCTTTGAAGCAAAACTCACACTTAAATAGGTCAAGGATCCATGTGCAACCCACCTTTAGTCAAACGCTCCACATATTCCTCTCACTCCTGACCTTAACCTTCCCACCATACCTGCTCGAGATTGCCAGCCTTCCTTCAAAGTTAGATGGAAAGGAGGAAACACCAAAGAACAAATCATCAAATTCATCAATACCAAGGGTAGGTGTCATGTCAGGTTATTTTGGGGTTATTGTAAAAATTATTTCACACCAACTCAACCCGATTTTTTTCCTGTGTTATTTTGTCGTGTCACTTTCAATCCATGTCCAGTTCGTGTTGTGTTAACATATCATGTCAGAAATTTTCACTCTTAATTAAAAATATCAAGTGTATGGAGAAAATAATTTTTTCCCCCCAAGTTAAATTTTAATGAAACTAACCTCTTTTGGATGAAATTATTCAAAAAAAACATTTCATTTCAACTCAATTCCATTTCCCCAATTTACAAACACTATACATTATTATAATATTTTTTTTACTAGATTGACTCTAAAATAGTAGACAAAAAATACATTATCTTAAATGGCGCGCGCGCACGCACACACACACACACACAAAAACAAACAAACTATATTACCCAAAAATCCTATTTTACTTACCTTTTTATTCAACTATATGGAGTTACATAAGGAATTCAAAAATGTAATGGCACCCTTTAAATAATATTAAAATGTCTAACTAATTCTTCACACGACGAGTTATCCATGCCAATTTCATGTCATGTCGGTTCGACACTAGCCTAACCCATTTCATATTTGTGTTATGAGTCGTGTCATATTCATGTTTGTGTCAAAAAAATGATCAATCCTAACCACCTAAGTTCGTGTAGAGTTCAAGTTGTGTTATTATGCCGTGTAAAAAACTCCCACCCTTAGTCAATATGTTTGGCATACATGACTTGAATCACAACCTTCCTTTGACGAAATTCTTCAAATCTCACCCAGACAAAGCTTACACTCTTGGTACCCACATGGTTCTATTTCATCATGGGAAGACTTGGTGAAGTAGTACTTCTACGTTGAAGAGCACCTCACTACTCTCCAACTCATTCATGAGACCAAAGCGAAGTGGTGAAGACCTTCTCTTCACTTGGTTTATGACATAGGGGATACAATGACAGAAGTGCATTAAATTCTTGTAGACTAGTGGAACAAGAACAATATGCCTGGCACATTCACTAAACCCAAGGTGATTACAACACAATTTACTTTATTAATTTAAGCTTAATAACATTCATTCACATTTATAATTAGTGTACATTTTTTCCATTGCAGTTATTATAGTGACATGTGGCTTCATGAGGATCCAACCTGAGTTCCTCCACACAGGGATGAGAAGGTCACACTTGAGAGAAAGTTAAGGTACTTGAAAAGGTACTTTGATGATCCAATAGAGCGCACTAAAAAGAAAAACTTTGAAGTATGTTCAATTTCTCAACCAAAGAGGGGACATTTGCTAACATGGATTCCATTGAAGATAGATGTAATATTAAGGGTGAGCAGCGGATATACCGATCCGCTTAAACCGACCGAACCGAACCAATCCGCCGCATTTTGGACGGATGCATGATGACGAGCGGATGGTTGCGGATTGATTTTTTTCAATTTGCCTAGTTTTGGACGGATGGCAGATTTGTGGTTCCTTTAGCCGTAACCGAATCGCCAAAACCGTGAGTATCTTTAGTAATTTGTAAAACTTTGTATTTTCAATTGAAAAAGAGTTTAAATAGTCTGTTGAAAAAGAATTTTCAGCTTAAATATATTTTTTGAATTGAAAAAAATAAATGTGTTATTTATCTATATTTTTTTATTTTTAAATCTAACTGCCAAAATAATAAATAAAAAAGATGATATATGTTTGTTGGTTTTTATTTTCAAAAACAAATATAGATGTAACAATATAGATGCATACAATATCTACTACTGCTCTGTTCATGGTTTTGGTGGTTTGAATTATTTTTATATTTTAAGAACTACATATTGTAATACTTTATGTGGATGAGGTATACTGTGATTGTAATATGTAGATGAGGTATGCAGTGATTGTAATATTCTAAAATTTTAAACTTTCTTTCTTTGGATGAGGCATGTAGTGATTGTAATATTTTTTATTTATTTATTTATTTTATTATTATTTTTTTTTTTGAGGAAGTGCACAAGTTAAATTATATTGAAAATTTATAAAAAATTTAACCGCCAAACCGATTCGCATCCATCTATCAATCCGCCAATCTACATCCTTCGAATTGGCGAACAGATGCGGATTGATTTTCTCCAATCCGCCAATCTGGCGGACGAATGGCAGATTGGAAGTTCCGTGGCCGCTACCAACCCGCTTCCACCCCTATGTAATATGGATCCTCATAGTTGATGGGTTGTTCATGGTGCATCTGCATCCACTCTTCAATCATTGGCTTTAAGACTGCTTGTGCAACCTTCTTCTTTGTCATGTGCTGAGAGAAATTGGAGTATATACTCTTTTATCCATTCGGTGAGAAGAAACAAGATAACACTCCAACATGCAAAGGGCTTAGTTTTTAATCATAGCAACCTCTGCTGTCTATCAAGCCCAAAATACATTCAAGGAGAGATTAAGTTGTGGGGTAGGGTTGTTCACGGGTCGAGTCAGATTTGTCATTGATCCATCACTCAAATCGACTACAGTGGGTTGGACATTTTTCTAACCGATTTCAACCGTATTGTAGTTCGAAACTGTTCTATTCGAAACTGATTTATTCGGTCGAGTTTCAGTTGGGAACAACTAGTAACTTTTCCCTTTCTTCGAACCCTAATCTATATATTATATATACATATATCTATATACACATACAGATGTGAGAGTGGAGAGAGGAAAAAAAATGAAAAAGAAACCATTTTGTAGCAATAGCACAAACATTACATTAAATTTTCGAACTCAAATATGTATATATAACCTCAAAATCAAATATACAAACAACTCACATAGTGATTCAACCACAACTCTCTCACACCTGATCTGAGAGATTAAGTTAGGGCTTCTGAAATTGAGAGAGAGAGTTAAAGCTTGGGTTCTGAACTTCGCCAATCATTATCATCACTTTGCTATTGAGATTAGGAATTTGGGATTCGATGAGTATATCATAGATACAGGGATGTTCAAGTTGAGATGAACTGAGGGAGTTCAGAGAGAGAGAGAGAGAGAGAGAGAGAGAGAGAAGGCGGAGGCGGAGGCGAAGACGAAGACGAGAGGTTGAGAGAGAAGAGGGTCATGTGAGAGTGAGAAGATACAAGGGTGAGTGAGAAATGTTTTTTTTTCCTTTGATTAGAGAGAGAGAGAGAGAGAGAGAGAGAGAGTTTAATGATTGGGAAATTGATTTGGAGAATAGAGAGGGATAGTTGCGAGTGATGAGAAGACAAAAGCATAAGAGAGAGAATTTTTTTTATTATTTTTCTGGATGGAGAGAGAGAGAGAGAGAGAGAGAGAGAGAGAGGGGTAATGATGAAATTGAAAGTTTGAGAGATTTGAAATGAAAAGCTGAAAGGATGAGAGAATTTTTTTTATTATTTTCTTTTACTAGAGAGAGAGAGAGAGAGAGAGAGAGAGTTAATGATGACAAATTGAAAGTCTGAGATAGATATGAAAATGGGAAACAGAGGAGGGTGTCTTGGAAAGATAAAAGAATCAAATCTATGCAATATATAATCAATATATTCGGTCAAGATGGCCACGGAAATAGATGAGGCTGCCTTGGGAAATACAAGTTCTTATTATCTATATATATAATTTGGTCGGTTCGGTTCAAGCGGGTTTTTAATTATTAAATCCGAAATCCGTACAAAATCCAAAAATATTTACATAAAGCAAACCATGACCGACCATTGGAACTGTCGAAACTGCCCACACTGGGTTTGGATCGGGCGGGTCAAGTCAGGTGGGTCGGGTAATTCGGTTCTTTGTATACCCCTATTGTGGGGTATTGAGGGCAACAACTTTGATTCATTTGATGGCATCGGGATACTTGAGCTTGGAAGCCTCTCACTTGATGAACTTAAGATGGAGGTTGTGTTGTTTACAAATGATGGAAATGCAGATCAAGGAAATGGCGATGATGATGAAGACTTAGTAAAAGTCAAATCTACTTGAAACTTTAGGTAGCGTTTGGTAACGTTTACGTTTTTTGTTTATGTTTACAAAAATTTTATAAACTGGTTTTTGTTTATTTTTAGAAAAACATAAATAATAAACCCGTTTGGTTTGGACAAAATGTTTGAAAATTTTTTGAAAACATAAACTAAAAAACATGTTTGTTAAGGCCTAATTTTTGTTTTAAATTTTTTTTTAAAGTTTTTTTTAATTTTTTTTACAGCTATTCTTCTGTATCGGGAGGGCCACTTCTTGTAGCTCTTGTTGCCGGAGAGGCTGCCATTAAATTTGAAAAGATGTCCCCAGTGGACGCCGTGGGAAGGGTTTTGGACATATTAAGGGGCCTATTTAACCCAAAAGGGATTTCTGTTCCCAATCCACTTCAGGCGGTTTGTACCCGTTGGGGGCAAGATCAGTTCGCACATGGATCTTACTCATATGTTGCAATCGGTGCTTCAGGTGGGGAGACAGACAGAGAAGAGAGGGGAGAGAGAGAGAGAGAGAGAGAGAGAAGAGAGACCCTGATATGTGAAGTTGAACTCAATAAATGAGGTGGAGGAAGACGAGAGTTGGACAAAATCAATTCAATATTGGTGCTGCGGGGATTTGAACACGGTGAAGTTGCCAACAATTAGTTACTGTAGCTTCGCTACAGTAACTTCCGCTACAGTGTATCAGTTTATAAATCAGCCAAAACAGGTTTTTGGTGTTTCCGTTTTTTGAGGAAAATTTATAAACTAGTAAGTCGGTTTATAAACCAATTTTTTTATCAAACGGGTTTTTAACACAGTTTTTTAAATTTTTGTAAATATAAACTGTAAACTGAAAATATAATGGTTACCAAACATTAGAAAGTCAACCAGTTTTTTTTTTTTTTTGGCCTCTCATATTTAGTTTTTGATGGATATTAGATGTTTCCCTTATCTTAACTCTTATTGTTTATGTCTTTTTTATGAATGATATATTAATTACTTAAATGTAATGGGTATTTTTTTATATTAAATTAGTGTTAATTTTTATTGATTTTGATTGTTAGTGGAAATGATATTAATCTGATAGAGAATAAACATATATAAAAAAGAATTTGTATCCGTGTCCGTATCCGTACTTCTAAGGTCACGTCTGTAACTCCACACGAAGTGGGGGTTTGGCTCATGAGACCTCAAGCTTAGACACTCAACGAAAAGGGTCCACACATAGTTTCCAAAATGGAAAGCTAAAACAGGAAGCATGGCCATAAACTATATGGGGAAACGGGAATTGAGAAAAAGATCAAGAATCGAATGGGAAACTTAGTAAGAATGTTAGTATAAAATTTTGTAAAACAAAAAGAAACCTAACTAAAAATCTATATGAATACTTTTATAGATATAAAGTTAATGCCAATCCTATTATATAGAAGCAATTCCAGTCCATTGAATCTCACGTAGTTGTTCACTGGGGTAGAAAATTCCACCCAATAACTTAGTAAGCCCAAGTTCTCCAACCAAATGTGGATCTATTACACACAACTAAACAATTTCTAGATTGCATTCCATGTTGTACATGAGTATAGAAAACTTATTTCAAGAAAACAAGAAAGTCTATGAAAAAGACCAGCCTTTTAGAGACAAAAAAAGAAATCCTCACAAGACAGACCACAAGATATTTCATGATTATAGTTATTAGTCCCAATCATGCAATAGAATATAGTAGACTCAAGCATAACTATATATTAATGACATCAGTTGTGTCAGCAAATATGACATTATATGAAATGTTTAAAAGAAAAGGTTCACCATTTTACTTTGCCCTGAATCCATCATTGACCTCTTATATTTTAATTGTAACAGTCAAACTTATAGCCAAGTTGCAATGTCACCATTTCATGAGCTGCATGTATATTTGCCCATGTGGCACACACATGGCCCTCTCCACAATGCCATGTGGCCATTTTTTGCTAGCCCATGTAACAACTCAAGAAAGTTGACATTACAACTTAACCATAACTGTAACAGTTTGTCAATCGTAAGCAGGCCATTCTGAAGGAAGCTAAAGCTATGGTTGACGTTGGACGGATGCTCGGTTTAAATTTTGAGGGTGTGGAAAAGTAATCAGTAAACAAAGTTATGGAAATGTAAGTGAATGCAGTTGAGATCTTTGAAAAAGAGAATGATTTAGGGATGTTCTAATCACTCTTGTTGTCTATTTTTATTCTTTCGGTGTGGTTTTGTGCCAAGGAAAGTTTTTACTTGGATTGTGAGAGGGTTGGGTAAACCTGAGACGAGGAGGATGATTTTGAAGGATTCTCAAAGGTAGGAACACTGAGATGTAATGTTTATTCAAGAAACAAAATGGGGTGTAGTTAATCATAGAAATTTTGATTCACTCTGCGTTTGTCCAGGTTCATTGGAGTCTTTAGTTGTTTGGTGCTTTGGATTGGGGTACAAAAGGATTTGTAGAATGGCTTTGTGGGTTAAAGCGATTATTTTTCATTATCAGTTGGAGTCAATGTCTTTGTGTTCTACATTGAAGGGGTTTGTTCTTTGAATCTTGGTTGATGGATTGGTGATTTCCTAGGAATGTGATGGAAGGGCTGAAGATTTTATTGGGTTTGGTTGGTTTGCTGGTTTCGTGGGCTCTTGCTGCCTCCTTTATGTTTGTTGAGGTGTTGGGAAGTATGAAGTTTCTATTTTCATTTGTCTTGTGCAGGTGTTTGTGGTGGCCTTAGGTCGTTGGGCAGTGGCAGTATGGTGTTTGGGGTGGTTTTGTTAGTGATTGGCTTGGCCCTTGTGCCAAGTTATGATGCTGTTGATCCTTGTTTTTTGTTTTTCGTTTTCTCTCTTCTTATTATTGATGTTTCTAGGGTGCACCTCTTGTACCTTCAATTTGACAATAATAATATTCTTTCTTTTTGCCAATCAAAGAACAAAAAGACAAATGTGGAATTTAATATAAACTGCAATGGTGCAAAATGTAATTTACCTCATAAAAAATTAAGATAATGTAGTAACAATTACTATATGTCAATATACATATTAGAATAATAGATAAGAATCAAACGATATATATTTGGCTACCAATTAGTCACTAATAGCAAACCTACATCTGACAACATTGGTTACCATAAAAAACAAGACATGGAAACAAATATATAAAACTATTTCAAAAATAAGAACCACTAATGCATAACACTGAAAGTCATCTCCTACCATATAACATCTTAGAAGATTCTATTCTAATGTATTTTCTATCAGCTAAAAATTCAACAACTTCCCATTGCATATTGTAAATAGCATTGTGAACCTTGAAAATAATGTTATTGGTTATCTCAAAGAACCCCAAGACAATTTTTTCTTTCCTTTTTTCTTTTCTTTTCTTTTTTTTTCCCTTTCATTTTCTTCCGTACATTATTCAGTTATGCTACATTTGATTATGCATTAATTGATAATTACCATGATGATAAACCAATGTGTCATTGTATACTTGTTTAATGCATCAACTTTCTTGTAACTTTGGTATCTAACTATTAATTTTCACGAAACCCCAGGAATAGTAATACAAAGAAGCTATGTATATCACACCACTAGCAACTACTTCAAGCTCTGGCATGGTTACTGAATAGATCACATACAATAAGGGAAATCTGACATCAATTAAATGTAGGATTGTTTGAATTTTCCTTTTATTCCTCCACACATGATCACAGAGGTTTTCTGGGCTGTAGAGGGCAGGTGATTTGTGTTTGTTCCTCAGGTTTGTGCAGGTGCACATGGTTCCATATTTGGCACCCACTTGCTTCTGTGGACATAACCAATGTGTTCATTGTCAAAACTTTGAGACTCATCTCAAAACTTATATAATCAAAAAAAGAGAAAAAAATGGAACCCTACAAAATTGTACTCCCTCTCCATATTTGATAAATGACCGGCAATCTTAGATCGTACTTGACTCCAACCATTTTTGTTTAAATTATCATATTGAATGTGTTGTGTTGTATTGTATTGACCATTCTATTGTTCCTTATCTCTAACCCTCTATATCTTCCCTCTCAATATATTTAACATTCATATGTCCATATATGAAAATAATAAGTACTTACACTCTGTTTGGATCGTGGGGTGAGAAAATAAAGAAATGATTGATCTCTCATCTAGGTGAGAAAATAAAAAACTGATTGTATTTTCTCACTATCATATTCGGACGAGTAAGAACGAAAGTATGTGATATAAAGACACGGGCAAAATTTTATTTCTCTTTCTTTGTATTAGAGAGGCTGTTTGCAATGATCTAGATAAATATATTTTTTGATTTTTTTACGAAATCATGTAAAAAAAAAGAAGAAAAAAGTATGTGATTTAAAAAGATAAAAATAAAATAAAAAATAAAAATTGTGCTAATATAGGGAATGCCAAACAACCCCTAAATAGGCAGTCTCGGTGTTATGAAATATACGCGATTAATTAATCAGTTTGTTTCTCACCAAATCTCAACAGCTCTTGGTAAAAAAAAAAATGAAACCTTTTGATAAAAAATTGAAACCAATAAAATAAAAAGGTTCTCTCTTTCTGTCTTTCATACCATTCATCCCTAAATCAGTCAGTACTGTGCAGAAGCAGTGGCAAATGAGATGTATATATATATATACATGTAAATGATAAAAGATGGGACTTGACTTAGATTTCATACCATATCTTGCCCACAACTGAGGCTCAATCCCATTGCATTCACGGATCAATATTGGTAATTTGGGGTTCAAAGTCTTCAGATCCTTGTAATTCTTCTCCACAAATGATCTGGGACCAAAAAAAAAATCAAAAAAAAAAAGAGACAAATCTGAGTAGGGTCAAGAAGAACAAGAACAAGAGTCGAGAATTCGATCGAGAGAGAGAGAGAGAGAGAGACCTGGCTGATGAACTGGCAGATGAAGATTGGCAGAAGAGTATGCGAAGCTCCTTGAGGTTCTTTGATAGATTGCCTCTCCACGCCATTGTTGGTTGTCTCTCTTGCTCTCTCTACTATTAATTTCACCAAACAAACACAACCCAGGGCTTTGCCGAAACAACCTGTGAATTGTTGCGCCTTTTATTGCCCCCTTTTTCTCCGTAATCAATGAACGAAGGAAAATGCTACTAATCTTAAATAAAGTCTTACATCCATATTGAATGTTTAGTAAAACGTTTAATAATTTATTTAAAATTGCTAGTATAACTCATTAATGAAACCCCGGTGGATTTCCATTGCTTATTTAAGAGCTTCGGCTCCACATCCTGGAACAAATGTTTGATTTTAATTTATTAAAAATTGAATTTTTTATTTTTTTAATAAATATTTTTAAAATTTTAAGTAATTTTTTACTTTCTTAAATTTATTTTACTTAGATGTATTTAAAAAATAAAATATTTATAAAAAAAATATTTTAAAAATTAATAAATACACAAAAATATGAAAAATGTACTGAATTCTCATATATATATATATATATATATAATATTTTTGGTATTTAGTGAATTTTCTAAAGATTTTTTTCACAAATATTATACTTTTTAAGTGTATTTATGTTAGGTATATCTAAAAATTTTAAAAATTATTTAGAATATTAAAAAAAAATTCAGTGAAAATAAAAAAATACGAAAAATAAAAAAATTTAATTTTCTGAAAAGTGAATCCTGAAAAACCAAATCAAACAAATAAATTTGTACCTAAAAAATCATTCAGTACGTCCAATTTATTCTCTATTGAATTATTTAGAGTTATAATTTATTTATAATACACCTTTTTTTTTTTTCCACAAATTACCCTTCAAGATAAAATTATAATTTGTGGTATACCCAAATAATAAACAAATCAAAACCCCAAATTACAACACTTTGAAAAATCTTTTCAAAAATCCTTACCTATTCTTTAGAGTTTTGAAACTTCTTAACCCTAAATTTAGTTCTTCCATAAATCCTAAAACCCTTAGGCCCCGTTTGTTTGGGGTTATAGGGAGGGGATTGGGATTGATAGTGAGGTGGGACTACTATATGGGGTGTTTGTTTTGAGAGATGGGGAGAGGACTCTTAATCTCTTGGTATTAGTAAAGGCCTTGGAAGGGGGATTGGGATGGAGGAGGTAGAGATGGTATTAGAAAAATAGTGAGGGGATTAGAAATTTTTTTATTTTTTTATTTTTTATATATTGGGATTTTTTTTAAATATTAATGTTTAATTTTTTATATTTTTTATTTGTTTTATTATTTTATATAAAAATAATTTAACAATTTCTACACTAACAATTATCATCAAAACAAACATAATTTTACTTAATCCTCTCACTATGAATCTCCTCACTATGAATCCCTTCCATTCTACCTCTGAAAACAAACGAGCCTTACAGACTTGAAAGTGTCATATTTAACACGCTTTGGATGTAAAGATACCTTACCCAGTAGTCTACAAGCATTCTTGTACTGGCATCCTTGATGATGCTTTAAGATTTGCTAGAACCCTAGCTCCATTTCCTTTTGGGCGAAGTCTAACCATTGAGAAACCAAATGACATTTTTCCTATAATGTTTCTAGCTGATGCATCATCTAATGGACGATAGTTCGATCATTCAAGTTCATAACCATCCTCATAATATTTTTTGTTATTATTTTCATTTATTATTTGATTTTGTTCAAATTTTTTTCTATTTACAAATAACAACACAATAAGAAACATTGATACTGATGATAATAATGAGTTTTAGTGGAATGGATTGGAGTCTTAGAGTGAGGAAGAAGATGAAGAGAAAATAATTGAAACTTGGAAAAAAAAGATGAAGGGACTTGAATATGAATAATACGTATAAGAGATTAGGGTGTACCATGACAAAAAAAATAAAAAAATTCATTTTAGGGTTTAATGTATATTGTCTTTATTAGTAAATATACATTAGGATATAATATGAAATAAAATTTTAAAATTTTAATTGAGCTTACTAAGTTATTTTTTTGGTGCAAATAAAATCACCCAGACAAACCAGTTTTATGCAATTTTGGGTAAATTTTGAGTCAGTCCTACCTATAGGGTCTTGTTTTATTTGTTTTAGGTCTCGTTTGCGAATAGATTATTTTAATAAATTTTTAGTTAAAATATGAGATAAAAAAATTAATATGTTTTAGAATGACTTTTTTACAGTGTTTGATTTTTTTGTATAATTTTTTATTTTTTTGTTTTTTTTTGCTTTTTGCTTTTATAGTGAGTTTTTTACTTTTAGGCTTAGCACTTCCCAAACGAGGCCTTTATGTACCAATAAGTTCTAAAAATATTTATTTTATGAGTAGTGCCATGTACCTCTATCTTTTTTCTAGGACCCCCACATCTTTTATTTTTTAATTCCAATTTTATCTAAACATAAAATTCCATTTTTAACCCTATTCCTAACTTTCTAACCAATAACCGCCACTACCATCACCACACCTCCACCCTTACTCACCAACCACTAGCAACGCCACCACCCACACCACTTTTAGACTCTTTTTGTCTTTCTCTATCTCTATCTATCTATCTCTCACCAGATTGCAACTGTGATCACAGAAGATTAGTGATGATGGCAATCTACCCTCCTCGCATGATTGTCACGATTGTAGTGCCGCTTGCAATATCCCCAGATTCTGTTTGGTAGCTCAGGCCCGAACCACCACCATTTGTTTGGTGGTCTATAACCGAACTACCACCATTTGTTCAATATTGGTTTTCCGAACTAAGTGAGACGATTTCAAATGAAGAAAAATCAAACACAAACATATAGGAGAGGGCTCCAAGGTAGTTGTATGGGTGGCAACAATGGCAAATGACTGGGATTAGTGGAATGAGATATTTGGGTGAAAAAAATGAGGTAGAGAATCGCTAGTGGAAGAAAGGAAATGAAGATAGAGCTATGGAGTTGTCATCAAAGAAGAAAAATTGCTAGTGATGAAGGAGGGCTGAAGAAGGGTCTATAATGGAAGAGAATGGCTATGAAAAAGTTGCTGGTGGAGGAAAGGGGTTGTCGGAGATAGGGGAGATTGACGGTTGAAAAGTGTTGGGATGAGAATTTAAAGATATATTTAGGATTATGAAAGGGGTCCAAAGAAAAATAAATTGGGGAGCAATTTTGGTGATGGGGCATTTAGCAATTTCCTTATTTTATTCCAGTACTTTTTGGGAATATTGATAGATTAAAAAAGAAGAAGAAGAAGAAGAAGAAGAAGAAGAAGAAGAAGTAAGATTTATAGGTAAGTAAGTTTGGTCAATAAGACCAACCTATAATTAGACCTTTAATTTTGAGATAAATCAAGAATTGAATTGATTCTATACTTTGTTTAATTCTGAGTTTTTAAAAATATTTTTGAATTTTTAATTCTTACGTTTTTTTATTTTTAGTGAATTTTTTTTTAGATGCACCTAGATGTACTTAAAAAATAAAATATTTGTGAATAAAACTTTAAAAATGAATAAATATAAAAAAAAAATGAAAATATACTAAAATTTTGTACTATTTTTTTAATATATTTTTTAGTATTTAATGAATTTTTTAAAAAAATTTCCACAAACTTCGTATGTATATCTAGATTAAGTAAATCTAGAAAGAAAAATTTAGCCAAAACCTCATAGGCCCAACATGTTAGTGTGTAAAGAACAGTTCAAAATATTTTACTTCTTAAACCACCCAAGTAGGAAGCATATTCTTTCTGAAGGACACAAAAACAGAGCATCTTGGCCTCTTTTCTCTGTCATCCCCCTTTCAAAACAATGGTTTTCTTCTCTCTTCAATAACTAGGCCTAACCCAATCTAAGTTGAAATCCAAGAGGTTTCCCTAGCTTAGCGGGAAATCAGAAGTCATCAAGAGTTCAGATTCAATTTAAAGTCCAATTCCATTAAAACTTAGTAGTTCATTGAGTTCAATGTTTGATTACAACACCTAAAATGAAAAAAAAAAAAAAAATCCATATCAAAACTAGACTTCTAGGATTTGCAACTCCATCTCCAAGAGCTCTCTCTCTCTCTCTCTCTCTCTCTTCCATCAAGACTTCTTCTATAGATACATTGCTTCTAAAGAGATTGAGAGGTTAGAGAGATCTGCTAAAGAAGGTGGGTCATCGTTCTTCGTTTTTCGTTTGTTAGTTTCGGTTTGGTCTCTTCTTCCTTATTGTGGTTGCTCATCATAAGATGTACTCTATTTTTTTTTATGCCCTATTCATAGACTAATAAGGCTGCAAACGAACCAAGTTGTTCACAAGCTAGCTCGGCTCAGCTCAACTCATTTAGTAAACGAGCCGAGCTCAAGCTCAAATAAGTTTGGCTCGTTTATCTTTATTAAATTATATATTAAATAATATATAAATATACATAAATAATAGCATAAATACATTATCTATATATTAAATAATAAAATAACAATAAATCTTATCAAGCCAAGTTGAGCCGAGCTCGAGCCCAGTTAGTTATTGAGCTAAGCTCGAGCTCAATAAACGAGCTCGATACACAAACGAGCTAAGCTTGAGCTCAACAAAGCTCGGTTCGACTCATTTGCAACCCCATAGACTGACAGCAAAATTTTACTCTGGCAGTGTGTCATTGTGTGATTTGTTTTGTGAACTCGTAGTGAAGGTATGTTTTTCAATTGTAAAATTTTATTGTAAATCAAAGTAAAATGGTACTGTGAAATAGAGTAAAATGTTATTATTTACGTCAATTTTGATGATAATTTTTTATTTTTTATTTTTTTAAAAGAATTTCATAGTCAACTGGATCTTGTTTGATAGATCTTGATGAAATGATTCAAAGAATACTAATTTTATTTTTAAAAAAATGACATCTAGATCAAAAGTTATATTATTTTAAAATTTAAAATATTAAATTAGTCACTAAAGATATTTTTGGTAATAGTGGTATGTGCTAGGCTTTTCAAGTAAAACTTTTTGTACTTGTCCTTAATGCATTAAAATTTTATTATGAGGGACTTTGACCAAATTTCCCAATTTAAAAAATAAAAAAATATATTTGTGATGTCTCGAGTCCTTTTAAAGCAATTTGAGTGTATTAATATGTAATTTTTGTCTGTTTTAATTGTCGTTATCACTGTTGAGCCCTTTGAGTCTCATGTTGTTACCTAATTCTTTTCCTTATGGTTGTTCATGTATATTCTAGTGTGTTTTGAGATGTCATTTTTTTTATCTTTGGGTGTTGGAGTGAATTTGGGAATGGTGGGAATACTTTAAGGTTGTTTTGTCTCACTTTTCAGTTGAGACTGCTCGAGCGGTTCTTTCAACACATAAGCGGCATTGTTGACCCTTCAGTATCTTGTTTTACAGTTTGTATTCTTCGCGCGAGTGAAGGTTTCATCGCTCGAGCGGTATTTTGTAGGAGGAGAGAGATTCTAGGAGTTTGAATTGTTCACTTGAGCGTAGGTTTGGTCGCTCGAGCAGTCTGTTTCTAGTCTTGTCATGACCCGATCCCGCCCCTAAGGATTAAGGTCATAACCGGCCAATAATCATGAGATTATCTACAGCCTCAAACAATTTCAGAAATATTAAAGGGGCCAAAACGGAAGCATATTTAAAAACTCTGTCCAATGAGTTGTGCTTACATTTTATAGTAAAATCATTCCAAAGGTATTTCATAATAAATCACACATATAAATAGAGTTAACATCTTATCTACATCCAGGAATTTTCAAATATGTAGTCAGCCAAACAAAAACTCATATACATAGGTGATCCAACTTGTTCACCAATATAGCAAAAGAATAACAAAAGAACAAAAGGGACAAAAACAAAGTCTCGTGCGTAAGACATTCAGGCTGACTCCTCAAAAACTTGACTTTCTCTCATAGTCTTCACCGAGGCTGGATTTGGACGTCTCTTTGCTCACCTACATACACATGAATGAGAATGAGCGAAAGCCCAGTGAATAATATCAAATAAGGAAGTTACATGAATGGAAATTTATTAACAAACATATCAATCAGCCTCAGGCCCATTCATGTTTCTATCTAATACATCAGATGGCCTTAGGCCCAAACGTATCAAACGGCCTTGGGCCCAAGTTATTCTTATCAAACGACCTTAGACCCAATTCACTCGTGTCAAATGGCCTTTGGCCTAATCATTCATGTCAAACGGCCTTTCGCCCAATCATTTCTATCAAACGGCCTTTAGCCCAATCATTTCTATCAAACGGCCTTTAGCCCAATCATTCGTATGACGCATATCCAATTCAATTTAATAACTCTGTAGAACTCATACATAAGTGAGCATTTGGAAGTAGCATACTTCAATACATTCTTATTAAGATATTGCTCACAGTGTTTTGCCGATGGATTTGCCCTTGTGCTTAGCCCTACACAATATACAACATATCGGGTCACAAGCAATTCAATTCGTTCTCAAATTGTTTATTTCTCTTAGGCCTCTTTCTTATCATTTTAACTCATTTACAATGTTCAATGCATGCCTAAGAGTGCTTAGAAGTGAAAGAGAATGGAAAACAAAACATAAAACAACTTTTCAAATTTTCGAAAATAGGGCTTTCCGCTTGAGCGCAGCTTTGGTCGCTCGAGCGGACCCCTTTGGTCTGCAAAAGTTCTGGTTGCTTGCAATTTACGCTTGAGCGAGACTATTGATGCTCGAGCGAGGAGTCATGCAAAGCAGGGTACACTCGAGCACAGATTCGGCCGCTCGAGCCACCGTGCAATCTCTGCAAAACTTCTGGGAGCTACAATTTCAAGCTTGAGCAAGGCTTTTCTCGCTCGAGCGGACAGGTCGAATTCTGGGTTTTCCAGAATTCTGTTTGAAGCTCAAACTTGATATTCAAAGGTCCAAAGCTTGTGTTTTTGGTACAAAAACATGGGAAGACATTACATAACATGAGAACATAAGCAATATGAGACCAATTGTTCAAAATCATGGTCCATTTCCAAAATCATTCCTAATTCTCCTCATCAATTTCAAAACTCATGTATTCAACCTCATACAAACTTCATATCTTCATCAATCATGCATGCATGTTAACTTTTGACTCTAATTCTATTTCAAATGGCACAAATGATGCTTATAATCATGAAGCTCATGAAAATTATGCATGCATGTATGACTTGATGCTATATTCTTCATGTTTCAACAATCATCTACTAAATACAAACATGAGTCTTTAGAATTAAGCTTCACACCATGATAATTCTTACATGCATGTGTAATTTAACTTCAAATTCATCATGTATAGCTTAATTCTTGTTCTTTATTACTAATTCTCTTTTGAATTTGTATAATCACAATTCAAACTCATGAATCAAGAGTTGGGTACCTACCTAGAGGCTTCAATCCCCCAAAATTCAGTCAATTTCTTGAGTCTAGCTTCCAATTCCCAAGCCTTGAGCCAAAATTCACAATCTTGCCTCTATTCTCTCTCTAGAACCGTCCCTCTCCCTCTCTCTAGAGTGTATACCAGATTTTGAGCTAAAAAATGGTGAGCTTAAGTGTAAATAGGCCATATATATACACTTGCTTAATGAACTTGTATTAAGGCTAATTAATTGTGCCTATTTCAATCAGTTTAATCAAATCATTTTGATCTAAATAAATTTTTAATTAAACTTCACCATAGGCTCTAAAAATCATGCTAAGCACAAAAATACAGTCAATTTCACTTTTTAACGCCTCTATGGTCTATATTAAATTTTATAGCAGAGAATCAAATAGATTTTCCTACGGTGAACAGATAGGAATTCAAACACACTCATAATCATATAAGTAGCACTCAAAATCATATTAAGCACATAACCACAATTATAATTAAGATTAATTAACATAACACGGGACACGGTTATCATAAGTTTGCTTTGAAAATTGTATCCAATCACTTAAAAGTTAGGGCCTTATACCATTTTCTTTCACTTTTCACTTCTCTCTCTCTCTCTCGCTCTACATTTTATTTTCCCTCCTTTCTCTTATCTCTTTCTAGAAGCCCTTCTACTACCTCATGAATTTCCTTGATCTTTCCAAATCCATTAGGTTTTTTACCCTAGTGCCTTCATTATTATTAGAGAGCTTATCAAGAGCAACATTGTGTGTGGTGGAGATCAAGTTTTGACGCCATTGATTTTGAAGCTTTTCTCATATTTTCATCCCAAATTTTGAGATAGAGAGTTCTTTGAGTTATATATATGACTTTCGCATGTCTAGTCTATTTTTTTCCATGGCTTTGAATGTAGGGTTAGGGTTTGGGTTTTGTAGTGTGAGTTTTGAAAATATTGAAGAAAATGGCTTTTCTTATGAGAATGTACAAATTAAAAATGTTTTATGAATTTATAAAACTCTTGGAAGTACCTTGTGAGGAGAATCTATGAAAAATTAAGGGAAAACCTTTTTGGATCAAACCCTAGTTTTGAAGAAATTTGGGAAAAAGTGGATTTTGTGAAATATCCATGAAATTGTTGTTAAATTCCTCAAGAAATTGATAGAACCCTCATTATGTTGATTATGTAGTTGAGATATCCATGTGATGGATAAATGTCGTTGTTGGAAAATGTTGAAAATCTTGAAATGGTATAAGTTGGGCTATGAAATGAATATTGATTGTGAACCTAAAATGGCACAAATGTCACATGGATTTGTATTTTGTCATGATTTGGAGAACTATTGAACAATAGAAGTTCACTTTGAATAATGTTGAGAATTATGAAAATATTGTACAAATGATATACATATATGTAATTACCTCTCATTTCACTCGTTTGCATCACTTTAAATATTGCTTATTTACGGCTATGCCTTGGAAATTAATTCATTGTTTTGAGAAAACAATTGTTGCTATTGAAATGTTTTGGGGTAAATACGTTTAGTAAGTCTAGATAGGGGGTGTAGTTGGTATTGTTTAAGTTGGCTTGAGTGTCTAGAGTGAAAGACCAAAAACACGAGCGGATGGGGGTACCACGTGCCTTCCGCTTAGGAGTAGGTAAAGTGAAGGATTGGTAGAACTTGTTATGCTTACTTGTAGACACCAGTCTAAGAATTACCTGAGTCGTATTTACCACCCCATTGTCATTATTTGAATTTCATGGAGAAAATAAATTTTTTGAAAGAAACATTGCATGTGTTTCAAAAGAAATGGAAAATTTTGACATTTAAACATGGCATGGCATTGCATTCATGTATATGAGACTGCTTAAACATATGTACTTTGTTAAGATATCTCTACTGGGCTTTGTGCTCACCTCTAATGGATTTATGCAAGAAAAAATATGGTGATCCTGCCTAGTTAAAGGTGTGGAACGTGCAAGAGGCTCTACTCCCTTTTATGATCTTATGACAAGCCAAGGGCTTAATGTGTATGGGTTTGACAACCTTCTTTTGTAATGAGACTTAAGTCTTGGAACTTGTAACATTTAGGCATTTACTTTGTTATTATTTCTTCTACTTTTATATTGTTACACATGTTATAGATTCATCCTTTTAGAATATTGAATATATATTGCATGTGAACACTTTTGTATACCTCTTTTATGAATGAAATACAAATTGAGAGAATTGATTAATCGAAGTAGGATCGCTTATTGGATGGAATCATCATGTCTATTATTTAGGGGCGTTACAATATTAAAAATATTTACAAAATTAACTAAAAACAAATATATATATATATATATATATATGAATTGAAAACTCAAAAATTGTCTTAAAAAACTCCAAACTGGATAGAGTGGTTGTCAAGTCTTACATTATATTAAAATGTGAAATGTTTGGAATTGAATAGAATTAAATTGACTACAAAGAGAGTTTCAGTTTCACAATTTTAATAAAAATTGATTCCAAAGAATAAATCACTAAGTATATATTTTAAATTTTCAGAATATTCTTCAAACTAACTTTTATAAAATGAATAAAGGCACAACAATTTTTCATATTTTATACTAATTACTAAAAATAGTTTTAAATAATATAATAAGTGTAAATATATGCACCATGAAAAAAATATTATATATTTTTATAAGAATACATTGTAAATGAGATACTGGGATTCAAAGATGCTAATGAGAAGAAGTTTTTCGTAAAACACATCTATACATATTAAAATTCATAAAAACAAATAAGAATTAGGTTGATTCAATTCAATCATTCTAAACTTAATGTTACATTTTTGCTGAATTTCTTACAATAAAGAGCCTATTAAAATAAAAGATTGGAGGAATGGAAGTCAATAGAAGATTTTAGAACCTCCTAGAGAAATTGAGAAAGTAAAAGATTTATACATCGTTATAGAAATGTGTAGATGTAGACACCCCATTTTTGACCGTCCTCAAGACTTGGACGTCACCGCTTGAACACCCGGTGATCATCCTTGTTTGTGTTTGTCTTGAGTTCCCGGAGGTCTCGGCTACCCGCCTTGCATCAGGATCTCTCGACTCGACTATTTTGTGTCTGGTTTTACACCAAACACTTGTGTTTTGCCTTGGAGGGGCAGGGAATGGCTTGTGGGCCATCCCCACACTCCACCGGCCATGGCTTGAGGCCACCGGCTGTGTTTTGTGCCACCGGCCAAATATTTGGCCGGCCGGCACTATAGATGGTCAACCGGCCATCTTTTTTGGTCAAATTGTATTTTTGGCCGGCCGACTACTATGCATCTGCTTTTGCAGATATTTTTATGCTAGCTGGCATACACTTTGCTCCCCTCCATACACGTGTATGGAAGGATCTCCCTCTTGCTAGCTTGTCTTGTAAGCTTTACAAGATTGAGCTCTATAAGAGGGAGCCTTTTCTTTCTCCATTAGGGTTACAAAAAATTTGATAGAAGGAGCTCTGAGTTAGGGTTAGGTCACAAGTGTATCTATCTATCTCTATCTCTCTCTCTTTTGCTTTAAGGTGTTTTGTGCTTAGTTTTGCACACAAACACCTAGAGTTACACTTTCCTTGAGCTACTGAGGTACTAAGGAGCTATTTTCAGTGTTTTTGAGCTGGTTTTGAGCTAAGGAAAGCAGCTGGACCATTGTTTGTAAAGAGGATCATCAAGGGTAAGAACTTCACCATTTATTCCCCATTTTTGCATAGCTTTTTAGCCTATCTTGCAACTGTTTTTGAGCTTTGTGTATAACTAATAAAAGTTCTATTTTGAGTCCTTTAAATAGTTGTTTAAGAGTGTTTTGAGCTTTGAGGTTTTTTGACCCCTCTTAAGGCTTGTTTGGCCTTTGTTTTTGTGCTATTTTGGTGAGCTCCGGGACCATTGTGTTTGGGCCTCCTCACCACTAAAATCTTGAGGGATTTCAGTGGTGAGGATGGTGCCTTGAGGTCCCAAGAAGGAGAGGGCCACCCCCTCTCCTTGTTGTCCTTAAAAAGGGCTATTTTTTCCTCTTGAGGGAGCATCTAGTTTAGGTTCATGTTGATCATGCCTTAACTAATTTTTGTGCTTATATTGTCATAATATAGCATTGTTGTATGTTGGTTTGGGTACACCATGCTTGCTTAGCATACATGCCTTGTAATGCCATGTTTAGGTCTTAACATGCTTTAGGTTTTGATCCTTGTTCTAGCATGATTTTGGCCAAGCTTTGTGAAGCTTTTGTGTTTGTTTTAGCATGTTTAAGTTCTGTTTTTGGTTGTTTTGGTCGACCATAGCATGCTTAGTATAGCCACCTTGCATTTTGGCTTGTTAGCCTTAGGTGTATGAGTGTGTAGCATGCATTACTTGCATTATTTCAGTGGTTTGGAACCACTTACCATGCTATTTCAGTCCTTATAACATGCTTGCATACTTGCATTTGATACTCCTTTGTTACTTTAAAAAGGTTGTTGCCTTATGCTCCATGAATGTGCTTCTTTGTATGCTTGCATGTTTAAACCACTTAGATGCCATCTAGGTGTTCCCTTAGCATTGTCTAGGTCTGCCTTGAACCTGTTTTAAGTCCTCTTGGCCTTGTGAGGCTTGGTTGACTTAGCCATGGTTTAAGTCTCCTTGGCTTGCCTTAAGTACTTGGGCCAATTGCATGCCATGTTTGTCTTGTTTAGATTGGTTTGGCACCATCATTAACATGATTTTCAGAGTTTACATTGCATGCTAATTGTCCATGTTTAGGCTCTTTTAAGTGTGCTTAAAGGTTGCTTGTTTGATGCTTAAGTGTTGGCCCATCAACATATACATGTGTGTGTGTGTGTAGGCCCTCATTTCCATAGCATTGGCCACTGTTTTGGGCTTAGTATAGAGTTGTCCAATTAGTGTAAGTCCCTCCTTCGCATATTGTTGCATGCTCTCCTTGTATGTTGTTGCATATTTGTGTGTTGATTGCATGCTTGAAGTTGCATGATTGAATGAAGTCACATGCTTGCTTGCATGCTTGAACACCCACATTGTGTCTTGCATACTTGTTGGTTGCATTGCTTCATGCCTTGCATGCCTTGCATGATCATTGTATGCCTTGTATGCTTCTTTGCATTTCCATGATTGCATGCTAGCTTACATGCCTAGGATGCATTGCATTAGCATGCATGTTTCACCTCTTGAGTTGAGTATGATAGAGGTTGAGCCCCATTGCTTGTTTATGTGCATTGCATTCCATATCAAAATGCATACTTGGTTTCTTGGGCCATCACGCATTGAAATGCGCGATTGGTGGTCCGAGAATCGAGAACCATATCCCTTTGAGTCATGAATATGATAAGGGGTGTGATTGGTGCATACATTGCTTGAGATGCATTGCCATGCCAAGTTTTGCCCTCTGCTGCTGTCAAAAACAATTCTGCAGGAAGATTTGGCCGGCCGGCCATCTGCAGTACCGACCGGCCATCCATAAGTGGCCAATGGATCAATTTGTGGCCGGTGACCATTCTCCATGGGCGATGACCAATTCCCTTAGCCAGTGGTGTTCCACAGCATTCAGAGAAGCAATCCTGAGATTTGTGCAGTCTTCAGAGAAGGATAACAGTCAAAGCAGAGGCAACTTGTGCATGGCAGTGGCTTTCCGAGCGGAGCCGAGCGCGCATTGCATTGGGCCCTCTTCCCGAGGCTATTTACCGCTTTCATTAGATTAGTTAATCTGTTAATTAATTAATTGGTCTGTAATATTTTAATTAGCTTGTAGGTTAATTAAATTGTATTATTCTTTCGGTCCCTCCGAGCGAGGGCAAATTTGTAATAAGTGTGGGTGCGTGTGTGCATGTCTTCCAACCCCCACTTCTTTCTCCCTTTTACTTACCTGCTTTTGATGGTTAGTATTAGGACATGTTTAATTTAGCATACCTTATGCTATGCATGCGTGCATCATTCATCAGTATTGCATGCACCGGGCTCGGCGCATCATGCTAAATGCATAGTATTTCAAATCTAACTTGAATATATGCTATCTGTGCATTCCACATGTCATCCTAAGATTAGCCGAGCCTATTCTAGTGACATTTTGTATGTGTTGCATTAGCCACTTAACATGGACTTGGATCATGCATGACTGCTAACATGTCCTTTGTTTTGGCTCGGAGTACGATGTAAGTATTTATGCTTTAGCATTTCGCATGAATGTGAATGTTAACATGCTTACCATGCGGCTAAATGCTTATTTGATTAACTGCCTGAATGCCTATGGGTGAAGGTTGGATTGTTTGAGTTGGAACAACTCGTTGAAATCCGTGTTTTAGCCTACTTGCGAGTAGCAAATTTCAGACATTTTCCAAACAAGCGGATATGCAATGCTTCGTTCCAAATTAGGCGATCTAGTCTATACTTTTGTGTTGTGCGCATCACATAGTAAGACTAGCTAATTAACTGGGTTAAGAACACATAATGTTTTCAAAAATGGATATCATGGTTAGTAGAGGCCGATCTTCGGATCGGGCGAGAGGGGGTGCTCATAGCTGACCTTCCCCAATCGTACCCAAATTCCCGAGCCGAGGCAACTTTGGTGATGACGGACACGTGGCCTTAGGCAAACGAGTCAGGGTTTCCTAAATTCCCCCATTAAAAAATATTTAGGTGGCGACTCTGTATCTGGCAAAGCAGTCCATGTTTGGCACTTCTTTCAAAAATCTGTTTTTTCTCAAAACGATTTGCCGGATTTGGACTCTTTGGTTCAGATTAAGAACCGTGACAATTTGAGTCCTGAACTGTAGTAGACCCACAGATGAACAAAACGGGACATCCTCCCGGGACGTTCGGGGACGTCTACAGTAGATAGTTGGATAGATAGTCCTAGAGAGGTATTCTAGAACATTCTTCTAAGGTTGAGGAAAGCTTCCATGAAACTTCTATCTACCTCCTTTTTTGTATATTCTAAAAAGTTCCTAAAAGGCCAAGGTTGCAAATAAATAAGGGAAGAGCTCTGTCATGACCCAACCCCTGCCCCAAGGGATTAAAGAAGTGATCGGCTAGTAATCCGGGAATACCAAAGGCCTACTTAACAGTAAACAGTAATAAGGGCTGGCAGAAGCCAATAATAAAAGAAATCGTCCAATGAGCTGTGGGACTTACATGGAACAAAACAACTTTATATACTATATACAAATATTCACATAATCCATCTCATACATGAGTAAGAAACATTTACATAACCTAGGAAATTAATTCCCATTAACAAAATTAAACAAAACAAAAGATCTGAAACCAAAACCTCATAACATTTGATCATAATGCAAAAGGGTGAATTTGCGACCACTCGAAAGCCTGACACATGACGGTTTGGAACCTCGCAGTGAGTCACAGTAGTTGGCTCGACAAAACAAGGCTCGACGAAACAAGGCTCAGGTCGACGCCACTAAGTCCAGTTCGGTGCTTGATCACCTACATTTATATATTAAAAACAATGAGCTAGAGCCCAGTGAATAATAATTATGTAAAGGGTTTATGAATGATGTCCTCGTAATAAGTTCAAACAGTCAGTTTCAGTGTGAATCAATTCACAAAGCAGTATCTCATACATTTTAGAGTCATAATGAAATCATAGCAGTCATACGTGGTATATCCAGTAGCAGAACAGTACAATAGGTCTTAAAGACCGAACAATCATTTGATGACCATCAATATAGTAAATAGTAGTTTCAAGAAGTGGAACTGACAGAGATTTCTGTAATAGTAACAGTAAATAATAACAATAACAGATGCTATGGATGCCACGAATACATTTCACAAAATAGGACAATCATTCCTTCAGGAAACAGTACCATTTCAGAAATAGTGCATTTATTAATCAGAAAACAATTATAATTGAACATAGTTTTACAACATTGTTACTCACAGTTGGCTCCTTGAAACACGTGATTAGAACGCGGCGCTTGACCTACATAGACACATGCAAGTACAACAGTTCAAAATACATTTCATCCATTCAATCGGTGCGTACCCTATCCGATATTTATTCCCTAAATCGTTCCTATTCGTTCTTCCATTTCTTTTGTATTCATGAAATGCATATGCTTATGAAAAACACTTGAAAACTATGCAAACGGAGTCCCAAAAGTCAGAAAAATATAAGGAAAACAAAACCGAGCCTGCCCTATTGGCCGCATGTGCGATGGCCTTGGCCGCACTAGCAAGTAGAATGCAAGTTGGAGCAGAGGAGAGCTGGCCGCTCGTGCGATGGCCCAGGCTGCTCGTGCGGTCTGGGTTGAAATGCAATCCGAATTTCTATTGAAAATGGAACTTTTCCCTTTGCCAAAACCAACTCTAATTGTATGAAAATCAAGGCTCAAAACTCTCAAAAACATCATCAATTTCATAACTCTAACTTCAAACAAAATCATAACTTTAAAACAAAAGTCATTTTACCATCCACAAAATCAAAATCTTGAATTTGAGTAAAAAATCAAGAATCTTGCATGTGGTGAGTTCCAAGTTCAAAATCCATGGAGATTTCCTCCTTAAATCTCAATACTCATGCAACAAGTAAGTGGTTGAACAAGAATAATGCCATATGTGTCAACATCAACAACTTACACCACTCTACCTGTTAATGCAACCAAGATTCTATAATTTCATGGTTAATACAACTTCAATTCATGAGATTAAATAAGAATTCTAACCTCAAATGGTTGATTTGGTGAAGTTTTGCTCAAATCCCCTTTCTTCTTCTTCTTGAGCTCCAGGGTTCTCTCCTTCTCTCCTAGTCTCTAGAACTCTCTCTCAATTTCTCTACCAATCCCACTTAGTCTCTCTCTCTCTCTCTTATTTCCCTCTTTTCTTTATTCAAATTGATGAGTAGGAAATATAAGTCACTACTAATTATTCTAAATTAATTCATTGATTCCAAGTTTAGATTAATAAATCAAGTTTACTTAATTAATTTAGTTCTCATCTCAAATCACATCAAAGTACACTAACTTTATCATACTACTGTGAATCAGACTCTAATTTCCTATTCCAAATATTTAACTTTAACCTTATGGTCTACTAATTCAGACAAATTTATTTCTTATTCTCCATACATCTGTTCATATCATCACAAGACAAATAACACATGGCAATTATTGAACAACTAAACACATAATTAAGGCAAATCACATAATTAGCAGTTAATTAAGATGGTGGTTGTTACAAGCTCATTTGCTCAAATTCATCTAATGCTCTGTTTGTTTGGACAAAAAATGTTTTGCAAAAAAATATTTTCCAGAAAATTGATTTATTTTCTTGTGTTTGGTTGGACCTAAAAATGTTTTTTGAAAAACATCATCCATTGTTTGGTTCACCTAGAAAATTATTTATTTTTCATAAATTCCATTACTTTAACTAAACTATGCCAATCAATTACATAATAATCATAAATCCAACAAAAAATATTTACTAATCTAAAAACACAACAAAAATATATGTTGAATCACTACCAATCAAAAGGAACATAAAAAATATATATATCAAACATAAAATACCAAAATTGATGTTTAGAATGCTTCCTTATCCAAAATAATTCATTCCAAGTTCTACTTTCTACATAAACATAATTCAAAGTAATAATAAGTCTTAATTCATAACCTAGTACAAATTTAAACACTACTAATTTCTATCATTTTTTTCAAAGAAACTTTCCAACCACATTGTTCAAAGCCTAACACTTTTGATCATGAATGTCTACGCTACCTTTCATTTTCAACCAAATAATCAAATGCAAAGATAAAGCTCATTGACAATAAGTAGATCGTCAGTCAATTTTCGTGACAACCTGTAATTTTTTTTTCTTCTTCATTGCTCGAGCGATGGATTGTTCACTCGAACAGTCTTGCGGGTCATCCAGTACCTTTACAAGTTTGAACTTCTAGGAGATCACGTTCTGCGCTCGAGCGAAAGTTTCATCGCTCAAGCGGTCTTATGTCTCTGATGCTTGAGCGCAAGTTTCATCGCTTCAGCGGTCTGTTCAGGTTTAACACTTTAAAAAGCCACTTTTTGGTCAAATCTAGATCATTTTCTCTCTTTCTCTCTCTTTTCTTCCTCTCTTCCGTCATTTTTTAGGGTTTCAAACTCTCTAGCATGGTTTTCCTCTATTTTCACTCACTTTCTACCCTTAGTTCCATATACCAAAACGTAGAGTGCGAAGAGAGCTTTCTAGTAATCTGAGCGGATCGTGTTTTCGTCGAAGTTGAATTTTTGGGTTTTCTCCTCTTCGTACTAGAGGTAGGGATTTCTTTGCTCCTTTCCAATACTTCCTTATAGATAGACATGTGGTATATTTCTATTGTATAAAAAGTATGATTTAGTTAAGTGATTTCAAATTCATGTAAAGGGGTTTTGGGGTTTAAGTTGTTAAAAGTAAAATTGTATGTTTTTGGGAGGTTTTGGTGTATTGGAATGTAGTCTATTTTGTTTATGTTATGAACGAAGGAAAAACTCTAATTTTTATTATTAAGGGTTTGATGAAATAAAAAGGGGAAAAGTTAAGTAATAGTTAATATTATGTATTATGCAGATTGTATTAATGTTGTAATTGCTAAAAAGGGAGCTAACCGAGATATTGAAATTGTTTGAGAAATATATGTTGAGTTGAGTTGAGTTGTGGTTTTGGTTAATTATAGATTCGGGATTTTTTTTTTTTTAAAAAAAGAAAAAGAATATTTTTAAACATGGTTGGAGTATTGTGAATTGGAATAATAAGGAAATTGATTTTGAAAGGAAAATGGAATTATAACTCTTTTATAAATTGAGAAATAAATGGGATGTAACATTTGATATATGTTATTGATGTTGTTGGGCTTATGTTCTACGAGAATTGGAAGATTGTAGTTATGTGTAATAAATACATGTGCTTGGAGGTTTGTCCTTAGTCATCAGTGGATGATGACATTGATGTGTTGAATAGATTATGTGTATGTATTACACTTGTGTTATTATGCTTTTAGCATGTCATGATGGTTGGTAATGTATACTACGCTGAGAATGAGAGGTACCATTACCTTCCAACTAGTGCTTAGAGAATTGGTTACACTTAGAATGAGAGGTGCTAGTACCTTGATAGTGCTTGGAGAACATGGCAGAGGTACCATTTCCTTCTAGCTTGTGTATGGTAAATTGGCGTTTAGTTGTGGAAATGTGTATCCTTAGCCTACCGTGCTTAAGGCAAGTAGAGCATGTGTTGGGGGTTTCAGTGTTGAATCAGTTTATCTGTGTATATTATCTGTGGTAGCAGTTTGGTTAATAAGGTCGGGTTGTCTCATGTGATATTGTCGTAGCTTTGACATGTACATTATTTTCTTTTCGCGTTAAAGGTATTGTATGTAAGTTTATGTGTCGAATGGGTTGTAGAAATGTTTCATTACCCTTGGCTTAGGGCTTGGAAATGGCATTCATGTATTAGAAATGGGTGTATGTGATAGGTTGGGAGTGTAAGGAATGAAAGGTGATTTGGTTTTATGAACACGTTATTGAAAATGCATTGTTAATATATGTTCTTTATAAAATGGATAATGTAAGAGAGGAAAAAGAAAACGTTATGTATTGTTGAGCGAATTGGACGATTTTTTGGAAAAAGCATATATATAAGTATACTTTGATTATAAACCGTTACATTTTTTTATATTGTATGATATGAAGCATTCATGATCATAGCTATCTATATGTTGTTATTGTTTAGGATCATGTTGGGATCCCTATTGGGTTTTATGCTCATCCCACATTGTTAATCATTTTTCAGGTACAAGTTGATAAGTGATACAAGATCAATGATCTTCCTTACGTGTTGGCCACGAAGCCTTTAGTTGTTAGCGGAATGCCGTTGATGTAAAGAGGGTTAAACCTTTTCTTTTTTATGTAATAGTGTAAGCATACGGGCAATTTATTTAATTGTAATTCATGTTGCATTTCAATTTGTATACGCGATTGAAGGAACCTTTATATATTCATGGATGTCAATGGATTTTCTTTCTGTATTGTATTAATGAAATGGACTACAACGACGGATTTGGTAATGTTAACTGGGTAATGAAAAGTGGGGCATGACAATTTTTTTTTTGTTGAAGCAACTTCTCTAATTTGTTCAGATAACTTGTCATAGCTATCATCTTGGTCATGACTCCTCTTTTTTTGAGATCTTGCTTGATACGAAATTTCACTTGAAGAGGTAACATGTTCTTTTTGCTACCTCTTCCACATCAATGCCAAAATCAATTGATTCAGCAGTTTTTTCTTCAATATCTATGTCAACAAAAGACTTCGCAAAGCTCCCTGTTGCCATATCTTTACCAACGACCACAGTCATCACATCAACAACTCAATTTTCTTGTTCAAATATTTCTCATGTTCGAGATGTGCCTGTTTAAAAAAAAGGTAAAAAAAACTAAATACAAATAGTTAGAAAAAGATAATTTAAAACTTGCAAATATTGATGAAAATAAATGTCATACCGACATTTCTTCTGTAATGAGTCGAATCAAATTGAATTTATTTATTTATTATTCTTTTCGGTGTTTGTTTAGTAATCTTCTTAATATGTTTGTGGGCTCAGGTATTGATTAGAGTTGGGTTGGTATGAATTTTCAAATCGTTTGATTGTGTAGTTATTATTGTTATAGTTGTGGTGTTGTGGACCATTTTATTTAAATTGGTGAAAACAAATTATATTACTTCTCGATTTCGATTTCAATTTCGATTTCATAATGCCTATTTGGTAAAAAAAAATTATTTTAATTATTCTTGGGTCTTGAGTACTAAATGTGGATATAAATTTAATTTTTGGGATTTTATTTAATTAACCCAAACTATATTGTTGTAGCTCATATTTGATTATGTTAATGGTAGGGACCACCTTGAGTTTATTTAAATTATTTTATTCTTTAATCTCAGTTGGAGATTTATTATAAATTATTAAATTTCAGTCATTTTGGAGCCAATTGATTGAATCACAACTTGTTTATAACCATCTATTATTATTGTTGTTATTATTATGGTTATTATCATTATTTATTCGATTATCATAAAAGAGTTACGAATATTTATAGTGTACCATTAAACGAAATGTTTCAAATTTATGATGTTGTTATAATATAATCTCAATTATATTTATATATATATATATATACATACATGTATATATGGATACTTATGTAAATAAATAAATAAACAAGACACGTGGAGGAAACCCCCCTTTTCCCTTCTTATTTCTTTTGATAGAGCTCTCTATCTCTCTCTTTGCTCTCTGTCTCTCTCTCTCTCTCTCTCTCTCTCTCTCTCTCTCTTTCTCCCTCTCTCTACTTTTTTTTTTTTTTTTTTTTGTTCTTTTCTCTTCATTCTCTATCAAACCCAAAAACTCTTATATTTTTTTTATTGATCCATCAAAATCCATTGATATTTAGACCATAGTCCTTGAGGCTATTTTGATGAGCATCTCGAAGGGATCATTTAATCGGCAGGGATCGTTTTTCGGCGACGTTGATTTTTCAGGTTTTTCTCTCTTCCCTCTACTAAAGCTTGGGGTAAGGATTTTCTAAACCTTGAGTATGTGTTTTAGCTTTATTATGTATTATTTTGATAATATAACACTTGAAGAGATTAGGGTTTTTATTAAAAATATATTTAATGTATGAAAAGGGAAAGATTCTTAAATATATTTTTTTAAAGTTTTCAACTTGTTAAATGTGCCTATTGTGGGCCCAAGAATTTGAGAAATTTATCTTTAAAATGATAAATTCCCAAATTTTGATAAAACCCTAGGAACTTGAAATGTTAAAATTCAGATGTTTTGCTAAACTTATGAGAAATTTATAAGTGTTGAAAGCATGTGTTTATTGAACAAATAAAAATGTGAAAGTGGATGTGGAAAGGGATGAAATTAATGAGAATGTTGTTGAGAATATTGAAAACTATTGAGATTCCTTTTAGAAATTGTTTAATTTGAAAATATTGAACTCTTGAGAAAGATGGAAAATATTTATCATGTTGAGGTATTGAGAAATGTTGAAAAAAACATATGCTATTTTTAGCATTATGAAAATTATTGGTGAATTCTTGAGTTTGAATAAAAAGGAAAAATTGATGAAATTTTGGGAAGAATATATTTGATAGGTCATTTCACACACCAAAAATAAATACTAAACTATACCAAATTTCTTAGAATAACGGTAAGTCTAGGTATCGATCCACGGGACAAACGGGAAATTAAACTAATTTAATTGTTAAATTCCTAATTCAATTTTGATTAAAAAGATGATGATTCATAAACTAGTAATAACTAAAATAAACTAAGAGATTAAACTAGCAATTATAAGTAAAATTGGAATTATTGATTTTTGGGAAAAACCTAGGGTAATGAATTCACCACTAGTTACATAAATAAGGCTTCAATTTGAGACTCAATTATGTTACGGTTCGAACTAAATAATACTTCGCAACTACAAGCTCGAAGCATTGATCAAAAGAATTAACACGTTCAATGTATAGGCATGAACCATCTCAAGTAGTACGAGTCGTTTGCTCTAAACTAGGGTAGCAACACAACTCGTCTCTCGTAGTATGGCTCGTCTCATACCTTGAACATGAAAGAACAGAAAACCATTGCATGGGAAGCATTCAACAATCACAGAAAGAAGAATATTGAAGAAATAATGAAAAATTATATTTGAAAACTTCTTGACAACCATACAATTGTTCAAACCATTACATAAAAGAAAATGAAAAAGAAAACCAAAAAGAAAACCTATTTACTTGGCTAGTGTTTCATCAAAACCCTAGAAATAGAAGTCTAGCCACTCATGGAGGTGTGAGAAGAAGTAGAAGAAGAACAAGCCTCCATGAAATTATTTTTGAAGCTTGAGAATTCCCTCTCTTTAAACCCTAGCCTCTTCTTTTCCTTGAAATCTTTTCGAACCCTAAAAGCAGCCTGTTTTCTTCTTTTTATTCCTAGCGAAACAGACTTCAATTTTTGTACACGCAACCCTAGGTGGGCCGCTTGAGCGCGCATATGGGCCGCTTGAGCGATGGTGGGCCACACGTGCGGTGGAGTATGGCCGCACGTGCGGTGAAGTGGCAGGCCGAAAATCTTCACTACTCGCAGGGAGAATCTGCTTTTGCGCCACTTTTTGCTTGAATTTGGGTGTTGCCTGCCAAATCTGTACAAGTGCACAAAACACATCATCTCCACCAAATAAACAAAGTTCAAAGACTATAAATGTAACTTAAGTGGCCTCAATGTGGTATCTTTCGGCCTTTATCACATCCGCCATTACATTTTTCTAGTCCTTGAGAAAAACAATAGAAATAAGAAAAATAAAACGCTCTAAGCAACTTTCATAGGGATCACGATTGTATTTAGAATATACAACAAGCCTTTAAACTACAAAGTTACCCCAAAGTGGACGAGTATAGTCTTGTGACGGTTTCCAGAAATGATATCCACAAACATTAACATATTCACATCTGCCTAACAACAATAAGTAATCAGACTACTCCAACTATTAATTAACTTATGTGCCAATTACAATATGATATTAAGACATGTTGAGTCATTGAAGGCACAGTGGACAAGCATGAAGGAACCTATTGAGCAAGAACCACAATTCAGTTATTACAAAAGTTAAGTCCCCTGTGCTTGCGAATGCTAGTAAACACATCATCAGTGCCCTTGGTGTAAAGTGCATTTCCCATAACTAGTTAACTGTCCACTATAATAGCCCAGTGTAACTCATAATAACATCAAACATATACAGAAAAACTAAACTTTTGCAACCAGGATTCTCAAATTTTTCTTTTTTCTTTTTTTTTTGTTTTTTGTTTTTTTTTTTTTTAGACTGTGCAACGTCCTAATCCATTAAGCTTTCTAATCAATCCATGTAGTAAGCATTGGGCCAATGACTTCCAAACCAGACGGTTTTAGGGCACTAGGTGTAAAGGCACCCCTACGGGCTTAATAACTCGAGCTAAAAAAGGCTACGGATCCGAACAAGTCATTATTTTTCCTTAACTGTGCAATGTCTAGGTCCCATAAGCTTTCTAATTAACCTATGTAGCAAGTATTAGGCCAATGACTCCCAAACTAGACAGTTTTAGGGCATTAGGTGTAGAGACACCCCTACGAGCTTAATAACTCGAGTTAAAAAGGCTACGAACCCAAACAAGTCAAGTTTTTATTTATTTATTTATTTATTTTGTGAGAATCAAGGCTACTCATTTATTATTTTCTACAACATTAGCAATTATCAATGATGTACACCAGAGGATTAGAATAGAGAGGTCACCGCTATGAAAGTGTGTTCATGTCAATCAACGCATACTCATGACAAATGTACTAATACCACAAGCACAAACAACTCTTCTAGTGTAAACATCACATGCGAGTATTTACCCAATAAACCTTTTTCATACAAGTCCACTATGTTCCCCAATTAACATATGCTTATATCACCACCATACTGGCAAAAAGTGAACATCAAGTGAAGTGGTGCAATCAAGTGCAGCAAGCACAAACATGAATTGTTTTTTTATAAATACCCTCACCCCCCAACTGGAATACAACATTGTCCTCAATGTAAGCAACTGTAAAGTAGATAGTAAAATGAGAGAGAGAGAGAGAGAGGATATTACCATAAGGCATAGACACACATCCAGCGATGTAGAGATGAACCAAACACATACACACACACTTTTTTTTTTTTTTTTTTGACTATACAGTTTAAAAGGAAAAGAAAAATAAAATAAAACAAAACAATAAATAAATAAAACAAAGAAAATAAAATGGATATCATTAATTTGGATCCGACAGTGGTGGAAAATGTTGCTCAAATAAGGCATGCATCAGCGTCCGAGTCTTGAATGCCTTATCATGAACCCTAGTGCCAAGCTGATCAAAATGCTACTGGCTCGACTCCCGGTATGCGTAGAAGTCAGTTTGTAGAGATGCAACTAACTGTTGATACTCGAGCTGACAGCATTAACTTGGTCAAATGTCGTCTATGAGTAATCCCAATATACCTGATAGTCTGTTCGAAGATCAACCACAAATTGCTGAATAGCGACTTCATTATCTAAAATAGCCTGATATTGCGCGCACGCCATAAGGAATGGCGGTGGCGCTGGTGCGGTAGCGGGCTCTGCCAAAACATCATTAGGATTGGTCGGGGCATCGGGGAGGACTAGTAGAGGCAACAAGCGAGCAGTGGTTTGGCACCATTGGGTTTTAGCATAGAGTGTTGGCAGCAAAAGCTAAACCTCATTAGGGTCAAGTGGGTAAGTCCCTTGGCCTTTGATGAGTGTTGTAATGAGGTTGGCGAAAGGGAGGGCCCATGTAGAACTGCCTCGGGTGTTGCACAATTTGACCTCGTTCAGTATACGGGCCATTTGGTTGAAGATCAATGAAGGGATGTCGACCCAAAACCCAGAATCAAAATAGATGCAAGGTGTGGAGGAAGTCCCTTCGCCGCTCGTCCTTATGGCCTAGAGGTATGACATTCTTTTTGAGAACCACATCAAGAAAGATGAGATGACGTGGTAAGTTAGCCCGATGGATGCTGGTGCGGTTATCATTATCCTGTCACTCCTCATAAAATTCAGTCACTATTGCTGGGACTGTGAGTTCCCGAGTGAACACTGGGAATTGCTCTGCATTGATAGTGTGTACTGAGCAGTTTAGAACCTTAGCAATGGAAGCTGGTGTGACCACTAACTCCACCCCATCGACATTGGAAAGAAGGGCTCCCGGGGCCTTGTCACTGATATACATGTTCTAATAAAAGACTCACACAATGCGAGGATATGCGGGTTTAGTGACGTTGCAAACACCCACGTAGTGGATTGGTGGCATCGGAAGAAGGCCAAGTCAAAGGGTGTGTTAGAGGCAATTTGTTTACCGGCCTAGACGGCAGATGGCACATCCCTAATTGCTATGTTGGAGTTGCGAGGCCATTTGGGTGTTCGGTGGAACGATGAAGCCATATCTACACAAAATAATACAACCAACACAACCAAAAACGTGGAACTAGTATATCAGAACGCATCAAATAGTGCATGCATGCATGAATCACTCAAAACCTCATTGTCATCACATCACCGGATTTTTTTTATTTTTTTATTTTTTGAATACTACCCTCAATTAACTCAGACTAAGTTAGCATGAAAAAAATTGACAAACAAAAATATGAAATACAAGGAATAAATAAATAAGTTAGTAGAGGAAAAAAAGAAGAAAATTAAATTAAATTAAATTAAATTAAAATAATACAAAAATTAAAAACAAAAATTAAAATTAAATCACTAACCAAGTAAACTAACAATTAAATTAAAGTTAAAGAAATAAGAACCACTAACTAAATAATTAAACTAAACACTACATTAAACAAAATATAGGCAACCACAAGCTATATTATTATTATTATTATTTTGTTTTTTTTTTTTTTGGGCTGCACATGCGCTGGAGATGGCCGCATATGCGGTGGTCAGTTGCTTTGATTCCCAAAAACTTTTTTTTTTTAATTTTAGGATGGGCCGCACGTGCGCTGAAGTTGGCCACACATGCGGTGGTCGGTGTTTGGTTCCCGCAAGAATTTTTTTATTTTATTTTATTTTTTTATTTAATGTGAGGATGACGATAATGAACAATGATGATGAACAAAGCTCAAAAACCACCATTAAACTACCAATGTACTAATATTACAAGTGAAAACTAAGAAATCTAAACAAGAAGAGGGTGGTTACCTTGAAAAAGTATGAAGAAAAAGGATGAAGAAGAGAAGATGTAAGATCCGCCGAAAAAAATAGCCGCCAGAAGGTTTCCGGTTGGAGAAGATGGTGATGCTTTAGTGGGAAGGTGGTGGTGAGAAAAGGTGGGGTGAAGGTTGAAGGAAGAAGGGTTAGTCATTGTGGAGTTTGATGGGTTTGTGAGTTAGAGAGAGAGAGAGAGAGAGAGAGAGAGAGAGAGCAAAGAAGATATGAGAGGTAGAGAGAGTGTGTGCTAAGAAGAGATGGTCAAGGAGGGGGTCTAGGGTTGGGCTTAAAAAAATCTACGCGAATTTTTTTTTTTTTAACAGACCGCTCGTGCGCCCATGTGGGCCGCACGTCCGGTGAAATTGGACCGCTCCAGCGGCTGGGAAGCTGTCACGACCCACTCCCCGTACCCAAGGGTTAAGTATCGTGATGGCCAGTAACCGAAGTTACCTCCGGCCAAATCTTTAAACAATTACTAAATGCGAGCGGAAAAATATTTAAGTGAGGGTACTAAAATAATCATTGGAGCTTCTATTTAATTACATTGTCAGAGCTAAATTATGTCCAAAAAGTGCTTTGTGCCTACCCCACACGCTGGTCCTAACATTGCACCTGAAAGTGGTAAACAACTATAAGCACATGGCAGAGTGAAAAATATTATACTAAGAGCATAAGGGCATAAAATTCACAATGGATAATTATTGGCTAAACAGAGCTTGATAGTAAAATACATAATATATATCATACAGAAATCATTTGACATATAATACAGAAATTACATAAATAACTATAACCACGGTACGGAACAGAACAGGGGTCACTGGAGTGACAATCAGAACAGGGGTCAATGGATCCATGACAAACAGGGGACCACAGAGTGGTCAAACAGGGGCCAATGGTTATTTAAGTCCCCCAAGGCATGGGACTCCCGTGGTGATACTTACAAAACATAATTGTTTATAAGGTTATAGTCAAATATTCTTTAAAAGTAAAACAAACATATCTATGGGTTTCCTTTTAAGCAAATATGATTCAGAAATTAAACCACGTAACTGAAATAATAATATAGTTTATAATAATTTATAAAACATAACTTGTATAAAATAGATTTTGGTAAGTCAAAACATAAGTAAAATACATTTTGGTGACTCAAGGTATAATATAACTCACCTTAACTTTAATACCTCACTCTTTCTTTCCACCACCAAAGACCCTTTCAACTTCTATTATTTTTTCCTCTCTTTTCTTCCTTTCTTTCCTCTCCTTTCTCTTCTTTTTCTTTCTTTCTTTCCTGATCTTCTTTTTTTGATCTTCCCCCCTTATATAGAATGGCAGCCGTGGGCACCAAGCCACGCGACTGCCAAGTGTCGCACCCCCATTAATAACTCTTTAATTCAAGCTTATCCTTAACTTAGTTATTTATTTATATTTTGACCCCTAAATTCTTAATAATTATATTATCTTATAAAATTACACATAATAATATATAATAAATTATATATTTTCCCAACTGCGATTAAATAATATTAGTATAAATTCTACAAAATAATTAAAAATTTGGGTTGTTACAGAAGCAGAATGGTTTGGGGCTTGGGCCGCTCGTACGGTCTGGGCCTCCGCTCGTGCGCTCTATATATATATATATATTTTCAAATAGACCACTCATACGCCCATTTGGGCTGCACATGCGATGAATATTGGGCCGCTCCAGTAGTGCTCAAGCAGAATGCTTTTGGGCTTGGGCTTGGGCAGCTCATGTGGCCTGGGCCTCCGCTTGTGCGCTCAATGTTAGGATTGGCCGCTCATGCACCCATGTGGGCCGTATGTGCAGTCTACTTCTCTTTTTTTCTTTTTTCTTTTTTTACAAACCCAATTACGACCCAAAAAAAAATTCAAACCATTTATACCTTCATTGCACATCTGAAATAAAAATAGCACTTCGAAAACATCAAAATGCTCAACAAAGGTATAATCTTCACACGAAAACCACTGGTACTACTTTTCTCCCTAACAATGTTTTCAACTTTCCTTATTCTCCAACAGGGTGACAGACTAGGTTGATTCGGTATCTAGAATCGAGGCGCATAAAGCTAACTCAGCCTATGGGGCTACCATACAGAGTTCAAGCCGGGATGGTTTTGAAGCAATCTCCACACCCCTGGGTATTTAAACTAGACTTTAGTCTCGGAAATTCCAAACCTTTGCATTCTAAGCTTTGCCATTCGAACTCTAGTTTCCACCATCTTAGTTGGGCTCCTAGGAACTCACTTTGAACACAGTTAGGTGGCTATACCAGACCATCAGATGCCGTTCGGGAACAGCTAACACCAAAGGAATTACATTTTTAGAGGATTTAAAATCTCCTAGACTCAAAACAATTACGATGGAAGATATATTGGGTCCGTCAAGTGGACAACCTCAATCATCTCCCCTCTTTCAATACAATCCATATAATGTTTCAATCCTTGGCCATTGACTTTGAAGCTTGTACCATCTTGTGGATTTTTTATCTCAACCGCCCCATGCAAAAAGACTTCAATAACCTTATATAGGACATCCCATCGAGACTGGAGTTTACCTGAGAACAACCACAATTTAGCATTGAATAGCCACACTTTTTGGTAAGGCTCGAAGGACTTACGAGAAATGTGTTTATCATGAAATGCCTTAGTCCTGGCCTTGTAAATTTTGGAGCTCTCATATGCATCATTGCGGAGTTCCTCTAACTTATTGAGTTGGAGTTTTTGATGGTCACTGTAGACACCCCATTTTTTACCGCCCTTAAGACTTGGGCGTTACTGATGGTTTGCTCGGTGATGAAAGATGTGCAGGGCAAAGGTTCAATTTCTTCGGCAATGAGGGAGACAAATCTTAACTTCACACCCCATTTTGGACCAAAGCTATTTTGAATGATTTTTAGACCTTAAAACCCTCTCTTTCAAAACATTTTTGAAATAAAGTTTCTACAATGTTCCGAGGCTCACATTTTGTCAAATAATGCGCTTTTCAATAAACCGAGCAAGGACAAAGTGGAAATGAATGAAAGAGAGATGAAATCTTTGAAAAATCTTTCAAAACACCTTACTTAGGGGTTTGAAGTTGAAGAAAAGAGGAGAAGAGGGGAGAAAACAAGTTGGAGAAGAAGTTCGGCATGAATCCGGGTGGAAGAGAGTCGAGCAGCCCTTGCTGAATCGGGCCTATTCATCTGCATACTTGGATTTCAGCTATAAGGCCACCACCATTGGAAAGCTTACTTCCGGGGCTTCATTTTTCACTCAAGAATCTCCTAAAGCCAAGTCCGGGTGGGGGAGATATGGTTCGTTGAAGTAGGGGATCAGTCCGATTGGATCGAATCTGCGCGGCTTTACCAAAAAGGGCATAACTTTTTGAACAGGATTAATTTTAATGCAAGATTTGCGGCATTGGAAAGCTAACTTCTGGGGCTTCACTCTGGACACCCACTGGCCACTTTTTGGCCTTGGAAGCACCTACCGGCCATAAATTTGGCCGGCCGGCCAAATAAGTAGCAGGCCGGCCAAAAAAAGTGGCCGGCCGACCAATTTTGCTGGCCGACGACCTTCCAAAGTATTCTACAGATTGAATGCATGCCAGCTGTGCCAGCTGGAGTGCATAGACCCTGCTCCCCATGCACGTGTGTGGTTGTTTTCCACCCTTTGACCCTTTTTTTGCACCTTTTGCTCAAAGCTTCTTGAGGAAGCTTTGACCCATTGTCTTGGCTTCCTCAAGAAGCTTGCACCTTTGCATTAGCTTCTCTTAGAAGCTTGACTCTTTTGGCCCTTTTGTTTAGCTTCCCTTAGAAGCTTCAAGCCATTATCTTGTCTATATAAGCAAACCCTCTCTTTCTTTGAGATGGTTCAGCAAAAATCAGACCTAGGGCATATATATCTGATATATATCATCCTCTCTCTCCATATTTCCCTCTCTCTCCTCTTTTGTGTGTGTTTTGTGGCCTAAAAGTGTGTTTTGACCCTAGTTTTGCACTAAAACACATAGCATTACACCTTACTTCGACTTTGAGAGACATTGACGGTTTGTTCTTGAGGTTTTGGACTGATTTTGGTCAAAAGAGAGTGGTTGGACCTGCTGTTCTTGAAGTGTTCTTCAAGGGTAACACTTTTGCTTTATTTTTCCCAATCTTGCATTAGCTTTTGACCTGTCTTGCATGCTGATTTAAGCTTTGTGTATAACTGAAAAAAGTCTTGTATCTTCATGCTTAAGATCTTTCATTAAGGTCACTTTTGTGCTTGGGGTCGTTTACCCCCTCTTAGGCCTTGTTTGGCCCCATTTTGTGCTATTTTTGGTGAGCTTCGGGACCACCTTGTTTGGGCCTCCTCACCACTGAAATCTTGAGGGATTTTAGTGGTGAGGATGGTGGTTTAAGGTCCTAAGAAGGAGAGGGCCATCCCCTCTCCTTGTTGTCTTGTTTGCTTGCATTTTTGGCCTTACAAAGGGGCCTATATTTGCACACTTCTTGAGCTCAGTTCAGGCATTTTTCAGTGGGTTTTAGGACCCCCATAAGCCATTTCCAGAGTTGTTTTGGTCATGTTGAGTGTCCTTCTTGCATGTGTATAGTAGCCCTCTTATTGGCCTTTCAAAGGAGCACCTTATTCTTGCATGTATTGGACACATTTTAGTGGGTATTTGGTCATATTTTGGCATGCCTTTGATCTATGTTTGCTTGGTTTAATGGTCTCTTGCATGCATCATATGCTTACCTTGTAATCCTATGTTTTGGCCTAACATGCATCATGTTGTGAGATGACATTTTAGCATGATTTTGGTTAGGCTCCAAGAGGGTTTTAGCACTGTTTTGCCATACTTAAGGTCTGTCTTGAGCCTTTGGATGCTTGCCATGCTTCGTATAGCTCCTTTGCATTCTAGCTTACTAGCTTTGGGTATGTGGGTCACTAGTATGCTTTACTTGGCTTATTCTCATGATTTGGGATCATTAGAAACCATATTTCAGTCCATGTTCCATGCTCGCATACTTGCATTTTCCATCCCTTTCATGCTTTGAAAAGTTGATGGCTTATGCTCCATGTTTAGGCCCTTGTGCATGCATGCTTGTGTGTGTGTTTTCATGCCTTTGTTGCATCATTTTGGCCACTTTTTTGGGCCTAGTATAGAGCTGCCCAAATTAGTTTAAGTCCACTCTTTACATGTTGTTACATGTCTTACACTTTGCATGCTTTGATTGCATCATGTCTTGCATGTCCACTAGCTTGCATACTTGTTCATTGCTTGCTTGTTTGCATTGCCATGTTGCATACTAGCTCACATGCCTAGGATGCATTGCATTGGCATGCATGCTTTGCCTCTTGACTTGAGTATGATAGAGGTTGAGCTTATTGTTTGTTTATGTGCATTTCATTCCATTGAAATTACATAACTTGGCTCTTGGGCCATCACGCATCGAAATGCGCGATTGGTGGTCCGAGGGTCGAGGACCATCCTCCTTTGAGTCATGAACATGAGAAGGAGGGTGGTGGTGCAAACATTGCTTTGAAAATGTATTGCCATGCCTTGTCTGCCCTCTGCTGCTGTCAAACAGGTTTCTGCAGGAAGTTTTGGCCGGTCGGCTACATATAGTGCCGACCGACCATGTATTGTTGGCCGAGAGTCACACCAGTGGTCGATGACCACATCCCCTTAGCCGGTGATCATTTACCTTGGCCGGTGGCACTCCACAGTGTGCAGAGAGCATACCTTGGGACTTGTGCAGTCTTCAGAGGTGCCAAACAGTGAAAACAGAGGCAACATGTGTCATGGCAATGGATTTCCGGGCGAAGCCAATCCGAGCATGCGTACATCCCTCTTCCCGAGGCCTTTTATTGCTTTAATGGCTTAATTAATTTGTTAATTAGTTAAGAGTTTTGTAATATTTAATTAGCTAGGGTAGTTAATTATTTATTCAGTTTGTAATATTTATTCGATCCCTCCGAGCGAGGGCGAATTTGTAATAAGTGTGGGTGCGTGTGTGCATGTCTTCCAATCCCCACTTTTTTCTCCCTTTTACTTACCTGCTTTCGATGGTTAGTATTAGGGCATATTTAATTTAGTGTACCTTATGCTGTGCATGCGTGCATCCATACATTTGTCTTACATACATCGGGCTCGGCACATCATGCTAACTGCACTTGTATTTCAAATCCAAGTTGAGTACTTATTAGTTGCAGCATTTCACATGCCATCTTTAGGGTAGCCGAGCCTATTCTAGCTGCATCCTGCATGTGTTACATTAGCCATCTTAACATGAACTAGGGTCATGCATATGATTACTAACTAGTTTCTGTTTTGGCTTGGAGTACTAGGTAAGCTTTTATGCTTTAACATACCGCATGCGTGCGAATGTTGTCATAATAGCATGATTACCATGAGGCTAGCTGCTTATGTGATATAACTGCTTGAATGCCTGTGGATGGAGGTCGAGTTACCTAAATTGGAATAATGCATTAAAACTGTGAGTTTTAAAGCCCACTAGATAGTGGCAAAACCATCTTTTCTAAAAGCCCACTCGAGGGTGGCAAAACCTGCATTTTAGCCTACTTGCGAGTAGCAAACCATTTTCAAAACAAACATGAAATGTTTTGTTCCAATTTAGGCGATTTGGTCTATACTTGTTTGCTGCGCGCATAACATAGTAATTCTAGGCTAATAACCGGAATAAGAGCATATAATGTTTTCAAAACAAAATATCACGGTTAGTAGAGGCCGATCTTTGATCGGGCGAGAGGGGGTGCTCATAGCTGACCTTCCCCAATCGTACCCAAGTTCCCGAGCCGAGGCAACTTTGGTGATGACGGACACGTGGCCTTTGGCACTGAGTCAGGGTTTCCTAAATTCCCCCATTAAAAAATATTTAGGTGGCGACTCTGTATCTGGCAAAGCAGTCCATGTTTGGCACTTCTTTCAAAATCTGTTTTCTCAAAACGATTTGCCGGATTCGGACTCTTTGGTTCAGATTAAGAACCGTAACACAAATTGAGTCCGAACTGTAGCATGCGGCCCCCGGACGCGTCTACAGTCACCGACTTTGGCCATATCAAAATTGAACTTCTTAATGGCGCACAAAGCCCAGTGTTCTAACTTAACAGGGAGATGGCATAGTTTCCCAAACACAATCCTTTATGGACACATCCTGATGGGTGTTTTATATGCAGTGCAATAGGCCCAAAGTGCATTAACTAACCTAGTGGACCAATCTTTCCTGTTGGGCCTCACAGTTTTCTCTAGGATATGTTTAACCTCCCTATTAGAAACCTTTACTTGACCACTAGTCTGAGGATGATAAGGAATGCCAACTTTGTGAGTAATCATGTATTTGCGCATTAATGCCTCGAAAAATCAATTGTAAAAATGTTTGTCACCGTCACTAATTATGCCACGTGGGAACCCAAAATGACAGAAAATGATTTCATAGAGGAATTTAACCACAACCCTATGGTCATTCGTTCAGGTGGCCACTGCCTCAACCCACTTGGAGACATAGTCCACAGCTACCAAAATGTATTCAAATCCAAAAGATGGTGGAAAGGGACCCATAAAGTCGATGCCCCAAACATCAAAAATCTCAATAATCAAAATAAGGGTTATCGACATCATATCTTGTTGTGACATAGAGCCCATTCGTTGACAACGCACACAAGCTCTACAAAAGTTATGGGCATCTTTGAAGATAGAGGGCCAGTAGAACCCACATTGTAAAACCTTGGCGGCCGTTTTCTGCCCACTGAAATGGCTGCCACATGCATGAGAGTAACAAAAGGTGAGAATGCTATGGGTTTCACTCTCAGGCACACAATGCCGAATCACTTGATCCGAACAATACTTGAATAATTCTGGGTCTTCCCATAAATAATGCTTGACCTATGAGAAAAATCAGTCTTTGTCTTGCTTAGACCAAGTTTTAGGAATTTTCCCAACCGCCAAGTAATTCACTATGTGAGCAAACTACGAGAGGGTCACTTGTGACAGCACAAAAAGTTGCTCGTCCGGAAACGAGTTTTGCAAGGCTAAGGGATCACTCGTGTGCTCAATAAAGATTCAGGATAGATGATCTGCAACGACATTCTCGGATCCCTTCTTGTCCTGGATTTCTAGGTCAAACTCCTGAAAGAGTAGAATCCACCTAATCAACCTAGGTTTGATCTTTTTTTTGGACAATAAGTACCGCAAGCGGCGTGGTCAATGAACACAATGACTTTAGACCCTAGGAGGTAGGACCGAAACTTATCAAGTGTAAAGACAATAGCTAGTAAGTCTTTCTCGGTGGTAGTATAGTTTAATTGAGCATCAAAAAGAGTGCGACTAGCATAATAGATAGCATAGGGTGCTCTGTTCACCCTTTGGCCCAACACAGCCCCAACAACATAGTCCAAGGCATCACATATGATTTCAAATGGGAGTGACCAATCTGGTGATTTCATGACTAGGGTGGTAGTAAAGGCCGCTCGAAGTGTTTCAAAGGCTTTCAAACATGCATCATCAAAGATAAAAAGTGCATCCTTAGCAAGTAAACTACACAAAGGACGGGATATTTTGTCTTTGATGAATCGATAGTAAAAACCTACATGCCCTAGGAAAGATCGAACCTGACGCATAGAAGTGGGTGGAGGAAGACCTGCAATAAGGTCAACCTTAGCTTTGTCTACCTTTAAACCTCGAGGGGACATAATGTGTCCCAACATTATACCCTCATGAACCTTAAAATGGCTCTTCTCCCAACTCAAGATCAAGTTTGCCTTAGTACATCGCTCTAAGACTCTAGTCAAATTTCTAAGGCATTCCTCAAGATGGTCCAAATACCGAGAAATCATCCATGAAAATCTCTAAAAATTTCTCCACCATGTCAGAGAAAATAGCCATCATACACCGTTGAAAAGTCACCGGTGCATTGCATAACCTAAAGGGCATGCGCCTATAAGCAAAAATGCCAAAAGGGTAAGTGAATGTGGTCTTTTCTTGGTCAACGGGGTATACCGAAACTTGATTATACCCCTAGTAACCATCGAGAAAGCAATAGAAGCCCTGCCCCGCTAACCTCTCCAAAATTTGGTCAATAAATGGCAATGGAAAATGGTCCTTCCTAGTCACGAAATTCAGTCTCCTATAATCAATGCACACTCGCCACCCAGTAGTGTTTCATGTGGGGACTAACTCTCCTTGCTTATTCTCAACAACAATGATGCCCGATTTCTTGGGCACCACATGTGTGGAACTCACCCACTTGCTATCCGAGATGGGGTATATAATACCCACATCCAACAATTTCAACACCTCTTTTTTTATTACCTCTTTCATATTAGGATTAAGCCTCCGTTGCATTTTACAAGAAGGTTTGGTGTCCTCCTCTAGATGTATATAATGCATGCACACGCAGAGATCTATCCCTCGCAAATCAGCCACTGACCACCCTATAGCACTCCGATGTGCCACGAGAACACTCATTAATTAACTTTCCTGCTCAGCAGTTAAGTCAGATGTAATTATGACCGGTAAAGTATCCCGAGGCCCTAAAAAATATTTCTTGAGTGTGGCCGAGAGTGGCTTCAACTCAAGCGTAGGTTGTATGACTAGAGATGGTATGGCAAGCTCCCTAGACAGAGGAAAAAGGGGCTCAAACCAGGCTTTCCACATAGGAAAATCCGGTGTAAGAGAAGAACCAAGTAAAGCATTCACTTCCTCAACTGACCTGTCAATATTAAAATCTTCAAACCCAAAATGAGCTAAACAAGCCTCTAAAGGATCCTCTACAAGAATGGAGTGTAAAGCCTTTCCTACTATCTCCCCTACAACATCCGCAAATAAGCACTCCTCTCTTTCATGGGGTTGTTGGGATACTTGGAAAACATTTAGTTTCACTTGCATATTCCCAAATGAAACATCCATAAGCCCAGTACGACAATTAATACATGCATTAGCTGTAGCCAAGGAAGGTCAACCTAAGATCACCGGGATTTGTTTCCTAGAGCTGGCTACCTGTTCCATATCTAAAACCAAAAAATAACAGGAAAATAAAACTTGTCGACCTTTACTAGCACATCCTCAATCATGCCACGTGGTACTTTGAGGGACTGGTCAGCCAACTGGAGTGTGACAGTAGTGGGCTTCAACTCGCCAAGCCTGAATTCCTCATACACAGAGTGCGGCAACAAATTGACACTAGCCCCTAAATCTAACAAGGCCCTATCAATGAAATGGTCCCCTATAATGCATGCAATGGTTGGGGCACCTGGGTCTTTAAGCTTATGGGGTGTGTCACTTAATAAGAGGGAGCTTACTTGCTCCATGAGTATGACCTTTTGGGACACGTGTGTCCTAGATTTATGTTTTTGCGTACAAAGGTCCTTCAAAAATTTAGCATAGGAGGGTACTTGTTTAATCGCCTCCAATAGGAGGAGGTTGATTTTAACTTGTTTAAAAAAACTCCATCATCGCTTCCATGGATGCCGCCTTCTTATTAAAAAGGGACGGTGTATCAAGGCATTGGGGAAAAGGGTGTCTTAGACTCATGTGAAGTTCTAGGGACTAAGTCATCCCCCTTAAGTGTTTCTCCCTCACCCTTGCTCTCATTGGGTTTACCACCGTGGTCACCCTTTTTAGCCCTAGTTGCATCAAACGGAACTGGTCAAGAATCTAACTCCCCCCCACTTCTCAAAGTGATCACCGCTTGCACCTGTTTATGGTGCTTTCCATTCTCACTCAACCCCTCTGCCCCATATTGACCCTTAGGGTTGGCCATAGTTTGACTCGGTAATTTTCCCTCATCTCTCTTATTTATGTTATTAGCCATTTGACCTAGTTGGGCCTCTAGCTTAGCAATGGAGTGAGTATGGAAATAAACTATTGGTGCTAACCCCTTAAGCTTTGAAAGAACTTCCAACACCTGAGTCTCAAAGGCTGAGTTGCCTTGAGGAATAGGCAGGGGTTGTGGTTGTCGGTAAGGTTGTGGTGGGTGGTAGGAAGATTGGTTGGCAAAATTATTAAAATTCTGCCTTGGTGGTGGAGGGTTGTACAAAGTGCCTTGTGAAGGAGGTCTCCATGAAAAGTTAGGATGGTTCCTCTATCCCAGATTATATGTGTTGGAATATGGGTCATTACCCAGATTGGAGAAACCTTGAGTAGCGTTCACATGCTCTTGGACTAATTCGGGAAATTGTGATGCCCAAGGGTACTCACTCAAGTCATGAATAGGGCTCGCACAAATAGCACATGCCTCGTGAAATTGAGGTTGTGGTTACTGTGTAGGGGCATGTCCCGAAGCTAATAATTGGTCCATTTTGTGGGACAATGCCTCTACTTGTTAGGCTAACTCTAGGTTTTTCCCTACCTCATAAATGCCCTTTCTTTTCGGGGCTCCAACTACCAATTACCGAACTTGCCAGGCTGCAGAGGCATGGTGATGGGAATTATCACTTAGGTTCTCAAATAATTGCCATGCCTCGGCGTCATTTTTGGACATGAATGTCCCACCACAAGAAGAATCCACTATTTGACAATGAGGCTCAATTAAGCCATAGTAAAAGGTTTGAACAAGTTGCCAATCAGGCACTTGGTGGTGGGGACATTTTTGGAGAAGGTCACGAAGTCTTTCCCATGCTTCATGAAATTGGCAACCATCAATTTGAGCAAAATTGGTGATGGCTCGCCTGAGTTAGTTGGTCTTACCAATGGGAAAGTACTTCTCCAAAAACTTCTGTCGTAAATGGTCCCATGTTGTGACAAAATTAGCAAGTAAGGAGTTCGACCAATGTTTGGCTTTGTCCTTCAGTGAAAATGGGAACAGTCACAACATTAAGGCCTCATTGGTGAAATTTTAGATCCTCACTATAGAGCAAATTTCCAGAAATTCATGCAGATATTTGTAAGGGTCATCATGAGCTAGTCCATGGAATAATGGGAGCATTTGGATGGTGCTGGACTTAATCTCATAATGAGCAGCAATGGTGTCAGGTAACTGAATGCATGAGGGTGATGTATATACAGTGGGTGTGAAGTAATCGTTAAGGGTCCGATTGGGCCCATTTGGGCCATTTGGGTTCTCCATCTCTAATGGTTTGAAGTATGGATATGGATATTCAAGCCTAGGAACACGAGAAGAGGCTATAAGGTTCCTAAGAGTCCTTTCTAGTTCAAGGTCCAAACTCCACAATTCAGGGCAATACACACACGCACACTAAGTTCTGACTCTTGTACACTAAGTTATGGAAACAAAATACCAAAGGGGAAATACTCACAGCGGTTTAACGAAAACGCTTTACTCATCTTGCGGGTGCTTGACGTGTAGACCGTTGTCTCTAACCTACACTTGAGCTCTCTATTTTTACCACTTTGGTGCTTCGCTTACGAGTATTTGCTTCTTTTTTTTAAGCACTTTAGTGCTGCGGGTTTGTTTTGAAAGCTCGGTTGCGCTCCGTTTGCACTTCAGTGATAGCTCCACTTGCAAAAACTGTGCACACTTAGCAATACTAAAATATAAAATCCTAAACTACAAATTGAAATAAGAATGTAACTTTAAATTAATTAATTTACGGCTCCAAAATTTAATGAGTCATTTCACACACCAAAAATAAACACTAAACTATACCAAATTCCTTAGAATAACAGTAAGTCCAGGTATCAATCCACAAAGACAAACGGGAAATCAAACTAATTTAATTGTTAAATTCCTAATTCAATTTTGATTAAAAAGATGATGATTCATAAACTAGTAATAACTAAACTAAACTAAGAGATTAAACTAGCAATTATAAGTAAAATTGGAATTATCAATTTTTGGGAAAAACCTAGGGTAATGAATTCACCACTAGTTACATAAATAAGGCTTCAATCTGGGACTCAATTATGTTACGATTCAAACTAAATAATAATTCACAACTACAAGCTCGAAACATTGATCAAGAGAATTAACACGTTTAATGTATAGGCAGGAACCATCTCAAGTAGTATGAGTCATTCGCTCTAAACTAGGGTAGCAACATGGCTCGTCCCTCATAGTATGGCTCATCTCATACCTTGAACATGAAAGCACAGAAAACTATTGCATGGGAATCATTCAACAATCACAGAAAGAAGAATATTTGAAGAAATAATGGAAAAATATATTTGAAAACTTCTTGACAACCATACTATTATTCAAACCATTACATAAAAGAAAACCTATTTACTTAGCTGGGGTTTCATCAAAACCCTAGAAATAAGAGTCTAGACACTCGTGGAGGCATGGAAAGAAGTAGAAGAAGAACAAGCCTCCATGAAATTATCCTTGAAGCTTGAGAATTCCCTCTTTTCAAACCCGAGCCTCTCCTTTTCCTTGAAATCTTTTCGAACCCTAAAAGCAACCTATATTCTTCTTCTTTTTCCCAGCAAAACAGACTTCAATTTTTACGCACGCAACCCTGGGTGGGCCGCTCGAGCGCCCATGTGAGCCGCTTGAGTGATGGTGGGCCGTACATGCAGTGAGGTGGCAGGCCAGGAATCTTCACTACTCGCACGAAGAATCTGCTTTTGCGCCACTTTTTGCTTGAATTTGCATTTTGCCTGCCAAATCTGTACAAGTGTACAAAACACATCATCTCCACCAAATAAACAATGTTCAAAACTATAAATGTAACTTAAGTAGCCTCAATGTGGTACCTTTCGGCCTACATCAATATTATAATTCTTGATTAAGTTAGAAAAGAGGAGATTGAACATGTGATTGTTACTCCTATGTTGAAATTATTGAAGATATAAGATTATGAATTATATTTGTCTCTTAAAATTTATATCTTGTATAGAGATAATTGTTTGGGTAATGGTGGAGGGTTGTATTGATTGCTGTAGAAATTGTTTGTGAATTAGGAAAATTGATATATTTGCAAATTCATGCATGGCATTGAACATTACATAATCTTATGATTTAATCATCGCATTGGATTTAAGAAATTGATTTTCAAATTCATTTATTGAGAATATTTGAAAGGTATTGAGTTATGGGGTAAATACGTTTGGTAAGTCTGAATAGAAGGTGTAGATTGGTACTGTTTAAGTTGACTCGAGTGTCCAAGGTGAAAGATAAAAAACACGCACGATGTTGGTAAAGTGGACATTGGTAGTACGAGTTATGCCTACCTGCAGACTCCAGCCTAGGAATTACAGGTGTTGTATTTACCGCCCCTTGTTCTATCAAATGGATTATTGAATTGGTTAGGTTTTTGAAGAAGTGCATGGCATGAGAATTTCAAAAAGAGAAAACCTATGATTTTGGCATTGGCATCTCATATGTATTGCACCTCATGATATTATTAAATTGTGTGCACTTTATTTAGATTATCTCTGCTGGGATTTATGCTCATCCCTTAGAGGAAACCATTTTTCAGGTGATTCTAATGTGCCTTTGCCGAAGTGAAAGCGTAAATGATCTTTTTGGAGCACAATGCTCAGTTATTAATTTGTTTTGTTTTGTTTTGCAAGCCATATCTATGTATTGTTCAAAAACCACTTTGTTGTAACCGAGCAAAGCCTTGGAATTTGTAGCCATTAGGGCATTAATTTGTATTTAAATTGTTTTAACTTATTATTATCATATGCTATAGATTCATATATTAAGGATGATGAAAATATTAATGCATGTGGTCACTCTTTTGTTAAATATCACGTTGAATGTTATTAAGGGAAATATGAGAATTTAGTATGAATATTGGTTATTGAAATGTCTATAATACTCGATGTTCCTGTATGTTAATAATTGGAAGTAATGAGGTTCGAACCACATATTTGAGTTAATTTGGATTTATCAGATGCCAATATTTTGGGGGTGTTACATCTTCATCATATACTTTTCTATTATAGGTGATCATTTTGAGGTTGTCATCCCATCCAAACCCACTCTTTCTATAACGAAGTTCGGTAATAACATTCCATATGGATTTGACGGTTTTGAGATGGTTTTCCACATGATTAGATTAGCATTCAACATCAAATTTCTCATTAATTGCTTTGGCTACTCGAGCAAATGATTTCGGTTTAAATGTAGTGGATGTCTTATTTCCTTTGTTAGCCTCTCCAAAATGTATCTCAAGCAACATAGTTTGCATAAGTTTGACCATATAAAATTCTTGCTTTTACTGTCTTTCTCCTTATCTTTTTTGATGCCATTGCTACAATGTCAGTCAAAAGAACAAATCAAACTTAGTATAGTTATAGAGAACATAAACTTCAATCATAAATCTCTATTTTATATATAGTTAGTTCTTGTTTTCTTAGTATTACATACTTGAGTGAATTTTGCTGTTAATATAGAGGATATGAATTTACTTTTTTTAACATTTAGTATATATACTATACGGACACAGGAAATTCCATACTTGATGTTGAAGAAACCCAATGAAGAAGATGATCAGAGCCACCACGTGATCGCCATCTACAAGATAAAATTTCCCCAGTCGATGAATGATTGGGGGTCCTCCGATGCCCAACTTAGTCCTCCAATGTTATAAAAATATTTAATGGACAAATTAAATACATAAGACAACCTACCTCAACCCATGGGAGTGTGGTCTATTTATAATAACCAATGTCTTGCCTAGCAAGTAGTTTGAGTACTCCAGAAGTCCTATTCCAAAGGACTTCTATATCAATGCAATCCCATCTCATGATGAGTTATAATCCATATATAATATTGTAGCAGTGTTTGATTAGGATTTGACAACTGCCATACACTTGATAATCTATAACTGCGCCATGTGGCAGTGTTGGGACCCACATAATTATTGTGATGATTATTATTCTCTCTTAATCGCCGCCAAGCTTTCATTCTCTTTGAAACTAATGAAAAAGTGAAATAGTCGTGTAATATTGCCTGGCTAGAATGATATACGGGTGCTAAAACTTATTGTCACAGCCCAAATCCAAGCATGACTAGCCGTGGCCCACAAGGCTTTGGCCCAAGGCACACGTAAGCCTAAACACGAAACCATAACCATATAGAATAAAAGCAATAGTAGACCCTTGACATAAATAAATCTAAACAGGATCTAGTCACAAGTGTAACTTGAGCAAAACCAACCCTAATCAATACCATCTATATATCTATCTAGTGGGACACAAATAGCCCACATAACGAAATAATCCTAATTGAATCTCAACCAAAATGTATGCACCAAATTGACATAAAAATCTAAAAATAATAAATGAATATCCTAGAGGTCCATAAAATAAAGTCACTGCTAAGCTATGAGTCCATTCTAAGTCCTTCTCTTACCTAAAAATGTTAAACAACTAAGTTAACTGATAGCTCAGTGAGTAGAAGCATGGATAGTAAATACAATTTGAATAGGGTTCAATTCCAAAATAAGATGTATATAACAGAAAGTAGGTTAGCATATCGTTTTGACAAAGATGATCTGATTCAAAAATAAGATTCCACAGTTTAATAAAAATAATATCAATATCTCTCAAGAACACAACAAAGGACAATCTCCACTTAAAATAAACAATAACATAATCACTATCATAATCTAGGTACCGAAAATAAGAAGTAGTACGCCACAAAGTTCTCAAGGCAACAAGCCCGTTGGATCCAACATCGAACTAAGAGTCATCCTTGGGATGGCAACCCAAGCCTTTTCTCTAAGGCAATCTGATTAAAGGTCACCTGTCTAGCCCAAGTCTATTCCTTACAATCGTTGAGCACTAGAGTTATCATAGCCCAACCCAGATCTGTTCTTTAGTGGCCAGAGTCACCAAAACACAATGGAATAAATTCCCTAAACTTTTATATATATATATGGTTCCAATAATCAATATAACTCAGTTTTGCAAAACATGGTAGTTCATTATTACAGACATGAGACCATATCAAATAATTTACTATATGCCAAGTTCACACATGTTTCAGAAATAGCTTAGTTCCTATAATATAATAATTTTATCAAAACAATTTAGTTCTAAAAAAGAAACAGTTAAATTTTCCAATAATTTAGGGTAAGGGAACATTTATAAAAAAATATGTAGCATGCATCTACTCACCTCTCACCTGAAAATGGAACAATACAATCCTTGAATAGAGTACGAAAGTCCAACTAGCGCCCTAAACCAAGTATGAAAACTACACGTCACTACTAAGTAACCCCAAGCTAAAGTGCATTAACATAACTCAACCCAACTTACCGTTACTCTTAAATAACACCTAAGTTCATGTTCTTAAAGGTCTCAAATTACCCAAGACATGGGTTTAGGTCAAAACTTAATTAAGTGTCGCTTTGAGATAAAACAGAATTTTAAATAAGTTTTCCTAATCTATTAGCTAGTTTTGAAAATTAAAAACTCACACTACTATGTTTTCGAAGAATTTTACTTGATTTTAAAAACTTAATTACATTCTAGTTTTCGAAGAATTTCAAAACCCTCCAGATATCAACTATTATGTGTTAAGTTTCAAACCCAATTGGTTTTACTTGATTTTCTTATCATAAGAATTATTCACAATTAATTATATCCACATAAGTACCTTTTTGCAACACTTTAAATAAATTGAGGTTCTCTTACTACACACGAGCAATCAACGCATGGCCAAAAATGTAAGAAACTAGAGTCGTCAACGGTTCTAATGGCACTAATTTGGTAATTTTTAAATATATAGCCAAAGAGAACCATATTTTTAAAGTCAACAGTTTGTGCAGACTTTTGGAAACATAAACCACACCCATTAATTCTCAACACCAACCACCAAACTAAAGAAAATAAATAATAATAATAATAATAATAATAATAATGCTGGAAGATAGTTTGTGGTCATGCTGAACTGTTGTAGAAGCAGTCGGGGCTAATGTCGGAAAATAGTTTATGGTCATGCTTGGCCCAACATATCTCGGTGGTAATTTGCCCTTAACACCAAATCGGGTTTGCCCTTTCATTGGAGTCACTTTTATGAACACATGATCCCCAACTTCGTATTCTCTATCTCGCCTTCAGACATCTGCATAACTCTTTTGGCGGCTTTGTGCAGTTTTCAACCTCTGTTGAATCAATTTCACATTTTCAGTTGTTTCTTGCACAAGTTCTGGTCCCGACAATGGTTTGTCACCTACTTCAGCACAACAGATAGGAGAACGACATTTCTTTCCATACAGGGCTTCATAAGGAGCCATCCCAATACTTGAATGATAGCTGTTGTTATACACAAATTCGGCCAGAGGAAGGTAAGTCTCCCAATTGCCCTGAAAGTCTAACACACACATCTGTAACATGTCCTCAAACGTTTGAATGGTCCGTTCAGATTGGCCATCTGTCTGTGGGTGATAAGCGCTGCTTAATCTCAATTCCGTCCCCAAAGCTTGTTGCAAACTCTACCAGAATCTCAAAGTAAACTTGGGGTCTCTGTCAGATACTATGGACATCGGAACTCCATGTAATTTCACAATCTCATTGACATACAAATTAGCCAACTTATCCGCATTATACAAAGATTTGACAGGAAGAAAACGGGCAGACTTAGTTAAACAATCAACAATGACCCAGATAGAATCCATACCTTGAGAGGAGTAAGGCAATCCCACAATGAAGTCCATTGTAATGTGCTCCCATTTCTATTCCGGTATTGGAAGCGACTGTAACAAACCAGTGGGTCGTTGATGTTCGGCTTTAACTTGTTGACAGTGTAAACATCTAGCCACAAAATCTGCAATACACTTTTTCATTCCCGGGCACCAGAAAATCTGTTTCAAGTCATGATACATCTTCATATTTCCCGGATGCGTAGCGAATTTCGAGTTGTGAGCTTCAATCATAATGCGTTTCCTCAAGTTAAAACAGTTCGGTACATAAAGGCGATTCTGGAATTTCAACACATCATTGTCAAGCACAAATCCCGGTTTTGGTTTTGAATCAATCTGATCAATAATTTTCCTCAAGAACTCATCTTCGCGTTGTTTCTGTTTAATCTCTTCAATGATTGCAGGCTGAGCAGAAATGGCAGCTAAGATTCCGCCCTGTTCACGCAACACAATTTCAATCTTATCCTTCTCCAAGTCACATAACAACTTTCTCTGGCTGGTGAGTAAACATGACAAATTGGCAATAGATCTTCAGCTTAATGTATCTGCAACGGTATTTGCCTTCCCTGGATGATATAGAATTTGTAAATCATAGTCTTTGATCAATTCTAGCCACCTTCTCTGTCTCATCACTACAAAAAAAAGCACTTTTAGCGACTTTTTTTTTAGTCACCAAAAGTGTAATTTTGGTTGCTGAAAGTATCCGCAACATCAACAAAATCGGTTGCTGAAGCCCTGTCACTAAATGGTTCGGTAACCAAATAAATTTTGGTCGCCTTACAAATAAATCAGCGACCAAATATTTTAGTCGCCAAAAGACTAAAATTTTGTTGCCAAAAATTAACATTTAGTTGCTAAAGGTAGCATTAAACGGATGACATGTTAGGTTTTAGCGACATATAAATGCGTCACTAAAAATATCTTTTAGTGACTAAATGAATGGGTTGTTGAATCTTAAGACTTTTGGCGACCAATCAAGTTTTGGGTCGCTAAAAAAATTATTCACACATACTTTCAGCAACAGAAATAAAGTGTCACCAAAAGTAAATTTACAACTGAAAAGCTTGTCACCAAAAATGCATTATTTATAAATAAAAAAAAAAATTCTTTTACAATTTCCCTGTTTAGTACATGATTCATAAACGTATAAACATAAGCAAATATAATTCAAATTAATACACTTGTGCAAAGCATTCAAAAGTAGTAGCGTATTAAATATAAGTAAAATATCAAATCCAAAACATCCAATATAAGTACAAATCCCTTACAATCCCAAACTTCAAACATGTAATTCCAAAAAAACTTCTAAACTTGCAAATTCATAACAAAAACCTATGGCAAAATATATCCAAAAATTCAAAATGTAATCCTTTGATGCTCCCCGAACTATGTTCCATCCATTGCCAATCTGTCAAACATATGAAAAAAATTACAACGTTAAAATGTTAATAATAAAGTTCTTGGTCTGAAAACATTGGTTTCACATTATAGATTAATAAATTAGGAGAAATTTTCCTACGGTGAATTACAAGATTTCAATGTACCAAAATCACAAAGTAACACGTAATTCACCAGTTAAAACTTGGCATATATGAACTAATTACAAGCACTATCTCTACAAGTTTGTAAATCAATCGCATATTGTCTAACCAAAATCTAGCTCAAATTATGTCATAATGGAATACTGATCAAATCCAATTTCAAGTTTCCAAAGCAAGAGCAAATATCAACTGAGTAGGAGCTACCAATGGAATGAGATTTCATCCAAAATGCTACCGTTACTTTCATGACAAAATTGAAATCATAAGGACCTAAATCTTAAACTTGAGGTTTCTTTCACTTACATGAAGGTCAAAAAGTTGCTCAAATAAAAACTAGAATGAATATAAATAATTCGATAGCAGTGTGACTGTGACTTCGCAGATCTTCCTATGGTTGGCCTCTTCAAAAGTTCTGAGGGCATCTGCTCTATGAATTGATATGACTATGACTTGGTAGATTATCCTGTGGTACTTCTTCAGCAGATATGTCTCTATTTTTATGATGCTAGTGTGGTTATTGTATATAACTACATTTAGTTGTTGTAGCTGCATATAGGAAACTTAAACTTGGTAATGCTAAGCACAGGGACTGCTGTCCTTGCATTAATAGATATTTTAGTTTTTTGTGACCTGTGAGCGGTCTGTACCAAGTTTCAACCTGTTGCATTTTTCGTATGGTATATTTTGTCATTTACATTTCGCAAGCACTAGTTTTTTATATAAATAAAAATAAAGAAAAGCATGCACAGATGTAATACTAGCATTCTTTGAATAGATACACACCAAGTGAAGTTTATATACTTGAATGATAACCATTTATTCACATCCGACATGAAAAGTTACAGTCCAGAGACATTATGTTTCATAATGTTGTTTCTTAGAATTTGGATAAATTCTAATTATCTCACAAGTGTTATGAACTTTTGTAAGTTCCATTAAAATAAAATTTTAGAAAAGATAGAAAGAAATATAATTTGTAGCTACTCTAGTGCACAAAGTTTACTAGAGATAGGAAAATTGATGTTTTTGTATAACAGTACAGGATAGCGTGTGATTTTAACTATACAATAAGGATATAAAATTTAAGTCCAAACTATGTACTTGTCCCACTTGTGTGTGTCAATGGTGTTACATATATGTGATGGTGCATTGTATGTTGCATAATACAGTTAAATTGTGATGCATATTTAAACCAAACTAAACTAAACCTTGTGTCACACTAAAACCAAACTAGGCTTGTCATAGTTGGCTATATGAATTTTTTTTTCACCATTTTGCTATATGCTTAGTTAAATTAAATAAATTCATATCTTTTTTTAAATACTACATCTGCTATCTGTCAATTTATGCATTCCCCTCTCCCTAACATTTTTATTTATGGTGATTATTCAACTTTTTCTTGCATCTCAACCAACCATTTTAGCCTATTCTTGCAACTTATTTTCAATTTATATTACTCCAACTTAATCAACCAGCAACAATCAAGAAGAAGGATCAACCAATAACAATCAAGAAGAACAATACATGAACAAACAAAGCAAACTAGCCAACTGAAGTGCATCATAGCAGCAGCTTGTTTTAACAAATATATTAAGTGAAGTGTTTTTAGTGATCTGAAAATTAAATTCTGAAAAGTATACTTACAGAGCAAGCTGTCAATAAAATTCCTCTGATGAACAATCCTCTTCATCAACCTACATGTTTGCCTTGTCCTTGTGCATCGTCATAAACTTTTCAATCTCTTCAAACCTTTTGTTTTGCATTTCAATCTTTCTAGCTTGCTCTTGTGTTACCAGGTTCTGGGCTGCAATTTGTTCTTGCTGGACCTCAGCCAAATTCTTCAATGACTCTATTTGTTCATGTAGGCTCGAAACCACCTCAACATATGCTTGTGTACTAACAAAAGATTTGGATGAGGATGGTTTTTGACCAACTCCGAAGCCCTTTATGTATCATGATTTACTCGTTCCAAGAACTTCAATTGATAGCTGCTCCTGAGTTAAAGGTACTGCCCCAGGCTCCAAAGACTCTTCACGTCGTTTTTTCAAAGCTTCCTATCAATTTGTAAACAACTTTAACAAATATAACCAATTACATAAATATGTAACTATATTAATTGGCATACTCACCACATATTGGGGCTATCCAATCTGCCTTTCTCTTGCTCCAATGGGAATCTTTATAGTAGTCTACAATGTCAACCTTCGCAGTACCCTAATTCCATCAATTTAAAAGTAAGTATACATAATTAATTTTAACTCAATCACACTTTCAAATATATTAAATGCATCACCTCTTTATATATTGTAGCTTGAAATGACTTAGAGCCCATTGTATAATTATATGGTAACTTCGATCGACTATTCCTCCTTTTTTCAGCCAATTCCTACAAAAGTAATTGATTAGTAAAATTAAATTGAAATTGAAACATGATTCTTTAAGTTATGAAATTTTACCTGATGATCGCCATTAAGCCATACATGATTAATCATGTATACCCAAGCCTCAAAGTCGACCCCTTTGTATGGCTTAGTGTAAGGGTCAACACCAGCTTCTACCAACTTCGAGTAATGCGTCTTCATCTTGTTACGCCAAACTTTTGTAAAGGGTTTTACATTTCTTGTCAATTGCTTTCCGAACCTCTTTATCCTCATTATAATCAACAATCTCAAATTTATCCAACAAATATATGAATACTTTTATTAATATTAAAATGCAAGTAATGGTGATAATCTAACTATTTTAAAAACAACAAATACAAGTACCCGAACTGCCTAAATGATTGGGGCTTTATGAATCTCGTCAATCTTATCCCACTTACTTATTCCAATTATAGGTGCAGCCATCCTTATTTGTAACCCAATTTCATTTGCAAATGGAGTGGCATAAGGCCCTACTGGCACCTTGGCATCTGTAAGGACCCAAATAGGAAGTTTTTTGCCACCATTTTTAGCTATAAGATGCGCTACGCTCTTCCCTCGAGTCTGACCCCTTACCTGTGTAGAATGGGTACGCAAAGTAGGTGTAGATGGTGCAACCTAGGTAGTAGCTTCATTTGTAGATGGTGCAGCCAGTGTAGTAGTTGCATTTGTAGATGGTACAGCCTGAGCAATAGTTGCATTTGTAGATGGTGCAACCTGGATACGTAGAGCATTTGTAGATGGTACACTTTGAGCAGATGGAGTTAAGTTAGATGGTGCATGTTCAATAGGGGCAGCAACTCTAGCTGGAGCTTGTTGGGTAGGTAGAGCAACTTTAGATGATGCTGCACTTCTAACTTTACCAGGGCCTGCCATCTACTACAATAACTCAACGATTACATGTGTGAAGCATATGTAAAATAAGCATTTACATTAATATCAATGGATGTATGATAGAATCAATATCAGCACATAAGTGACCACTAAACAATAACATGACATAAGAAACAAAGAAAAATGGAGAAGGAGAAAGAGAAAGAGAGAGGGACACACACAAACACAGATACATTGAAACATATTCTTGGATAATCATTGTGCTCAAACTCAGACAAGAACGACACTTAAACAACAGTGTCATACAAAACATAAAAATTTAAAGTTCCGTGTCAAAATATATTACAATCATAATGGCTATATAGCTCATCTTCTCAGATAGTGACAATGATCTTAGAGCATCATTCAACAATTTATCGAAGTTGCGCACATCCTCTTCTTCAACATTATTAGCCACATCATCGTCATCGTCCTCTTCATCCCCCTCATTTTCATTATCATTCATGATAGTCCCTATGTAAACATCTTCTAACAAATTTAGGAATTCATCTTGATCTCCGTCTGTATCTTCTTCCATTCTATCCCCAACATTTCCAAAGTCATTGTGGTTGTCATCATTCAATGCATGAGATTCATTCATGGGAACAGATTCCCCGTGATGCACCCAAGTCTTATAAGAAGGGGACATACCTTTCACGACCAAATGATACTCCACAATTTTACTAGTGTGTTGTTCACAATTCAAACAGTCCATACAAGGACAACGAATCTTACTATTTGGCCCTACATTTGACATTGCGAACTGAATAAAAGCCTTGTAACGCCCCCAAAAAAATACATACTATTGAAATAGTAATAATAACCATGGCTCTTAAGAGTTATAGGAAATATCCCCAACATATTCCATTACATAATCTCAATGTTTATACAAGAATAATCTCACATGCGGTTATACATTCAATGAATCCTAGAACATGAATATATAGCATGTAGAATCATTCAATCAAAATAAGTAAATGCCCTCAAGGGCTTACAAGTTCCAAGGCTTAAGCCCGGTTACACAAAAATGGTCTCTCGGACCCATACATGAATAGCCCTTGGCTTACAAAAATTACAATCACAAACAAAATAGAGCCTTGTGCTCTCAATACATACTTCTACGCCCTAGTTCGGCGGGTTCACCACGTCTTTTCCTACACCAAAATCCCATAGGGGTGAGCATAAAGCCTAGTAGAGAATTCTTAACAAAGTATATACATTTATGCAAGATTCCCAATATGAAATACACATCTCAAGCTATGCCTTTTTAAAAGAAGACTTCATCTTTCATCTTTTGAAAACTACTATGCTCAAAGATAATTTGAAATCTTAATAATTCAGAAATTTACAATTTTGTTTAAGGGGCAGTAAATACGACTCAGGTAATCCCTAGGATTGATGTCTGCAAATAGGCATAACTAGCACTACCAAAACCTCACTTTACCGGTTTCTAACCGGAAGGAAAGTGGTACCTCCTCCGCGCGTGTTTTCGGTCTTTCATCCCGGACACTCAGGCCAACTTAATCAATTTCATCTACACCTCCTATCCGGACTTACCAACGTATTTACCCCAAAACATTTCAATAGTTCTCATTTCACAATATTTCTTTCTCAATGTAAGGTTTCAAATCCCAATTCAAGGTTTTATAACAAACAATGTATTGAAATGCCCATGCAACAATTATCCATGTGATGCAATAGTTATCCATTTACGAAACTACCACACAAATGCTCCGTTTGTGATCAAACATTTCCATTTCTCTATCCGATGCATTTCACAAGATCATCACATATCCATATGAACCCTTTAAGAGTAATAACATTTCATTCCCAAACATTTTCAACAAACTTATCATTTCATGATAAGTCACATTTTAGTGCATCAATCACCCAAATTCAATGATTCTCATATTTCAAGAAAATTTACCATTTACTAAGTAAAACAAGAGATTTCTCAATTACTCACTCTTTTCAACATTTTATAATAAATTCACAATTTCTCAACATTTCCCATAAAACCTCAAGTTCTAGGTTTTTGCCAAAACTCAACATTTTTTTTTATAAACATAAAGAAATTTTTTCCAAAAGAAACCTTCATTCATTTTGGCACCCAAAGTAAATATGCCCTTTTTATCCATAAATCCCCAACATCATTTAAAAAAAAAAAAAAAAAATTTATTCTAGGTTTTCTCACCATATTCTCACATCTCCAAAACATTTGAATGAATCACACCAATGGCACCTTCCTTCTATCAATAGAGATTTTAAAACCCTCAAGTGATTATTTAAAAGAAAAGAGGTAACCCATTTTTCAAAGATCACACACCTTCATGAGCCAACAACAAAATTTCAAGCTATTAAAGGGGGTTTAAAAAAAAAAGACATCAAGATCTTGCAAACTATATATATAACTCAAAGAGAGATCCCTACCTCAAGTTCTTGGAGAGGAAAGAGATGAAATCCCCAAAAATCAACAGTGAGGAATCTCGATCTTCACCGCACACAATGTAGCTCTCAAGGGGCTCTTCAACTTTGATGAAGGAACTATGGGCAAATTTCTAATGGATGTAAGGAGATCAAGGATTTGATCTTGTTTTGGTGAAGAAAATATAGAGAGAAGGGAGAGAAAAGAGTTTTCAGAGAGAGAGAGATGCAATAAAAGTGAGATACAACCAACCCAAAGAGAAGAAAAAGCAAAAATTCGGACTCACCTACCACCGCACCTGCGAAGCGTGCCTTCCGCACATGCAGCCCTCCCTCCCCCGCACCTGCTGCTCCAAGTGCTTTTATTTTAGTATGCACTTAGTCACTCCCCCTGTTTTCCGCACGTGCGGCCCAAGGCCCCGCACATGCGACCCTGGTTCCCCAACCTAGAAATTTTCCAGTTTGATTCCAGACACTCCGGACTCGACCATGTACCCTCCAAAACAAGTGACACTCAAACCTGGAATAAACAAGGACGGAAATTTGAAAAAAACTTCCGAACGCAACGAACCCAATGAGAACGATGAGTGAAGGGACTCACGATGTAGTCAGTCATCACAAGCCTTTACCCCATCTCGATACTGGGAACTCATTCTATTCTTAAGTAACATCCAACTCTTGTCCATATTTGGTCACCTACAAAGCCAATGTTATATGGAATTCCTTTTTTATTATGTACACTAATATTCAATAAGTAAGTGGTCCTATCTCATTTATGAATGCATAATGAAAACATATACTAAAATGGGATTGGGGTGGGTGCTGTAACAGCCCCCTGTTATGATAGCAAAAGGCTCATTGTTTAGGTAGTTGCTTTGTTAAAAATTAAAAAAAAAAAAAGAAAAAAAAAAGGGAATGCAATGTAGAGTAAAGGGTGAAAAAGAATCATATAGTAAGTGATGACATAGATATATATCTTTAACTCAATTAGGCATATGTAATTTATTGACAAGTTGTACTAACAATAATAATTGATAAACAAGAATTACTATTCAAGTAAAGCATGCAATGTAGAGTAAAGGGTGAAAAAGAATTATATATTAAGTGATGACATAGATATATAAATTATAATTGCTATATAAATTATGGTCTTCAGATTGTTAGATATTAGTTTAGTTATTTTTGTAAAAGCATATTCATGTATTTTAGAGCAATTTGACTTATTTATTTCTTGAGTTAGACATGGAATTGAGATTTTTGTTCTTGAGTTAGACATGGAATTGAGATTTTTGCAGCAAAACACAGCAACCACCCCCTAATTAGCCTATTTGGGCTTATCTTATTTATATATCAAATAGTTCCTTAGATCATCTAATTGTTTGTCATATCATGAATGCTCACAGTAGTAAAACGAAACTAAGAATACAATAAGTGAATCCTAAGAATACAGTTAAGTGAATCCTCTAATAGCCACAAATTTAATAAAAAAGTGTCAAAATTCTCTAAATAAATTAAAAATGCCTTAACAAATAGTCAAATATTACTTGATGTAGTAATTGCCCCCAACGAACGAGTGCATCTTTTTTATCTCTCTGCATTAACCAATAACCTATAACCTTGGCAATTGTAAATCAAATTTTAAATTAAAATCGCACTATACATGAAATTAATGAAGAGTTATGGGCATGAAATGAATGTCAAATAACATATAAGGATACTCATGGATATGTGCAAAATAAACAATTCGCCTACACACCTAAATAAATTATTGTACTTCTACTTCTAGAAAACAATTGAATCAAGTATTCCCAACCTAAGCGCCAAAAGAATGTTTCTAATTTCGTCAGTTTAGTGTTATGTGCATAGATTGGAAACTTGGATTGAAGCAAAAATAAATATCAATTAAAGCAATGGCATGGCATGAAAGAAGAAAGAAGAAAGAAGAAAGGATAAAGAATAAAAAGAGAAACAAAGCACAATGTGCTGCTGCTGTTAGCTGCCAGCTGGTCTTTGCTGGTTTGCTAGTTGAAGCTTTGTTGCTACTGGAGCAGTGTCGCTATCCCTGGTGGCTACTGTTTGCTAGCCTCTGTTGCTGCAATGTTGTTACAAGTGTGTGGCTGCATTTGGGCTGTTGTTGGTGCAATGTTGTTGATCTTGGTGGCTGTAGCTTGCTGTTGCTGTTTTTTTCTAGCTCTGTTTTCTAGGTTGTGTTGGGCTGTAGCCACACAACAAACAGGCCACACCCAATATACAAACCAGCAGTAGCCATACCCTATATGCAGAGTTTCATTTATTGTAGCTTATAAATAATGTCACACACTGAGTACTTCAAGAAGGGGAATAAGATAGCCATACAACAAACAGCATAACAACATAAAGGAACAAAGCAGCAGTAGCTACACAAAGCAACTGCTACAACAGTAGCCACACCAGCAGAAACCACACCCAACAGAGGGACAAATCAGATTATACACAATAGAGGAACAACAGCAGCTCAACCCTTGATGCAGAACTTAACTTGATCAAAAAAAAAAAGGGAAAAGCAACGTGCATTATACCTCAGCTACATGTGTTATGATCTGTAAGCTTGTGTTGTACTACATTTTTTTTTTGTTTTTCCTTTCTGAAAAATTTCTTTTGTTTTTTATTTTACAAGATGCCTTTTGTTCTTAAAAGGAGATACCATCCCTGAAAATATGGGAAGTAAGGTTTAATCAACATGTCCCAAAACACATCATATAATTGAGACTACCCTTTGTTAAAAGTGCTACCCATGTTTTAATTGTCATAAATATATGGGACCTAATGTTCAATGATGAATAGTGTGAAGCAATGAGAGATAATGGAAATGAACCCAATGGTTTCAAAGCTAGGTAGCACTAAGTGGCACATAACCTTTGGAAAATTATTCATAAACATGGGGTACAAAACTACAGGTATTATAGGGTTTGAGATGTTGGCTAGGACAATGCCAATATAATCAAAGTGTGAAGAAACAAATAGAGAAATGAATTTTAAGTGTTGCAAAATTAGAAAAATGTTATCAAATGGAGGTACAATTTTATCTAATGTCTACGTGGCCAAATTGTAATGCCTATAGGCCATTGTGTTTAATTGTAAAAAATAAAAAAAGATAGTTCCCAAATTGTATATAAGCCCTTCTTGATGTATAAGAAAGTGGGATGTCAAATAAATGCTATCTGAAGAGGGACATGGGTACACGTAAACATAATTGTATCCTAAGAAGTCATGCATGTGCTCAAAGTTTGATAGTCAATTCATAGTGACATGATATAGATATCATGCATCCAAATCACCAATTTGAATATAAGTCAACAGGTAAAAAACTATCACTTTCTCTTATTGATTTCAAAAGAGGGGGGGAATAATAGATAAAATCTCAGTTCTCAACCTTAATTTGATGAAGTAAATGTTGTGTTCCATTTCCAAACAACCGACTGAGAATGAAACTAACCCGGTTACATGATCACATCAAAATAAGTCTTGAAGACTGAAAGTTCTATACCCTTTAGAAATCCCAATTGAACAAAACACAACAGAAAAATAAATGAAGATTTTACCCACATGTATATAATTTAAGTTTAGTAATTACAAAAAAACAACACATTTTTATGGCTTCGAATGTCAGCAAAACATATATATAGAATCTACGGACAAAAATTACCAAAAAATAAAATTACTACAAAATCGTACAACTATCTTCAAAAACATGCAAAATCCACTTGAATTTCTAGGCCAATAACAACAATATGAATCTTCATCACACAAAAACATTAGAACTAACACATCTATGACTACACATATACATATATAACCGTGAAAAGTCAAAAATAAATAAATAAGATAAAATTGAGAGCACAAAATCACAAAAGCAACTCAAGAAAAAAGTAGCTCTAATTGTATCAATTTTACACCCTTTAATATTTTCACATTGTGTCAATTTAATCCAATTGATAATACCGGTTAAGAAATTGAACAAAAGTCAAGGGTAAAATGGTCCATTCAAAAGGGAATGAACCATTTCAAATTGGACACCAACCTCTCAATCATTTTGAGGAGAGTGAATGGACTATTTTGTGCATTGATTTCAATTCAATTTTTAGAAGGAGGTTATCAATTGGACTACATTGACACAATGTGAAAAATTTGAAGGGAAATCAATACAATTAATATTACAACAAGAAGCAAACTACATTACTGGTGTGAATCCTAAAAATTAGTACACACCAGAAAGAAATAGATACAAATAACCTAAATGGTTGGAGAATCTTTAGCAAAACCTAAATTCTAATTAGGTAGGTGAAATACAACATGTCATTTCGTTTTGCTTGTTCTCTTAGGCCAAAATTGCCTTTTTTTTTCGTTCTCTCTTTTGGCATTTTATTTTTTAATTTATTCAGTCATATTTTGGTTTAGAAGAATGCTACAAGTATCCAACAGTAAATCGTGTCCATAATTGCTTTTCAATCAAACACAAGTGGGCACAATAAAAATACAACACTTTCTTTCATCTTATAGTTGTGAAACCTTTCTTTTTGAAAAAAAATTAAAAAAATTAAAAAAACACAATACTTGCTGACCCATCATCTTTTGATTTAGCAAAATAGTGGATGCACTTATTCCACTTCAATGCTTTTTGGTCAAACACAAGGAAAAGAAGATGGTTTTCCACTAAACAAAACAAACTACAACAAAATTTCCCAAAAAAGAAAAGAGAAAATAATAATAAGATTTTTTTTAAATAAACAATTAACTAAATAAAATAAAAATAGGTAAATGAAATAAGACTAAACAACTTTTGCATCTTCTTGTTGTGTAACTATTATATATATTGTTAAATTGTGTAGATGTAGCATTGGACATACTGAAACACCACCCACAACTAGCAGTAGCTCAAGATTGCATGTACTGGCACGAAAACCTTCAGCATTTACTGGTGGAAATCAGGTTAGCATGTGGAAAAGATTCATCAACACATGTTAGTTTCTCCAATCATCTCTTCTCATCCATGTATTTTACTAGCTTCTCATGAATAGATCTACTCAATGGGGACATTCTCTTACAAGCCTTGGTACTCTCTATCATATAACCCAATTGAAAAGGACTGGTAAATTGTGAGTTTAGACTCGGTAAAAAATAAGTAACGATTCTTTCAGTTTGGAGTGGTCGGGGAAGTATTTATACCCAAAAAAAGAACAAAATGATCTAAAGCAACTGAGAAAACTTGAAACACACCTGTGTATAATATAGAGTCTACTACTTCATAAAATACAAAATGATATTTCCCAACCTATATCTTGACAACAATATTTTCGTTTGAAACTTACTAAAAGAGGTCATTGGCTCCATTGAACAAATTGCATTTTCTGATAAATGCTTGTGTTGTAGTGCATAACTAATTTAAATTCAGTAATTGCATTCTCAAACACAAAAGAAACACATTTCAATGGCTTTGACTTTCTGGAGACCATAGATACAGAACCTAAAGATAAAAAACAACAAAAGAATAAAATTAAAATTACTACACAACCTTACAACTATCTTCAAAAATATCCAAAACCCACTTGAATTCTAGCCCAATAAAACAATAAAAACAATCTCAATCCCACATAAACATGAAAACTAACAAATCTATAAGTACATACATACACACAGACATAACCATGAATATACCCAAAATAAAAAAATAAAATAAAAATTAGTTTATTTCACCTCTGTAACTTTAAAAATTAGTTTTAAAGAAAATACATTCAGAATATCATTTGGCCCAGAGGAGAGAAGGGGGCAGCGACCCAAAAAGAAGTTTGCGATCTGCTGTTGCCCAATGCTGCTATGCTGTTGGCATTCGGCGGCGCGAGGAAGCAAGAGGGAGAGGGAGAGGGACTACATTCAGAATATCAGAGACAGAGAAGAGAAGTGGGCAACGACCCAAAAAGAGGGTCGCGATCTGCTGCCGCCCAGCATTGCTGTGCCTTTCCCATCCGGCGGTGCAAGAAAGTAAGAAGGAGAGGGAGAGAGAGAGAGAGAGAAGAATAAGAAGAGAAGAAGAACATACCTGATTTGTGCTGTGCCATTTCAGATGGATAAGAAAATGAGAAGAAGTAATGGTTAATTGTTTGTTTATTCACTCGTCAACTATTTTTGGCAATAAAAAATTAGGGTAAAGACAAATAATTTATTTGGTTGCCATAAATATTATTCAGATTTTTAGCGACCAAGTAATGTTTGTTGCCAAACAAATATAATTGGTGACTAAAATTTCCGTCACTATAAATTAATTTGGTCGTCAAAAATTTTTTCGCACTCCCGCGCAAGAAATTCACTTGGCACCAAACTAATAGCGACCAAAATTATAAATTCGTCGCCAAAAGTTTATTTTTTAGTGACCACAAATATTCTGTCACCAATTATGTATCTTTGGCAACTAAATTTTTGTTTGGTTGCTAAAAAGTGTCGCCAAAAATGCTTTTTGTTGTAGTTTCAGTTCTTTTTGGGTAAAGAAGTACTTTAAACTTTTGTGATCGATATATACCTCACAAGTTACACCATACAAATAATGTCGCCAAATTTTTAAAGCAAACACTACAGCTGCTAGTTCAAGGTCATGTGTCGGATAGTTCTTCTCATGTGGTCGAAGTTGTCGAGAAGCATAAGCAATCACCTTACCATTTTGCATTAATACACAACCCAAACCTTTATAGGATACATCACTGTAAATTTGAAACCCATCAGTACCATTAGGCAGAGTTAAAATCAGTGTAGTCACTAACCCGGTCTTTAACTCTTGCAAGACAGACTCTCTTTGGTCATTCCAATCAAATGAGACATTTTTCTGGGTTAACTGAGTCAATGGCATAGCAAGTTTTGAGAAGTCTTTCACAAATCTTCTGTAGTAACCTGCAAGTCCCAGAAAACTTCTAACTTCTGACACATTTGTCGGTTTAGGCCAGTCCACAATAGCTTCAATTTTCTGAGGGTCAATAGATATGTCATCCTTGTTAATTACATGTCCTAAAAATGCCACACTGTCAAGCCAGAATTCACATTTGGATAATTTTGCATATAACTTCCTTTCTCTCAAAATCTATAAGGCAGTTCGCAAATGGTTCCCATGTTCTTCCCTGCTTCTAGAGTAAATCAGTATATCATCAATAAAAGCAACAATAAATTCATCCAAAAATTGTTTGAACACCCTATTCATTAAATCCATGAACGCTGCAGGCGCATTAGTTACCCCAAATGGCATTACCAAAAATTCATAGTGTCCATATCTAGTTCTAAATGTAGTCTTCTCTATATCTTCTGCCTTAACTTTCAATTGGTGGTACCCAGATCTAAGGTCAATTTTAGAAAATACTTGGGCTCCCTGGAGTTGGTCGAACAGATCATCTATTCGGGGTAGTGGGTATTTGTTCTTCACGGTTACTTTATTCAATTCACGATAGTCTATATATAACCTCAAAGACCTATCCTTTTTTTTAACAAATAAGACTGGGGCACCCCAAGGTAATGTGCCTGGGCGGATAAATTTCTTGTCTAAGAGTTTTTGGAGTTGGACTTTCAATTCTTTCAGTTCAGTAGTTGACATTCTATAGAGAATCTTGGAAATAGGTTGTGTTCCAGGTACTACATGAATTGTAAACTCAATTTCCCTATCAATTAAGTCCACGGGTAGGTCATTAGGAAACACATTAGGAAAGTCACAAACCACTGGAATAGCTTCCACACTAGTACTATCCGAAGACACAGTCAACACACAATACAAATAGCCCCGACAACCTTTTCTCAACAATTTCCTGGCTTTCATAAATGAAATCAAGTATGGTAGAGAAACTACCACATTTCCAATAAAAATAAATTCAAGCATACCAGGTGGCCTAAACACAACAGATTTACTTGCACAGTCAATAATGGCATAGTATTTAGTCAACCAGTCCATACCCAGAATACAATCAAAATGATCAATGCTCAAGGGCAACAAGTCAACATACAATGTCATATCACCAATCATAATATCACATTTCGAATAAACATAAGCACATATCATAGAACCCCCAGACGGTGTAGATACAGAGAGTAAACAGTTCATAGGTTCTAATGGCCTAGTTAATTTTTGAGAAAATGCATGTGACACGAATGAATGAGACCAGAATCTATCAGCACATATGCATTTTGGGTATAGATGGAAATTATACCTGACACCACAGCTTCAGTGTTTTGCACATCACCAAGCACTAAGGCAAATACTCGAGCTTGTCTCAGAGTTTATTTCCCAGGATTAGCTCATGCATTTGTTTTAGCTGTAGAAGCAGATCCAGCTAAACTTGTTGTAGGGCGGTTGGCATTATTAGACCCAAGCGGGCAATCTTTCACTACATGACCTATCTTGCCACATCGGAAACAAGCACCCGATGCCCGGTAACACACACCCCTATGCCTCCTTCCATAATCAGGGCAAACTGCAATAGACCCACTGCTCTGACTTGAGCTACTTGTAGACCCCGTGTTCTACTTCTTGCTCACATAAGAACGCCCATTTATGAAACCTTACCCAGACCTTTTTTCTCTCCATTCTGTTGTTGTTGTTGTTGGGGCCTTACTTTGTCTCATAGGAGCTAGGGTAACTTCAGCCATTAAGGATCTATCTAGGACTTCTACGTATGTTGGCAACTTCAACACATGTACTCGATCAAATATGTCTAAATCCAATCCTCCTTCAAATTTGCGGGCTTTCTTATAGTCCGTATCTACCATGTGGGGAGCAAATCTGGCTAACTCAGTGAACTTAGCCTTATACTCAGTTACGGACATTCTGCCTTGCTTGAGTTCTTGGAATTCAGACACTTTTCGGTCCCGAAAACACTGAGGGAAGTACTTGTCATAAAAGATTTCATTGAATCGAGCCCATGCCATGTTTCCATTGGTATTCCGAATTAGTAACCACCATCTTCGAGCTTTGTCTTTGAGAGTATAGGTGGCCAAGAGAACCTTCTGAGTCTCAGTACAAGGAAAAACTTCAAATAACTTCTCTATTTCAAGTAACCATGTCTCTGCTTTCAGTGGTTCAATACCACCCAGGAAAGTTGGTGGTTTCACCTTCATGAATTTCTGAGTTAGGTTGATGATGTCATTACTATCGGGTTCAATTTGTACCGGCAGAGACAGAGGGGGCAAAGGTTGTTGTCTTTGTTGTTGTGTCATTGCTTCAATCAATGCTGCAAGCATCTATTCCATTCGGCTCATGCGCACCTCCGAGGATTCACTTGTATCATTACTTCTTGCGTTCTCCATAATGCTATAGGGAACAAGGTAATAATAAATAAAGAAATAATCTTGTTCTGTTCTTTCAATTTCATTTGTTTACATTCAAATTCAATTTCCACAATTATAAATATTAGTACATATTAGCACATGCAGATGAAATGTCCCTAATTCTTTTCTAGGACATCATGTAGCTCATATGGACTTGTGTGTGCGGTATAACTCGTGCTCTAATACCACTTTGTCATAACCCAAACCTGCCCCATAGGATTAGCGCCGTAACCGGCCAGTAATCCTTGGATTACCAAAGGCCTCTTAACAGAATAGTATATAGTTAAGGGCTGTGGAAGTAAATATATAAAATATACATAGTCCATTGAGCTGTGAAGACATACATAGGACAGATAATATTAAACTTTTAAAAACTTACGAGTGACGTCAAAAGTTACAGCATTTACACGTCACTTCATGTACATATTAACAGAAATCTTGACTGAAAATCAAAGAAACTAAGCCTAATACATTCACAAAGCAACCACCAAACTTGACTTAATTTGGAACCTCCTCGAGGGGGCACGAAGGCTGGCTGACAAAAACTGATACGCCAGGTCCTCAACTCTGAGCCTAGTCACGTGCCTAATCACCTACATACATAATATAAATAGTGAGCGAGAGCCTAGTGAATAATAACAGAGTAAAGAGTTTGAATGAATGAAGTCCATACCAGATTCATAAATCAGAATTTAGATTCATATACATATTCTTGTTCAAATTACATATAGAAAACAAAATTCATGCTTGATCATACGTGGTACATCCATTAGCGCTAACAGAGCAGATACAGAACAGATGCAGAAAAGATGGTGGTTATGAGTAACCAGTTCCATAAAGGAACATCCGGATTCGGGTAACAGATGACAGATATGCTGAGCTCCATGATGGAGCCTCCGATACGGGTAACAGATTGCAGACATATTAAGTTCCATAATAGAACCTCCGATACCGGGTAACAGCTAACGGATATCACATGATACTAAGGATGGCACGAATACATTGTCAGAAATCGGACAATCATTCATTGTATAGAACATAACATTTCAGAAAATAGATTTTATTTCATCATACAGAAAATAAATAAAGTAGAACATAACTTTACTAAGTTATTATTCATAGATGGTTTCAGGTACAGACAGATAGAGCAGACTAATCAAACGGTTTACGGTACGTGACCTACATCAACACATAACGAATACACATTTGAAACACACGTTGGAGTATACTTAACTCATTACGTTCTGTTCTTAGTGTGTTTCTACATTTTACCCTCATTATCATGTCTTGATATAGGCCTAAGAATGCCTATAATGGAATGAGGATGTGAAAATACATGTGAAAACACTTAGCAAAAATTGCTGAAAACGGGGTCTCGCTCGAGCACAGCTTTCTTCGCTCGAGCGGAGATGCAAAATGTGAGTGGTCGCTCAAGCGGTCTATAAACTTTGCAAAAGTGCTGGTTGCTTGATTTTTCCACTCGATGCTCGCTCGATGCTTACTCAAGCGTAAGACTCATACCCTCGCTCGAGCATAACTTTTGTCACTCGAGTGGTCTACAAAACACGCAAACTTCTGGGAGCATGCATTTTACGCTCGAGCGGACTTTTGGTCGCTCGAGCGGAAGTGTAAAAATAAAGGTGGTCGCTCGAGCGTAGAGGCAAAATTCTGGAATCTCCACAATTGCTTCCAAGGTTCAAATTCAACCCAAAACTGTAAATTTATGGTTCCTTAGGCCAAAAACTTAAGAAAACATTTAGAAACTTGTGTAGCAATATGGGATGAAGATCAATTCACAAAATCAAGGCCCAAAACCAAATCAATTCTTCAAAACCAAGCTTGAAACTTTATGTATATAACATGCATGCAATGATATAAGATATTTTCTTTCAAAACATGAGTAATTTGGGATTATAAATGCAAAACTATGGTGAGCTCTCAACCTTTAACAAAAATGTACTCTTGCACGTATGAATTGATTGAAAATTAATTCATAATTCATGCATTACGCATGCATGCATGAAGTAATCTTTCATTCTACATTCTTAATTTAATTATCATGCTTCATCTTCTAATTCTCTTGAATTCTTGCACTAAGTAATTCAAATTCATAATTAAGGAGTTGAATTTCCTACCTAACTTTGAGTTTGCAAGTGTTGGAGCTAAACTTCCTCAATTCCCTTCAATCTCCCCTATTTCCTTCTTAATTCTCTTCTTCCTTTAATGTTTGGCTTCAATCTCTCTTTCCTTCTCTCCTATGTTTTGATCAAAAGAAGATGAAGGAGAGTGTGTATATAAAGAAATCTAGAACTCTCATTAACCTTATATAGGCTTGATTAGTAGAGATTAATTAATTCTAACTTAGACTAATCAATTGTAATTATTTTATTCTAATTATTTCGTTCCGAATCGGATTTCAATTAAGCCTACCGTAAATTCCTAAAAATTCTAAGTAACACATATATCAAGTTAATTTCGTGATCGAATGTCAATAAGGCCTTCAATTCGCAGAATAAGACGGAAACACAAACAGATCTTCCTACGAGAGAGATAAAAACACAAATAATGCAACACACATGCAATTAACTCAAACTTCGCCTTAATTACTTATCAGGCATAATTAATTATGGTTAGTCAGCTAATCATAAGTCGGGGTTGTTACATAGGTGGTGCCCAAGGGACTTAGGTGGTGGTGTGCCAGGGGGCGGCTTAGGTGACTTGGGTGGTTCGCATAGTATATCACTATGCTCACCATCAATGATGGACCTAAAGAGCGGCAAGAGAGGGCGATTGCCCCCCTACGATTTCAAAAACACCATTTATTATAGTAGTATTAGTTACAATTATTTACATATCATAAAGACTTGCCCCCTCTATGTTTTTCTTTTTTTTTAAAAAAAAAAAATTAAGTGGCTATCACTCAATATATATGAAACATAGGATCAAAATACAATATTAAAAAATAGACAAAAATAATAAAAAAATTCTTTGTTATAGCTATTGTAATTACAAGTCCAAGTTTCTAAAGAATCGAATAAGGTATTAGCTAATTACTTAATCACGTTCATTGAGAAAGACATTGTACAAGATTTTAATATCGATTCTATCATAGACATTTTTAATGACATGAACTAATGTCAAGCACAACAATTCAAGATGCCTCACTTTAATATATAGATTGTTTTATAGTTGCTATTTTTTGTAACAAAATATGGATACAAAAAACATGCTATTTATATATTTTTTTCATCTTATTTTCACTTTTTTAAACTAGTAGAAATTGATACTATAATTCATACTTTCTTTTTAAAATTTTTGTTAGTATATATATGTCCACCTCCCTATATGAAAATCCTGGGTCCGTCCCTGCTCACCATGATATAGGTATAATACTACCCCTCAAAATCAAATAGGTTTTAAGATAGAAACCTATTTGATGTTGAAAGAGAGAGAACTAAGAGAGAGCAGAAGCATAAAAAATTGGATTACAATTAAAAACAAAAATATGATAAAGATAAAACAAAATGTGTTGGGGGAAGGAATAAACCTATGTAATGAGATTATACAAAAAGAATTTATTATAAAAAATAAAAATAAAAAAATTGAGAGTTGGTGAATTGAAAATTTGTTTGTTGTAGAGGGATGGTAGTGAAGAACAATGCTGAAAAGAGAATAGGATTAAAATTTTAAAAAAATAAAAAATAAAAAGAGGGAAAAAGTTCATGAGAATAATGAATGGAGATTAACAGAGATCGGAGATTTGTTTTTGATACAATTAGCCACCAGAGTAGGTGACGAAGATGACAGAGTTGGCACTGTAAATTGAGACTAACACAAGTATGTGTTGAAACTTCAGCGGGCAATGAAAACAAAGTTGCCAACCAGTCACCCGCCGGTGAACAAGAAACACAAGCCTAAATCTTATAGCTCTGATACCATGTTACAATAACTAAGACACAGAGAGAGAGAGAGAGAGAGAGAGAGAGAGAGAGAGAGAGAGAGATGCATTATATTGAATGAAATGTATAAAATACTCCTTTATATAGAAGGAGAGAAACATAAGTATAGTAATCCTAAGTATGGTAATGAATACAATATGGTATGTACGATAGACAAAATATATAGTTACTATATTTAACACCAATAATGTCTAACCTTGTTAAGACTTATTCCAAAGAATGCCTGATCTTGTTAGGACTTATTTTGAAAATGCTTAACTTTGCTAGTACTTATTCCAATAATGCTTAGTCTTGTTAGGACTTTTCCAAAGAGTGGCTAGCCGAGCTATGAATTGCCAAGGGGAATCACAATTGGTCTTGCCCTTGTGATCTACTAATCATCAAAGGGAAGCGCAATTCATCTTACTCCCGTAAAGATTGGCAGAAGAGTATCCGTAGCTCCTTGAGGTTCTTTGATAGATTGCCTTTCCACACCATTGTTGGCTATCTCTCTTGCTTTTTGCTATTAATTACACCAAAAAAACACAACCAAAGTTTTGGTGAAACAATTTGTGAATGGTGTCTTTTCCCCCCCTTTTATTCATATCAATAAATGAAACCAATCCATTGTGGGCTTTTGTTGCCTATTACGGGCTTGGGCTCGATACTGTAGAACAATCAGACCGGTTTTATTCAATTTTTAGATGGCTTTATTAGGCCTTGTGGAGTTCATCATAGAACATTTCGAATTATTTATTTATGAGAAATGATTGAAAGTCCTATTAGGAAGATGAGTATACCAATGAGTCCTCTTGACTTTTTGGCACACCAAAAAGTGCTATTCACTTTTAATTGTTACCACAAAATCCTCTTTTTTTTTAGCGACGTTTTCATAAAAAGTATCACTAATTGTTAATTTTTAGTGACAGTTAAAAAATTCATCAACAAAAAATGTCATTAATTATCATTTTTTAGCGACAGATTTGGAAAATCGTCACAAAAAAAATAAAAAAATAATAATTGTTAGTTTAGCAACAGATTCATAAAATTGTCACAATAAAAGTCTTTTTATCGAAGATTCTAACAGATCAACTTTAAGCAACAAATTTATAGGACTTTTTGGTCCATACAAACTCTTGTAGTACTTAATGGTGTACAGGTCCTTATAACATAACCTGTGAGTAATTACCCATTATTTATTTTGTCATACAAGCTCCATTTGGAATTGGTTATTTTAATTATCTTTTTAACTTTTTACAAAAATGTGTAGAAAGTATAGAGAGTGATATGATAACTTATAATAATTTTTTTTTTAACTTTTTAACTATAAACTCAACTTCCCAAACAAAGCCTAAATGACTACTTGACAAATATTTTTAGAGGGGTTGCTGATATTAATTATAAGGGTAAATTACATTGACATCCCTTAGGCTCTGTTTGGTTCGCAGTAATGAACATTGGAATGGAACAGATATTCCATTGGAATAACCATTCCGTTGTTTGGTTGGTTTAAAAAAAAACGAAATAACCATTCCAAATAGAATGACCATTCGCCCATACACTTGAATCATCATTCCATTTGAAGAACTCATTCCTACATTTTTCTCTACAGAATACGTAAAAATAGAACTCACGATCATGATTTTGAAGTTGGCCAGTGTAGAGCTCGATCTCGGTATGTCTCTCTCTCTCTCTCTCTCATTGTTGATATTCAATCTGTTAAATCTAGGGTTTGATTTTCAATCAATTTTGATGCAATGAATTTAGATGTAGGATTTGATTTGAATCCAAGAACTATTGTTTAGATTTAGGGTTTTGATTTTGCCTTTATTAATTTCTTCTGATTTAGAACAAATTCTTGGTTCTCAATCGAAGAAAATTGAGGTATTCTACACTTTCTCTACATGCATATATATGAACACGAATATAGTTTCATTTCTACAGAATTGTTTTCTTTTCTGATTAGTCAATTTGAGATTTTTTTTTTTTTTTTCCAATTTAGAATGTGTTGGGCTTGCTCTACTTGTAATTTACATTGGGACATTTTACAAATTTGATGTCCTTTTATATGTTATGCCTTATTTTAGTATTTTTTTTCTGGGTATTATACTCTTGATTAGTTTCAAAGTTGTTTTAGTTATACAGTCGGCAAGCAATTTTCAATTCATATATGAAGTACTATTATGTATGTATGAAAAGGCCAGGGCTTTATTTAGTTTGGGGTGGTATATGGTGAGTGGGATCCTATGTTTTTCATGATTTTTTTCATTTGATATGGAAAATGATGATGTCTTTCCTTATAGATTTGGGATTGTTTGTTAGACATATGTACGGCTTGTTATTGTGAATGTGATTTGGTAATAAAACTATTGTTCGCTATATTGGATGAAACAAATTACACTTTACTCTTTAATTGCAAAATTGGATGAAACAAATTACACTTTACTCTTTAATTGCAAAATTGGTTTGTAAATTAATGAATAATGATTTTTACCTAATTAGATATCATGGATAACAAAGTCTTAGTTTGTTGTTTCAGCCTTTCATTAGAAAAGAAAGACATTGTTATTAGAAAAGAACTCAAGCTTTGACCAATAGAAGACTTTCAGCAGTGACATTTAACTATAATGAAAGGCTGAAACAGAAAACTAAAGACTTTGTTATCCATGATATATAATTAGGTAAAAATCATTATTCATAAATGTACAAACCAATTTTGCAATTAAACAGTAGAGTGTGCTTTGTTTCATCCAATATAGCAAACAATAGTTTCATTACCAAATCACATTCACAATAACAAGTACATATAGCAAACAATTTCAATCCAACAAGAAAGACATGATCATTTTCCACATCAAGAGAAAAAAATCATGAAAAACATAGGCTCCGTTTGGTAAGACTTTCTAACTATGATTTGAGAATATGAGTTGTATTTTGAGTTTGTGTGTTTTGAAATTATGATTTGAGCATAGAAAATTTGTTTGGTTATGATTTTTGAATAAAATGTTGAATTGAGTTTTGAATTGAGTGTGAAATTGAGTTTTGAAAGTTTGATTTGACATGTGAAGTAAAAATATTTGTTTGGTTATGAATTTTGGAAAGAGTTTTCAAAACTTAATTCAAATTGTTATAACTCATAACAAAACATACTACTTTCACACTATTGAAAATTTTAATCAACACTCATAACCAAACTTTTTTTAAAATTCAATTAAAAAAATTTATTATTAACAGAAAACACATTAAGCAATTTTTTAATTGAAAATACTACAAAGGAAATAATTTTTTTTCAAAATAAATATTCAAAAAATTTAAATCATAAATATTTGAATAATTTAAATAATCTAAAAAATTTAATAAGTAAAAAATTAAAATAAATATTCAAAAAATTTAAATCGCAAAAATTTAAATAATTTAAATATTCAAAAAATTTAAATAATTTAAAATTTTAATATTTTAAATTTAAAAACAACTCTACACTCAAATCGTAACCAAACACATAAAACAAAACTCAATTAAGAAATTATTTTTAAAACTCATAATCAAACACATAACTCGAAACTCCATACTACTTTTACAACTCTACACTCAAATCGTAACCAATACATAACAAAAAAATTAAAATATTTAAAAATATTTTTATATAATAGAGTTTGAATTTATTTTTATAAAATATTTTAAAATTTAAAAAATTAAAATCGTAATATTTAAAAATTAAAATATTTAAAAATATTCAAAAAATTAAAAAAAAATCGTAACATATTTAAAATATATATTAAAATCTTAACAAAATTAAAATATTGATTTTGAATTGAGTTTTGAAAAGAGTTTTGAATTATGTATTTGGTTATGAGTTTTGAAAAGTAATGATTATGTTTTGAATTGAGTTTTGAGAAATGAGTATAGAATTATGATTTGAAAACTCAAAACAAACACCACACTCAAATCAATTGGTGAACTATAATTTGAGAGGCTTACCAAACGGAACCATAGAATCCCACTCACCATTCCACCCCACACCAAATAAAGCCCTGGTCTTCTCATACATACATACATGCATAATACTTCATTTATGAATTGAAAATTTCTTAGAAACTGTATAACCAAAACAACTTTGAAACTAATCAAGAGTATAATACCCAGAAAAAATACTAAAAAAGGCATAACATATAAAAAGACCACCATCAAATTTGCATTAATAAAATGTCCACTGTAAATTACAAGTAAAGCAACCCAATACATTCTAAAATTGAAAAAAAAAGATCTCAAATCGACTAATCAAAGAAGAAAACAATTCTGTAGAAATGAAACTATATTCGTGTTCATAATACCCCAATTTTCTCCGAATAGGAACCAAGAATCTGTTCCAAATCAGAAGAAATTAATAAAGAAGACAGAATGAAATCCCTAGATCTAAACAATAGTTCTTGAATTCAAATCAAATCCTAAATCTAAATTCATTGCATCAAAACTGATCGAAAATCGAACCCTACATTTAACAGATTGAATATCAACAATGAATGATAGAGAAGAAGAAGAACGAGAGAAAGAAGAATGAGAGAGGGAGAGAAACCTACCGACATTGAGCTCTACACTGACCAACTTTGAAATCACAATCGTGAGTTCTGTTTTTACATATTCCAGCAGAGAAAAATAGAGGAATGGAATGAATATAGGTCTTCAAATGGAATAATGATTCGAGTGTAAGCGTAAATGGGCATTCTATTTGCAATGGCTACTCCCCGTTTGTTTTCGGTGGTATAATGAAGGGAATTCTAATCAATAGTGAGACGCTTAAATAAAATTATGTTTATTTTTATGGTAGTTGTTAGTATATGAATTATTAAATTATTTTTATATAAAATAATAAAATAAATAAAAAATATAAAAATATTAATATTAATGTTCAAAAAAATGCCCAACATGTAAAAAAATAAAAATAAATAAATAATTTCTAGAAAAAAATAAAACAAATAAAACAATGATTTTTACTTAACAAAAAATTAAATATTAATGTTCAAAAAAAAAATACCTAACATGTAAAAAATAAAAATAAAAAATTTCTAATCCTTGAGACTATTTTTCTACTACCATCTCCACCTCCTCCATCTCAATCCCCCTTCCAAGGCCTATCCTAATACCAAAAGATTAGGAGTCCCCTTTTCATTTCTCAAAACACCCCATATAGTGGGTCTCATCTCACTATCAATCTCAATCCCCTCCCTATAACCCCAAACAAACGAGGCTTTTTTTTAACCAATCAAACAACGGAATGGTTATTCTAATGGAATAGCTATTCCATTCCAATGTTCATTACTGCGAACCAAATAGAGCCTTAAGAGTTTAGTTCATATAACACTTAGCCCCAATTTCATTAATTTAAAAAATTATATTACCATTTTTTTTTATGCTATAATATATAATATTTCTTGTTTATCTTTATATTTTCCTACCATTTGCATTAGTTTCAGTCCATTTAACCTTACTAAGCCTCTGTTTGGCAATGTGGTTGGGGGCTAAAATAGCCACATGCATCCAAAACTGGCTAAAGTAGCCACTACAAGACAAAACACCATCACTTGCCCACAAACAACTCAGCGTTTGATGAATTTACCAAACTACCTCCGAGCACTTCATGTTTCACTTTCACAGAAGCACCAATTCGTACCACTAGCGGACAAAACAGCCACATCATTTTCCACGTCATCTTAAAATAAAAATATAAAAAATCCTTTTCCAAAAAATAAAACAAATAAAAAAAAGGCATAAAAATAAAATCAAAATTACTATTTTCCACGTCATTTAAAATAGAAAACATGAAAAAGTGTTTTCCAAAAAAAAAACAAAAATTAAACCAAAAAAAAAAAGACAATAAAATAAAACCAAAATTAGCATTTTCCATGTCATTTAAAATAAAAAACATGAAAAAGCGTTTTCCAAAAAAAATCAAAAATCAAAATAAAAAAAGTCAATAAAATAAAATCAAAATTAGCATTTTTCACGTCATTTTAAAAAAACATAAAAATCCTTTTCCAAAAAAAAAAACCCGAAATTACCATTTTTCAGGTCATTTGAAAAAAAAAACATAATAAAGCATTTTCCAACAAAAAAAACAAATAAAAAACAACAACAACAACAAAAAAAAACACATTAAAATGAAACTGAAATAATCATTATCAACGTCATTTAAAATTAAAAAACATGAAAAAACCTTTTCGAAAAAAAAAATTTAAACAAAAAAAAAGTCAATAAAATGAAACCGAAATTAGCAGTTTCCACGTCATTTCAAAAAAAAATGAAAAAGCCTTTCCAAAATAAAAAAAAACAAATTAATATATATATATATATATAAAAAGACAACAACATAACACCCAAATTTACATTTTCCACGTCATGTTAAAAAAAAACAAAACATAAAAAAGCTTTTTCCAAACCCAAAAAAAAAAAGCAAATTGAAAACAATAAAAAAGAAAAATGACAAAACGTAAATGAAAAAAAAAAAGAACCACAAAAATACGCTTCATCCAACCAAAAAAAAAAAATTAAAAAAACAGAAATTAGCAGTTGCCACGTAATTTTAAAATAAATAAAGCACATGAAAAACTATTTTTGAAAAATAAAAATAAATTAATGTATACAAATAAAAATAAAAAAGAAAAAAACGTAAATTAAAAAAAAAGAACATCAAAAATACGCCCCATCCAAAACAAAAAAAAAAAAATTTAAAAACAGAAATTAGCATTTGCCACGTAATTTAAAAATAAATAAAACACATGAAAAACCATTTTTGAAAAATAAAAACAAATTAATATATACAAATAAAAATAAAAATGACAAAAACATAAATTAAAAAAAAAGAACCATAAAAAATGACAAATACGCCTCATCCAAAAAAAAAAAAAGTACAATGACGCTGACGTGGAGAAAGGACGACTAGGAGTGGAAATGTAAAGCACCAAGAGCGGTTCGGTCATTTAACATGTGGACACATCACCAAAAAGTCAAAAAGTCAAAAAACTCTTCCCAAATCAGGTTTTTTAGCCCCAGGTTAAAATAGTCAAAAAAGCCAAAAAGCCAACCCACTTCCCAAACGACACCTAAAAGGCAATTTAATGTAATTATATCAATAGGGGAAATTAAAAAAAATAAATGAATAAATAAAACTCAAAGTTTGACCTTCGTAACAAAATAAACCCTGAGTTTAATGAAAATAGACAAATAATTTATATTGAAAATAAACCAAAATTTTAGGGTTTAAATTGTTAAAATTAAAAAATTGAGATTTATTTTATTACAATGGTCAAACTCTAGAGCTTTTTTGTAATTTTCATATGGAACTACTTGTATTTTCTTCAAAACTTAGAAGAGGTTAGTGTAATCTACCCTAATTATAATTATGGTCTCGCAAACTGCCATCCAACAAATATTTGTCAAATATTTTTTTAAAAAAAAGTTGAAATATTAATACACAATTTATATATTTTCATACACTTCTATTAATTTAGAACTTTTGACCAAAACTCCCTCTAACCTTTATTTTTATATGGTTGGAAATTTTTGTTCTCATAGGTCCTCCAAAAATAGATTTCTCTTTCGCAAAGGACAAATTTGCACGTCTATTGTTTTGTACGGATGAGTTTGCCCTTGGTTATATAAAGTAATATATTGATTGAGATCATTTAGTGATTTAAGTGTTTGTTATGAAAATTTCAAACTTGAAGATCTCTTCATGGGATTCACTGCAGATTGTTTGATTTGTAAGAATATATTTGGTGTATTGCAATCATTGTTTGCATGTTGATAAAGTTTTGTATTGTAGGTTTGATATACCATTGGAGCTTGAAATCTTCAACCTTCGTGTTTTGTGTTGGCTTGTTTTGAAATTGTGATTGAAAATTTAATAATTTTACTCTGGCTATGTGTTTTGTTTGTTGTTGCTCCGTTTAAAACTCACAATAAAAATTTACTTTGATTATGTGTTCTGTGTTTTTGTTTGTTGTTACTCTATCTGAAATTAACAGTAAAATTTTACTTTGATTATATTATTCTGTGTTTTCTTTTTTAGGTTTTTCTTTTATTTTATTCTATTTTTATAGGTTGTTCATATCTTATATATCTATATTATTATTAAGTGAAGGTCTAAATTGGTTTAGTGAAGCCTTCTTCTCCTCATGCCACGTGTCAACTTTATATATGTTAAAATAAAAAATTTATTATAGACAACGTAAGCAAATTTTGAACCCAAAACTTTGAATTTTATTAAGAACATACTTATCACTTAAGTAATATACATATTATGATATTAAATTATTTATTATTTATTTTTATTATTAGTTATCTGAATTACAGACGCAATGCCTGTGTCACCCATTAGTTATAATGGTTGGGAGTGTAGATCGCATATATATATATATATATACCATACATGTGTTGATGTGGTCATTAGGGAGAGCCTATTCCGCTGTAAATAAATTAATAAATAAATAAAAAGTTCATTAGGGAGTCAACCAGGAGCCGTATCAGTGATTGTGATGGGGTCCATATGGAAATAAATAGAACCATGTCATTATTTTGTAGAGCACTGGCTGTGGCGGCCAATGTCCCTGTTTGGGGCGTTTTTAATATTTTAGTCCCACTTTAGAGTGTGTTTTTATCTTTATTTTCAAAGTAGGGTAAAACGGTTTTAGAAATACCGTTTTTTAGAAAACGGCTTTTCCAAAGCCGTGTTTTTGAATTAAAATAATAATAAAAATTGAACATAGAAACCGGCTTTTCTAAAGCCGTTTTTAATTAAGTTTTTAATTAATTCTGAATTAATCAAAAACGGTTTTGGTAAAACCGTTTTCACATTTTTTTTTTTTTTAATTTATATTTTCAACATAAATATTTTTTGTTCAAAATTTTTTTTAATAAAAACCGGTTTTAGGAAAGCCGTTTTTTGACAAATTTTTTTTTAAAATTAAAAACGGAGCAAGAAAAGCCGTTTCATTACACACAAAACACCTCCCCTTCTCCCTTGTACTTATGAAAGCCGTATTTGACCCATCTTCTTCTCCCTCACTCAACCGAACTCCGAAGGGAGACCGACGACGAACAACGGAGGAAGACCGACGACGAACAACTGCCAAGAGTAACCACCGGAAAAACGAGGAACACCTGCATCAAACACCCACATTCAAGTTTGTATTGCATAAATTAGGGTTTTCATTTTAGATTTGGGATTTTAAATTTCGAAATTAGGGATTCAGATTTCGGATTTTATATTTCGAAATGAGGGTTTGTAAACTTTTCATTCAACAACGCAGGAATTTTTTGTATAAATTCTACGTTGGTTGCAAACCCCTTTCTCTCGTCAGTTGCTTCATTAGTTGTGGGTAGAACCATTATTTTCATTCACCCTCCGTTTGGCTTCTTGGAAAGCCCAAGAGAAGGAAAAGGAAAAGATCAAGATTTCCATTCTTTTGCTTGCTAATATGTTTACTTGAGTGGGCTTTATTTATTTTATTTATTTTTCTGTTCTTCTTGTTCTTTTTTATGTTAATTTTTTGTAATATAGTTGAATTTTTTTTCTTATTTTCTCATATTTTCTCTGCAATCTAACACAGCATATCTGTATTTTTTAGCTGTTTAGTTAGAGGATTAACCAATTTCATGTGTCATTACTCTGTCTGGACTATCATTAATTAAACTTGTTAATAATGTCTACTTAACTTCTCAAGGAAAACATGAAATTTCCCATAATTTCTATTTAAAGTTGCTACTTTCTTTTTTGAACTTGTATTTTCTTTTTTCCCCAATTGTCACATGGCTGCTCCAATGAAGCATTTCTAGAAAAGGGAACCATCATCACCATTTGTTAGTAGCTTTTGGTTTTTAATTTTGTTTGATGAGGTTATATGGTTTCTTCTGCCTATCAATTTTGAGTTAATTTTTGGGGTGATAGATAAGTTTTGATTGCTTTCTTGTTTTGAGTATGCCTTTGGCATGTAATAATATTCCCAAAATTGCTTTCTTTGTGTGTGTGTGTGTGTGTGTGTGTGTGTGAGAGAGAGAGAGAGAGTCTTGTTATCCCATGATTTGACGCATCCCTTGAAATGTGCTAATTTTTGTATCAACGGTGAGGTTTTGCTTATATGCAACTCATTGTTTGCTTAGTTTTCACAAAAATATCATAGTGTTTTATTTTTCTTTTACAAATACTATGATCTCCAAAATTTTATAGGAATTGCTATTCTCTCTGTTGATATTAATGCCTCTTGTCTACTGAATCCGTTGCTGTCTGAAAAGTTACCTAGATTGTTTAAGTGGTTGATATTAAAGAGGTAGGTGTTATTGACTTTATTGCGTGTACTGCAGTCTGCATGTACAGTCCTGAGATGTTAATGTGTGAGGAACAATCTTCTATAGGAAATTTTAATTTGTTATGCTCAATTGCTAAGCTCTATCTACTAATTATTGAGATTTTCTTTTTCTTTTATGTTCCAACATAATGATAGTGAACTTGGTTCCCGTTACTAGTTTTCCATGCTATTTCTTCTAACCTCAAGTTGATAGATATTAGGTTCACTGATTTTGACCTTTATAGTTATTAATAATGATTATGATTTTAATGGATTGGAGAAGTTAAAATGATTTATTGAGGACCAAATAACGAATCATGGTGTACTAGAAAAGTGTCAAATTTCATCAATGTTGCAGAGTATTACGAGGTGTAAGTATCTCACAAAAGCCATAGTACAATTGACAGTGGAAAAAAGAATGTTCAAAGAAAATATACAATGATAAATGGAATTAAAATCTGTTAGCATTTAAGGGGCCTAAGTTAACCTGGAAAGTGTCTCAATTGTGGTATTTGAGACCTAGGATAGAACCCTACCATCATTATGGTTGGGAGGGAGTGGGGGGGAGGACCATGCCCAATTGTATAGCCCATTTTCTCCTCTAGACCAACACAGGAAATAAAAGAAAGAAAAAAAAAAAAAAAAATCTCATAGGTACTAACCATGAAAAACAGTTCTAGCTTATACATGGCAGGAATAGAAAATAAAGAGGCATGGAAAAAAAAAATTTGGATATACAAAAATCAAATGACAGTAGTTCATACTTCATAGCCTAACTAGCGTGTACACTTGTAGGAAGGGATGTAAAAAAACATTAGTATGGATATGGGACGCAGAAACATCACCATATGGACATGTTGATGCAACAATTTTGAAAACCAAGACACGTTCATCGGAAGAACATGACTTTTTGTTTTGATAAGCAACATCTGGGGAACATGACAATAAATAAATATCTATTTATATGCATATTACATAGAAATATATAATAAAAACATAAGTATGAGGTTGTGTTATATAAAGGAAAGATTCACTTATGTAAATACAATGGAACCACTGTTCTAACCCGAATCAACCAGAGCTATATTGGGTTGGTTGGTTCCAGTGGAGGATTGGTTTGCTCTTGGGTCCAAAAACCTAGAACCGATCATGATTGGTTTGGTTTGAAATTTAGTGCTAACCCAAACCAAACCAACCCAACCCATGCACACCCCTAGTTCTGGGTGTAGAGAAGGCTAACACAGCCTCATCTCCTTGTCTTCCAGCACAATGAAAAAAAACAATATGCCTTACTCTTGTTGTGTTCCACTATCAACTTATGACATAAAAAAGAAAAATCTTGTGATTACTTTATTTTGAAATAATTGAGTTACTTTGAATGCATATCATAGTATTATATGTCTTGAGGAACATTGAGTTATTGTCTCTTGCTGCATTTTGCATGAGGTGGCGGCTTTGATCCTTTATGGAGTTTGATTTCCTCTTGTTCTTGTTGATTAATGCATAATATTCTTTAAGAATGGAGATTATACATTTTGGACATTTTATTATGCTAATTTGTAACGAGATTATATATTTTGTTACTGATGTTACACAATTTTATGGTAAAATCATATTTTTGTGATAGAGAGCAACCCTTTAGGGCCAGATATACTAGGGTAAAATGCCCATGCCTTGCACGGGGTTACAGGTACTATTGTGATAAATTTAAATTTAAGAAATACACACATTGTAATAGAGTTTAGAAATTTTTTTTTAAAAAAAAAATGAGCTTTTATTTTTGTCTTCATCTATTTTTGATTTTTTAAAGATTTTAATTAAAAATCTATTTATTTTGATGCACCTAATATAAATATACTTAAAATTTTAATATTTATGAGAAGTCTGAAAAAAAATTCACTAAAAATTAAAAAATATGAAAAACTGCTTATTTTTTCTTATTTTTATTTTTATTTTTAGTAAGTTTTTTTTTTCTTTTTTTCTTTGTTTGTTGTTAATTTTGGCTAGTGCTTTGTTCGGTGGTACTGTATGGGTGTGCATATGTGATGTCAAACTTGGGTTATAAAATGTGCTAATTTTCCCGTCTTCTCTAATAGGATCAAAATTTCGTTTCCGTACATTCTTTCGGTTAGGTTGGAAATGAAAATAGAATTGGAAACTTTTCAAACTTTTCGAAAACATGAGAAATAACAAAAGGATTTGAAAGTGTATGAAAATATTTAGGAAAAAAAATTATTGATGTTAATAAATTCTCAATAGTTAATTACTTGAACATAAATTCTCAAAAGACCCATGCCTAAAGGCACTCCTGTATAATATATGTGGTGTTTGCTCTCAATATGTGCTTACTTTATTATTTTGAAATAATTGAGTTACTTTGAATGCAAAGTGTAGGTATGGAAGTTGTGAGCATTATGTTCTATTGGGGTGGAAAGATTTTGCACAATCGCGATGAAGGTGTGTCGTACGACACCGAACCTCAGGGGTTGTATAATGTGCATAGGGGGATAACATTGGGCGAGTTGGAGGCTATGATGGTGCCGAAGGTTGGTATGCATGGGGAAATAATGCGATTAGAGTTTAAATGTAGACTCCCATGTCGGGGGAAGTATAGGTTGCTGCCAATCAAAGATAATGAGACTTTAAGTAATGTCTTAGAGCTCCCACATAAATTAGGCCTTGATTATTTTTTGGAAATCTATGTGGAGAAGGAGAGCAATTTTGGTGGCACAGAGATGCCAATTCCGGTGGGTGGGACATTCACTCAAATGTTGACACAATCGCAATCCCCTGACAATACACTTATACAGTCTGCACAGTGGCAACTCATCTTTTATTGATATATGTGGGATTCTCAATTCAGAAAGTCACATGGCAACAGTGAATTCACTGATTTACCTGACAGTGAGCATGCCCTTATTTTATCCGTATATGCAGATGGATTGTCAAGTCATGTGAGTTAGTGCACAAGCTTTGGTTTTCTCGATTTTTTGCTCGATTTTTTTTTTATTACAGTGGCAACTCATCTTTTATTGATATATGTGGGATTCTCAATTCAGAAAGTCACATGGCAACAGTGAATTCACTGATTTACCTTACAGTGAGCATGCCCTTATTTTGTCCGTATATGCAGATGGATTGTCAAGTCATGTGACTTGGTGCACAGGCTTTGGTTTTCTCGATTTTTTGCTCGATTTTTTTTTTATTACAATGGCAACTCATCTTTTATTAATATATGTGGGATTCTCAATTCAGAAAGTCACATGGCAACAGTGAATTCACTGATTTACCTTACAGTGAGCACGCCCTTATTTTGTCCGTATATGCAGATGGATTGTCAAGTCACGTGACTTGGTGCACAGGTTTTGGTTTTCTCAATTTTTTGCTCGATTTTTTTATTACAGTGACAACACATCTCTTATTGATATATGTGGGATTCTCAATTCAGAAAGTCACATGGCAACAGTGAATTCACTGATTTACCTTACAGTGAGCATGGCCTTACTTTGTCGGTATATGCAGATGCATTGTCAAGTCACATAACTTGGCACACAGTATTTGCTTTACTCTGTTTTTCCATTCTAGTGACAACTCATACCTTGTTCATATATGTGGGACTGTCATGCAGAGGCATCTTCCTAAAGCCGTTCATAACCAACTATATAAACGACTAAAGATGAAGACACAACCTTGCAACTTATTTCGCCCTACGAAATTATCATTCATTTGTTTTAAAAAATTAGCATGGCTACATGGTTCATAGGAGGGAGTGGGAATCGCAGAGGTGGTAGGAACTTGCAAAGGGGTGACAGTTCACGACGAGGAAGAGGAAGGGGAAGGGGAAGTGGCGATGCTGAAGATGAAACACCATTTGCTTTGTTAGATGCCTCTTGTGCTTATCATGATAGGTTTGGGAAGCGACATTTTGTCATGCCCAAGTACTATCGAGATCCATGTGGTTTGGTGGAGGAGCCATCAGATAATCAAACAGGATATGGTTTAGCAAACGCTAGACTTCTGAAGTGGCCCGCACTATTTATAGAGCGAGTGCAAATGGAAAGATTATGTCGGGAAAATTGACTGAATGTGCCAAAAGCACGTTCTGTTGAGATCCAAAAGGAAGATCCTGATAATGTTGATCGACTATGTGAAAGACTACAACGTGAGATTTCTCAAATGGGCCGTAGGTTAGCCCGCGATATGCAGCTACACATAGTTAAGAAGGATGCCCAGAAGAACAGAACAGAACCAAATGTTGCTGCTATCAAGGGTATCATAGAGGATCCTGAACTTGTCTCTGACACTGAGCTTTCGGATTGTTCAGACTTTGAGCCACCTGCCGATTTAAGCGCGAATTAGGTGTTAATGTCTACACTTCGACAATATAACAACTTGCATTAATATGTAATGTCTGTGTTAGACTAAGTGTTTCCGTAATGAGTTTGTCAGATTGTCTACCTAATATTTTTCTGTCTAACTATTATGTTTATGTATTGTGTGTTCAGTTCAGGGTATCTAGGATGTATGTATTGTGTGTTCAGTTCATGGTGTCCAGAATATATTTTTGTGGGAGATTTATGTCTGTACTACCTATGTAACTAAAAACTGTTACATTTGCAGCTTCAGTTATATTGTTTTCATGCTTGTATGAGTATTTAGTAAATTAGTGACTTCTTAATTAAAAGCGTGATTTCTTAATTAAAAGCGTGATTTCTAATAGCGCTTTCAATGTTCATCAAATTTTCAGGCCCAAACAGTGAAAGCGTGTTTTGTAATAGCGCTTTAGCCTAGTTTGGGAATTCTGTCCAAACTAGGCCTAGTTTGGGAATTAAGATGATAATTTGGCTTAATATGGGAAAATCCCCGAAATATAGTGCACATTAAAAAAATAAATAAATATTTAAAACATAAAATATTTATTCCCACTCTAGGGTGGGTTTTGTAAACACTTTGAAATTTTGGAAATTTTTGAAAAGTGCTTTGGAATTTTTTTTTCAAAAAATTTGAACTACAAAAAAAATTTAAAAAAATTCTCAAAAATTATATCTTCAGATACAAACTTAAAAAGCCCTAGGTTTCAGTTTTCTGAATTAAGTTTTTTGAAAACTGAGTTTTTTGTTTTTAGTGAATATTTTTAAAATTTTAAGCATTTTTTTTTTTTACTTTTTTAGATGCATTTTACTTAGATGTGTTTAAAAAGTAAAATATTTGTAAAAAAATATTTTCAAAAATTAATAAATACACAAAAATATAAAAAATGTAATGAATTTTCATTTTTTTTTTTTGTATTTTTGGTATTTAGTGTATTTATGCTAGGTATGTTTAAAAACTTAAAATATTACAAAATTCAACAAAATAAAAAAAATACGAAAATACAATTTTCTAAAAAATGTTTTAGAAAACTCAAAGCAAGCATTACGTTTTAATTTTTATTTTTATTTGTGCTGTAATTTTCAAAAGAAACCCATCTTTGAATGCATTGAAATTGCTGCTCTCTTACTCATCTTTTGATTCCCAAGTCCAACCTTCCCACATGAGAATAAATAATTTTTAAAAAAAATTTCTAAAACCATTTTTTATTTTTAATATTTGTGGTCAAAAAATATTTATGTTGAAAATATAAATTTAAAAAAATTAATGTAAAAATGACTTTTTTAAAACCGCTTTTTATTAAAAATATTTTTTGGTAAAAAATATTTAAGTTGAAAATATAAATTAAAAAAAATTAAAGATTAATGTAAAACCGGTTTTACGAAAACCGTTTTCTAAAACGGCTTTTCTAAAACCGTTTTTAATTAAAAATATTTTTGGTTAAAAAACGACTTTTGTAAAACCGTTTTTAATAAATAAAAAAATTTGTCAAAAAACGGCTTTTCTAAAACCGTTTTTAATTTAAAAAATTTGTCAAAAAACGGCTTTTCTAAAACCGTTTTTAATTTTAAAAAAAAATTCAAAAAATATTTTTGGTCAAAAAATATTTATGTTGAAAATATAAATAAAAAAAAATTAATGTGCGAAAACCGTTTTTAATTAATTTAGAATTAATTAAAAACGGCTTTAAAAAAGCCGGTTTCCATTTTCAAATTTTATTATTATTTTAATCGGAAAATACGGTTTTTCAAAAACCGTTTTCTAGAAAACGGCATTATAAAAACCGTTTTACCCTATATTGGGAATAAAGTTAAAAACACACCCTAAAGTGGGACTAAAATATTCAAAATGCCACAAAGAGGGAAATTGGCCGGCTGTGGCCAACTTCAGTGTCCTCTATATGGATGTTGATTTTGTCAAACTAGTATGATTGAAAAAAAAAAACAGAAAAAAACTTATCTAGCTCATGATTATTAAAATTTTATGATAATAAAATTTTATTTTAAATTTTTTTCACAACAAAAAAATGGAAAAGAAAAAAAAAATGATGATAGTAAAATTTACTTTTCAAAAGTAACGAACAAAGTAAATTTTTTATTTTTATTTTTATTTTTATCATTTTGTACCTCTTAATTTTAAATTTTTAATTATCAAAATTAATTATTGTTCCTCAATCTTGCATTTCTACCCTCAAATTAAAATTTCTTTGTTTGCGAAAAAAAAAAAATTACAGTGAAAGATAAGTAAAATTTTATTATCCAAAATAGCAAACACAGTTATTTTTTTTCCAAATCTCATATTCAATGGTCTTGATTGATAGATCTTGCTAAGAAGATTTCAAAAACACTATTTCTTCAAAAAGAAAACATCTAAATAAAAAAAATTATGACATTTTTAAATTTTAAAATTATATTTCACCACTATGGGCATTTTTGAAATCCGATTATATGCAATAAGAATTGAGTACTTATCACAACAAATCATATCAGGGTAATTCTATTTACACCACAAATTTAGCTCCTTACACCCTTAAAATTAAATTATTTTATTTTATTTTTTACAATTTCTGTAATTCTATTCTTACCAGTAGCTGTTCTCCTTCTTCTTCTTCTTCTTCTTCTTCTTCTTCTTTCCCAAACCCTAACCATAATTTCAATACATAAACTCTAACCTTTATTTCTATCTTTCTTCCTTCCCAAACCTTAGGTTTGAAACCCTAGATTTACTCTCTTTCTCGAGGTGGTGGTCGTGATGATGGGTAGTTATCGTGGGGTAAGTCGCCAATGGAGAGAGGTATTGTGATAGAGAAGAGCTAGGATTCTAGAGGTGGTATGACAGTGGCAGAAGTCGCCAGTAGGAGGTTACTGGTTAGAGAAGAAAGGGTTGCCAGTAGGAGAAAAGAGATTAGAGAAGGGGTTGCCAGTGGGGATAATGAAGTGGTACTAGGTCTTGGTAGCGTGGTAGAACTAGGTTGTGGTGGCAAGAGGGGCGGAATTGTGGATTGGGAGTTGCCAGAGAGGGATTGGGGTTGGTGGTGTGAAGCGGAAAGGGGCTGGATGGAGGAGAGGGTAGTGGTAGAGAAGCGATGGTAGACCAATGGAGGTGGTGGTGATGAGAGGGATGTAATGAATTTTATTTTATTTTTCTTAAAGTTTGGGGTAGGTAGGAATAAAAATGTAATAAATAAAATTAAATTAAAAATGTATACAGAGTTGAAACTGTGATGTAAGTAGAACTACCCCATCATGAGGTTACAAGTTCGAAACCCGCCAAACATCCCAAACTTTGGAGTTATTGAAAGTTTACCCGATCGTTAATTTCATAGCCCAAAATTTAGTCGACATGTGCATAAACTAACCCAAACACCTGATTATAAAAAAAGAAATTAAAAAAAAAAACTACCCATCATATTGTCTTTATTCGTATTAGTATGAGGAGGGAGTATGACCAAATCTCCCTTTGTTTTTTTCGCATGTACACTTATTTATCTTAGGGGTGAGCAGCGGATATTTTAATCTGCCCAAACCGACCAAATCGAACCAATCCGCTACATTTTGGACGGATGCGTGATGACGAGCGGATGGTTGCGGATTGATTTTTTTCAATCCACCTAGTTTTTGACGGATAGCGGATTTGAGGTTCCTTTGGCCGCAACCGAACCGCCAAACCGCAAGCACCTCTAGTAATTTGTAAGACTTTGTGTTTTCAATTTGTTTAGATATTCTGTTTGTGTTTTCAATTGAAAAAGAGTTTGGATATTCTGTTGTGTTTTCAATTTGAAAATCCTTTTATCAAATGGCAAGTGTTGATATTTAGTATTTTTGTGTGGAAAATATAAGGCTTACTTTTATTATTTTAAAAAAATATCAAATTAAATAGTTTTTGAATAAAAAAAAGTAATGAAATAGTTTTGACAATGCATGGATTTCTTATATGTATTTATTATTGGTATTTGACAATTTACTTGATAATCTTTTGATTATGTTGAGTTGGATTGTTATCCAAAAAAAATTGCTGACAAGTTGTATTATGTTCAAAATTTGTAAAAGTTTAAACTGCCAAACCGATTCGCATCCATCCGTCAATCTGCCAATCTGTTCAATCCCCGTCCATCAATGACAGATGCGAATGATTTTTTTCAATCCGCCAATCCGACGGACAGATGACGAATTGGAGATTCTCCAGCTACAACTGAACCGCGAACACTCCTAATTTATCTCATATGAATGTTTAATTAAATAAGAATTAAAATACGAAATAGATTTGCCAATAATCCGCTGTAGCAATAAAACTTGATGAATTAGCAAGTTCGGCTCTCTATGTTGAGAGCCCCAGGTTCAAGTCCTGGCAGCGGAAATCATTTTTTATTTAGGCATTTTTAAAACAATTAATTTTGTCTAATTTTTATTTTTTTTGGTTTTAATTTTAGTTTTAAAAATAGTTAACTCTCCCGCCCCGATTACATTTATATGTAATTTAATTTTTTTAATATAATAAGATTAAATTATAAAAATACTACACTCAATCAATTTTACTAATTTATTTATCATCTTACATTTTTTTAAAACTCTCTTTAATTATAAATAATTACCCGTAATATCATATATTATTTTAAATTATTATTAGCATCCCAAATTTTGAAATTATAAAATTAATTCGCTCTCACCCCACTCCAACCTTGTCTTACCACTTCTCTGATTTGCCCACTCCAGCCCTATTTTGCTAGTGTATTGTTTGTTAGAATTCAATATTAAAAGTGTTTCATCCAAAAATTGCCAAATGGAAATATTGTTAGGACCCTTGTTTTGGCAATCCCATGTGACAAACACAATTGAGTTATTTATTGTTTTGGTTGTAATTTTGTGAGTTTTTGAGTGAGTAGTATTGAATCCATGCACAATTGATCTTGTCTCAGAATCATCCTTGTGCAATGTGTAGGAACAATCTTCACTGTATTTAAAAGATTTTAATTCTATTGTGTACAAAATAACAATTAGAACTTAAAGAAATAAAGAAAAGGAGAGAATATGTTTGATTACAAAAATCAAACTCGAAATAATAAATAAATAAATAAATAACAGATTTTATTTTGTTACAAAAACAAAATTAAAATCTGATTAAATAAACAAATAAAAACAGAATTAAAATTAAACAACTTACTTGGTTAATTTCTTTAAATAATTTTTCTGATCAAGTTCAGTGTTTGACACTGTGTCCTTAAGCCAGATTCGTCCTCTCCACGGTGCTTTCAGAATTTGGACGTCTATCTCCCAGGATGAAATGATCTTTCAACGAATAAATGCAGCACTACAATTTATTCGTTCGTCGAACACACAAAGTGTTTACACTCTTTCTTTCAGAAATAAAATGCAGCAAGATGAAGAATAGAATTAGCAGAGGTGAAATACGAAATTTCTAAATGAATTACATCAAATGAGGGTGGTCCTATTTATAGATGTGAAGGTGACTCTTGGTTTTGAATTGAACAGGTATGATACCTGTTGGTTTTGAATTTGAATCTGTTTATAATTCAAACAGATAGCAAAAAAACGGGAAGGGCCCTGTTTAGATGAGCATTAAATCCAAACCAATTTAATTCTGTTTGAAAACGGGAAGGGCCCTGTTTGGATGAACAAAAAATCCAAACCAGTTTATTTGAATTAAATTCAAATGTTTTTGGCCCAAAAAGATTAGTATTGGGCCGAACAAGCCCAACTCAACCTCACACCACGCACCCGCGCCCAAGCCCAGGCCCAGCCCAGCCCGCCCGACCGACCGGACGGACAGCGGCGGCGGCGCGCGCGCGCGTGTGGTGATTTTTGGGTCCAATGGGTCTAGCCCATTTTGCCCATAACCTCTCCCTCTAAAACACTTAGGTACCCCTTGGGGCACACCCCAAGTATCAAACCCATGCCTTATAAACCCTTTCAAAACCTCCCACCAAATCAATGTGGGACAAGCCTTATTCAAACCTTTAAGGAATTTCCACCAAAACTCCATTTCCATGGAGCATACTTTGGCTTCAATTTCCCATTCACTCGGTAATGGTTTTGAGCAACCAAATATACCACGTGAATCACAACGCGGCATAGAACGCGTTACCACTTTGACCCGTGTAAATCGATGCACGAGGCCCACCTAAAAATTAGACCAAACTTAGGAAAAAATTCTGGTTTTACCCAGAATTTTATAACCATTTCCAACAATCCCCCACATGAATGGAATTTGATGAAACGGAAATGCAACAATATGCAGACTTAACGAAAGAGTATAAGTCGAAAATATCTTGCATCAGGATAGGTAGTTTTCGGCCTTGAACCTTCCCTAGTGATAACCTATCGGACTTACTGGCTAACCAATGGACGTGATGCCTTGAATTGTTCAGCCGTTTGTGTAAGCCAAGACAATAGATTTCACACAAAATATCTTCTAACACATCGTGGTTCTCACTGTTGTGTTCATTTTGGCCTTGAACGCTCCTGGTTTTCATGAGTGTTTCTAGAGAATGTAGCCTCTTTCATTCTCATAGAACCGGCCCCAGTTCAACACTCATATAGGTGATTCTTATTGTGAGTATCTCCTCATACTCGTCTTGATTTTATGCCTTAATCAAGATATAAGTAATCATTAAAAGCAAAGCTTATCCTTATACCCCTGCAGACAACATATGTTGCAGATATCACTCTCACCATAGGAATGGGTAGGGTTTTTTAATCCCTTGGTGATTTCTGGCGAGCCATACATAACTTAGTTGTCCCTTTGAACTTAGTTCTTGGGATCTCCAGTCATTTAAGTAGGGTTACCATTATGACGACTCTTATGTAATAGGCTTTAATCCCATCCCCTTTGATGAACTATACACTAGCTCTTTTGTCAAACCTTTTGTTAACGGATCCGCAATATTCTCTTTAGATTTTATATAATCTATTGAGATTATTCCATTTGACAACAACTGCCTAACGGTATTATGTCGACGACGAATATGTCGTGACTTACCTTATACATGTGATTCTGTGCCCTGCCTATTGCAGATTGACTATCACAATGAATGCAAATAGCTGGCACAGGTTTTGGCCACATTGGAATGTCTTCTAAGAAGTGACGAAGCCATTCTGCTTCTTCACCTGCTTTGTCTAAAGCAATGAACTCGGATTCCATTGTGGATCGTGCGATGCAAGTTTGTTTCGTGGACTTCCAAGAAACAGCAGCGCCTCCTAGAGTAAAGACATATCCACTAGTGGATTTTGAATCTTTAGTATCCGATATCCAATTTGCATCACAATAACCTTCAAGTACTGCTGGATATCGAGTAAAGTTCAAACCATGATCACGAGTGAATCTTAGATATCTAAGAACCCGAATGATCGCTTTCCAATGGTCTTCTCCGGGGTTACTAGTGTACCTACTCAATTTACTGATAGCATAAGCTATATCAGGACGAGTACAATTCATTAGGTACATTAGGCTTCCAATGATTTGGGAGTATTTTAACTGAGACACTGCATCACCTTTATTTTTCGATAAATAAAGACTGATGTCTACAGGTGTTCTTGCTAAATTCAAATCATCCTTGATAAATTTATCAAGAATTTTCTCAATATAATGAGATTGAGATAATGCATATCCGTCAGATGTTTTAGTAATTTTCATTCCTAATATAACATCTGCGACCCCCATATCTTTCATATCAAATCTTTTGTTAAGCATTTGCTTAGTTGATTTGATCATGTTTTGACTGCTTCCAATGATAAGCATGTCATCCACATAAAGACAAACTATGACATATCCTTGGTCAGTGTTTTTAACATAGACGCATTTGTCACATTCGTTTATCTTAAACCCATTAGTAAGCATTGCATGATCAAATTTTTCATGCCATTGCTTAGGTGCTTGTTTTAATCCATAAAGGGATTTTACAAGTCGACAAACTTTCTTTTCTTGCCCCGATACTACAAACCCTTCGGGTTGCTCCATATAGATCTCTTCATTTAGATCACCGTTTAAGAAAGCTGTTTTAACATCCATTTGATGTATTTCTAAATTAAACAACGCTGCTATAGCAATAAGCATGCGAATGGATGTTATTCTTGTCACAGGAGAATATGTGTCAAAATAGTCCAGACCTTCCTTTTGTCTGTAACCTTTAACTACAAGTCTTGCTTTATACTTGTCAATTGAACCATCTGCTTTCATTTTTCTCTTGAATATCCATTTATATCCAAGAGGTTTAGAACCTGGTGGAAGATCCACCAATTCCCAAGTATGATTTTGCATAATGGATTCAATTTCATTATTAACAGCCTCTTTCCACAAAGGTGCTTCAGGACCTGTCATTGCTGCCTTAAAGCTTTGAGGTTCATTTTCTAACAAGTATGTCAGAAAATCTGGACCAAAGGATTTTGATGTTCTCGCTCTCTTACTTCTTCTTGGTTCATCATCAGTTAAATCCTGTTGGTTGAGACCATTACTAGTCTCTTGTGTTTGATTGTCATTAGTCTCTTGACTTTGTGTACAATCATAAGTTCTTTTCTGTGAACTTAATTCCTGTCCTTTCTTGTAAGGAAAGACATGTTCAAAAAACACAGCATTCCTTGACTCTATAATAGTGTTCACATTTATATCAGGTATTTCTGATTTATAAGTCAGAAACCGATATGCACTACTATTCTGAGCATAACCAATAAACACACAATCTACTGTTTTTGGTCCAATCTTAGTCTTTTTAGGAACAGGAACTTCCACTTTTGCCAAACACCCCCACACTTTTAAGTATTTGTAGGAAGGTGGTCGACCTTTCCATAATTCATAAGGAATGCTTTTGGTTTTCTTGTGGGGTATTCTATTAAGAACATAATTTGCAGACAATATTGCTTCCCCCCACAAGTTCTGTGGTAAGCCTGAACTTAGTAACATGGCATTCATCATTTCTTTTAGAGTTCTATTATTCCTTTCAGCAATTCCATTTTGCTGTGGAGAATAAGGTGCTGTAGTTTGGTGAATAATGCCATGTTGTGCACAAAATTCATTTAATGGTGCATCATATTCACCACCCCTATCACTTCTAACCATTTTAATGGTTTTACCAAGTTGATTTTCAACTTCTGTTTTGTAGAGTTTAAACATTTCTAAGGCTTCATCTTTACTTCTAAGTAAATAAACATAACAATATCTTGTGCAATCATCGATAAATGTTATGAAATACTTTTTGCCTCCTCTAGTTTGAATAAATTTTAGATCACATACATCAGTATGAATTAATTCTAGAGGTTCAGTTTTCCTTTCAACTGATTTAAATGGAGCCTTAGTTAGTTTCGCTTCTACACAAACTTCACATTTATGATTAGGATTAATTTCAAACTTTGGTATATAATCCAAACCAATTAATCTACGCAAAGCATCATAATTTACATGACCTAATCTACCATGCCATAAATTCGACTCAAGAATATAAGCAAAAGATGTGTTATTCTCATTCATAGCAACTTTTGGTACAACTGTCATTACATTTAGTTTAAAGAGACTATCACTCATGTATCCCTTACCAACATACATACCACTCTTTGTTAATACAAACTTATCAGACTCAAAAACAAGCCTAAAACCATTTTTACTTAACAAAGAACCAGAAACTAAATTCTTCCGGATGTCAGGTACATGCAGTACGTTGTTGAGGGTCAGTTCTTTCCCTGATGTCATCTTCAAGATCACTTTCCCTTGTCCAGCCACAGTAGAAGTAGAAGAATTTCCCATGAAAAGTTGTTCACCATTTGCAGCCTCTTTGTAGGAAGTGAACATCTTCTTGTCCGCACATATGTGACGAGTTGCTCCAGTGTCAACCCACCATTCTTTGGGATTTCCAACCAAGTTAGCCTCAGACACCACAGCAGAGAGGTTGATGTCATTCACTCCGTCAGAGATGTAATCCAATTCTGTTACATTGGCCTGATTGGTGGTCTTCTTACTTGTACTTCCATGATCCTTCTTAGGACGGCAGTCAGAAGCTCGATGTCCAGTTTGCCACAGTTATAGCATTTTCCTTTGAACTTCTTGTTGCCATTGTTGTTGCCTTGTTTAGGACCATCTCCAGTAAACTTCCTCTTTTTGTTATGTGTTTTTGAACTTGTTCAACCACATTAGCCTTGGACTCAATGGGATTTTTCCCATTTCTCTTTTCAGCCTTTCGGTTATCTTCCTCAATTCTTAATCTTACAATTAACTCATCCATGGTCATCTCTTTGCGTTTATGTTTTAAATAATTTTTGAAATCTTTCCAGGCCGGTGGTAACTTTTCCACCAAAGCAGCGACTTGGAAAGATTCGCTAAGAGTCATACCTTCTGAATGAATATCATGCAAAATTATCTGAAAACTTTGAACTTGAGATATTACCGTTTGGGAGTCGACCATTACAAAATCCAGAAATTTACCGACAACAAATTTCTTTGTGCCGGCATCCTCTGTCTTGTATTTCTTCTCCAAAGAATCCCACAATTCTTTTGCTGACTTCAGAGGACTGTATACATTATACAGCATGTTGTCAAGGCCATTGAGGATGTAGTTTCTGCACAGGAAATCTGAATGTTTCCAAGCATCTACAGCGGCAACAACTTGCCGATCACTTTCACCCTCTTTAAGTGCTGGAGCCTCTTCATGGAGAAACCGGGCCAAATTAAGAGTTGTAAGATAGAACAGCATCTTTTGCTGCCATCTCTTAAACTCGGTACCATTAAATTTTTCCGGTTTTTCTCCATGATTGATTGGTACATGAACATGGTTCTGAATAGGGACTGATGTTGGTGTAACAACAGGAGTACCACTGCCAGATGCAGTTTCAGTTGTAGTAGCCATAATCTCTGATTACAAAAATCAGAAAAAATTAAAACACAAATTAATTTTCTAGTTACTAAACCAGAAAATAAATTATAACACAAAATAATTTTATTTTCCTTGTTACTAAAATAGGAAAAATAAAATACCAAAATAATTTCCTGTAATACCAAATAATATTCTGAAATTGTTAATGACACCAGTATCGTACTACTAGTTGTCAAAAAAAAGAGACAGTATATTACTACTATCTGTCAAATAGCATAAATCACTATTTGTTTTTCCAACCAGAATATTATTTTGAAAAACAGAAAATTAAATACAATGAAGATACCAAAAGGATTCTGTCTTAAGATTGTAGGACAATCTTCACTGTATTTAAAAGATTTTAATTCTATTGTGTACAAAACAACAATTAGAATTAAAGAAATAAAGAAAAGGAGATAATATGTTTGATTACAAAAATCAAACTCAAAAAAATAAATAAATAAATAAATAACAGATTTTATTTTGTTACAAAAAACAAAATTAAAATCTGATTAAATAAACAAATAAAACAGAATTAAAATTAAACAACTTACTTGGTTAATTTCTTTGAATAATTTTTCTGATCAAGTCCAGTGTTTGACACTGTGTCCTTAAGACAGATTCGTCCTCTCCACGGTGCTTTCAGAATTTGGACGTCTATCTCCCAGGATGAAATGATCTTTCAACGAATAAATGCAGCACTACAATTTATTCGTTCGTCGAACACACAAAGTGTTTACACTCTTTCTTTCAGAAATAAAATGCAGCAAGATGAAGAATAGAATTAGCAGAGGTGAAATACGAAATTTCTAAATGAATTACATCAAATGAGGGTGGTCCTATTTATAGATGTGAAGGTGACTCTTGGTTTTGAATTGAACAGGTATGATACCTGTTGGTTTTGAATTTGAATCTGTTTATAATTCAAACAGATAGCAAAAAACGGGAAGGGCCCTGTTTGGATGAGCATTAAATCCAAACCAATTTAATTCTGTTTGAAAACGGGAAGGGCCCTGTTTGGATGAACAAAAAATCCAAACCAGTTTATTTGAATTAAATTCAAATGTTTTTGGTCCAAAAAGATTAGTATTGGGCCGAACAAGCCCAACCCAACCTCGCACCCGCGCCCAAGCCAAGGCCCAGCCCAGCCGACCGACCGGACGGACGGACGGCGGCGCGCGCGTGTGTGGTGATTTTTGGGTCCAATGGGTCTAGCCCATTTTGCCCATAACCTCTCCCTCTAAAACACTTGGGTACCCCTTGGGGCACACCCCAAGTATCAAACCCATGCCTTATAAACCCTTTCAAAACCTCCCACCAAATCAATGTGGGACAAGCCTTATTCAAACCTTTAAGGAATTTCCACCAAAACTCAATTTCCATGGAGCATACTTTGGCTTCAATTTCCCATTCACTCGGTAATGGTTTTGAGCAACCAAATATACCACGTGAATCACAACGCGGCATAGAACGCGTTGCCACTTTGACCCGTGTAAATCGATGCACGGGGCCCACCTAAAAATTAGACCAAACTTAGGAAAAAATTCTGATTTTACCCAGAATTTTATAACCATTTCCAACACAATGCATGTTTAAGACTTCATGGACCACTCGAGTGACCAAAGGTGCGTTTGAGCAAACATTTTAGCCTTGCAGTATCTCAACCTGTAGACTGAGATCCTACAAGCCTTGCTTGACCGCTCAAGCGACCATTTGTGTACTCGTGTGATCTTGTGAAGCTTGCATCAAACTAAGATATTGAGATACTGATAGGCTTGATTTACTGCTCAAGTGATGGTTGGTGTGCTCGAGTGAAGAGACAGTTTTAGAGGTCATCATTGCAGTTTAGAGTTTGTTAGAACCGTTTCACTAGACACACCGCTCAAGCGGTCATTCCTACACTCGAGTGGTCTATATGACTTTGTTGAGCTATAACTGCCATAGATCTCTAATTATGGATTTATCTCATCTAGCTCTCTCTAGAAGACGTAAAAAACAAGGGATGACTTCTGTTATAATATATTCATGAGTGTTTTGATCAGTTTCTTTTGATGAATTATTGAGATCTTTGCATATCTCATGGATTAACTTGTTCAAATCAAAAGGGTTTTGATAGATAAACTTTTCTAGCGTTCTATCGATAGATTCCAGATTGTTGGAACTTGTGGATTCAAGTTCATCAATAGGCGAATCCTAGATGAAGAGTGGGCTTTGAAGATTGAGAAGAGTCTCTGGGTGATCTTGTGTGGATTCACAAGTGGGTAGACTTGGTGATATCTCTTGTAATCTTCATTCTCATCTTAGTGGATTTATTCACACTTTTGGGTCGTGATTTTTTTTTTTTTAAAATCACAATTAGAGGAGTTCAATTGTGATTTTTTTTTTCTACGTTAAATTGTTTGTGTTCAATTATGAATTGCTCGGATTCAATCTAAATCAATTCCTCTTGATTTGTTGATTTAGATTGAGTTTTTGTTTGGGAATTTGGGATGTGACGCCCCAAAAATCGGGAACATTAGATAATATATTAACAAATAAATATATGGTTTATCTAAGGTTACAACAGTAGGAAATGTCACTAATGAGTCCTTTGGTTAATAACCAAGCAAGATCTCAGGGAAGTTGGAGGAGTCAATATAACCTCTCTTCTAAGTCCAACCACCTTAGATAGCAAAGTTACCTTTTTGATAGATCTTGACAAAGTATTAACACAAGGCCTACATGAGTTGACGGAGTATATAGATAGGTTACAAATAATATATATAATAATTACAAAGCAGGTCTTAGTTACAACAAGGATTAATCACTTACAACTCAAAACATGTTTACATAACTAGTTCCTAACTCTTATAGGATAGCCATACGTCTTCAAATACTTCAGCTTTGCCTTCGACTGGCCTAATAGTCTTCAATACCTGGCATGAAATGCCATGAGTTTTAAATGTCTAGTAAACGCACACACACCCTATCCTTTTTTCCCAATTCAATACACCATCACAATTATAACAAGCAAGCAATAAAGAATGATAATCATTCAATAATAAATGATTACAAGGTTAGATGTTAGTAATCTAGAAATCCCCCAAAGAGATTTCATCCTTCCAACCACAAGAATTGGACACCGGACTATTCGGAACTCCCCCTTTTGCTACTTTGTTGCAAAATTTATCTTGGATGCCTACCAATGGTTATATACCGCGTAGCGCCAACCACAGGGCCTTAAAAGGGAAGACGAAAACAAAAATGTTTTATCATCCTGAATCCCATCTTATCCTTCCAAAAAAAAAAAAAAATTATCCTCTTGAATGTCCCATCTGGACCCAACTTTATCTCACCAATCAAACCATCACAAAGAGTCTGAATACGTCCGTTTTATTCTAGGGTTTATGAGATAACTGCTTGCACAAGACTTAACCTTCAATTAGGGAGCACATCCCATCAATCCATACATAACACATTATCATCTGTTCATTATCCAAGTGATCGAAAACCCAATACCACCCCAATTAAGGTTTCCGTTGAGTTAGATGTCTTAAATTAAAGTTAGAACAACTTAACAAGATAGTAATATCCATATAAGTATGAGCATCATCAAATGAAGAGATAAGGAACATAACCATAACACATGCAATATCATACCAAGACATGATCATATACTAATAAGCATATTCATGAAGACAACAGCATAAAACATCAATGGAAAACTAAATTTTCAGATTCAGTACCATTTAAAGATTAAAATCAAAAGGGATATTTTAGATCTTTTCCGAAATTGGCCTTCCCATGGTTTGTAGAAAATTTAATCTAGTTTTCAGAACATGTTTCGGAAATGGAATAGCTTTTCTAGATTTTTAGTTATTTAAGAAACACTCCAGCGTTGTCCAGATTCGTCGACAGTTACGAAAATTGGATTTTCTTATGAACCGCTCAATATTTTTCAATGAAACCAAATTTTGTTGAAAGATAACTCCTTAAGGAAGATTTTGAATCAAAACCGAGGTCCATAAGATTTTTCTACATTTTTCTATAATTTTTGAAAGTTGGCTGTAAAATAGATTTTTCATGCACAATACTCAAAATAAGAAGATTTGTGAGAAAAGAGGCCAACCAAGGGAAATTTTTCACTTATTTTGTGATGAAAACATAATAAATAATGTATCAATAACTCAGATTTTTAAAGTGATGGTATGCCTTTGGAAATAATGTAAAATATGGGAAGAAAAAGATAGTTTTGTATCTATTAAGAGAAAATATGAATAGAAGAAGGATCAATCTCAATTCATCAACTTTGAACACATGAACACCATTATGAAAATTTTGAAAATATGATTTCAAGACTCTAATAACATGTATTTGAAAAAGGAAAATAAAAGAGAGAGTTGTGTTGTGGCTTACTTGAGACTTGGTTGGTTAGCTAGCAAGGCCTTTCTTTTCTCTCCTTTCCTCCACCAACCTCACTCTCTTCTCTTCTCTCCCTCTCATCTGAATGAAGTGTTTGTGTGTGTGTGTTCTTGTATGTAAAATGCTAAGGGAGGGGTTGTTTTTGTAATAAAATTGGTGCAAAAGGTCCAAAATGCCCATTGGTTGGAATTTGATTGGATATTTTAGGTTTAGTTTGAATTCAATGGAATAGTGGATATTAGAGGTCTTAATTGAGTACCTAAGCATGATCTTGTTAGGATTTTATCTTAATCAAACCATCCTAGTTACAAGTACAATGCATATATACATTTATATATATAAGTTTGTACCTAGGTCAAAGATTTTCCTTAATTTATGCAAGTTTGTCTCAAAAAGTACACTCATTGCATCTATATATGTATAGGCCGGCCACATGATGCTGATTTGAGGGACTTATTTATTTATTTTTTTTCTTGTATACAAATGTTGGAAATTGTAAAATATAGTGTATAAAATAGATTTTAGGGTACAAGTATATATATATAATGGTACTTGTTTGGGGTCAATTTGTGATTTAATAAAAATGTGAGGGCTTTGGGTTTAATTTATGAATTGGGACATTTATTTTAGTGTAGAATTAAATTAAATTAGGGTTAGAAAGTCTAGTTTGGTTTGGATTTCTTGTTTCGAATAAAAAGGCGATCAACCGACGAACGTGATAAAGACCGGAAAAACCTAGGGTTTTTAAGTGATAGTTCCATATTTAGGGATTCAATTAATTAGTATTAGGGTATTAGAAATGATTCCTAAGTTCAGGGTTCAATCAGGGTTTGTACAGGGTTCATCTGTGATATGTTTTCCGTTCTAGGGTTAATTTTGCAAATAAACAATGAACTAAGGGCTTTTATTATAGTAATTCAAAAATAAGGGCCTTACTAGGATTTACAAAACTTAGGGGTCTCACATGGGAAATTGACTGTAATCATATATCACCAATCACTACTTAGGGTTTTCAATATGCAGGATATTAATAAAATACTTGAGTGTCTATCCTAAATAACAAATATATATATATATATATATAGACGGTCTAGTTCAGTTTCAAATTGAAATAATAACTATAAAAACATGGACCAAACTATTAAAAGCCAAGACCAAATGATGTATTGAGAAAATCAAACTAAACATTACAATTTGGTCTAAATAGATCAATTTGCAATTTTTCAATTTTTTTTTTTTTTTGGTTCAACCCTACACCAAACATGGGCACTACTTGAATACCATATTAAGGTGTTTAAGGTTTGCTTTTTTTGGTAATTTTTTGTTAATTTATTTTCATCTTTAGTGATTTTATTTTATTTTTTCAAAAAACTCTAGGCTTCTAAATTTTATTGGATGACATGAACGAAAAATTAAAAAATTTCAAAAAGACAAAAATAAATAAAAAATAGTGAACTTTTTTGGATTATTTTTGGTTTTTTTCAAATCTTTTATAGATTTTATTTTTATATTTTATTTTTTACTTTTAAAATTTGTGTACAGAAAGTGGATTGGATTAAAAAAAAAGAAAGATATAATTTAAGAAAAAAATCACTAGAAAAAAAAAAAAGTGCTTATTTTGGGACATCCCAAACAGCCTACAAAAAATAAAATCCCTAATTGTGTTTGGTTTGGTTTTGAAATCAATTTTAAATGACAAATTTTTAAAAAGAGTTTTCAAAATTTAAAATTTTATTTGGTTGTATATTTTGAAAATAATTTTGTAATTTTGTAGTTTGGAATAAGTTGTAGTTTCTTGGGAGAATTATCTATCAATGGAATTAGGGAAATTTTTTTTACCAAAAAGTGAAAAAGTTTATAATTTTGATTATTAATATTTATAATGTTTATCATCTTTTTGTAATATATATTTGTTACAATCTCATTGATGTGTGTGTGTGTGTTTTTTTTTTTTTAGGTCATTGAATAGATATGTGTGAGAGAAAAAATGATTGATTAATGTGCAGAATATTAGAGAATGAGAGTGGAGGTAGAAAAGTGATTCAAAATATTTTGAAAAAAAAATAAATTATAAACTAAACAAATTTTAGGTTTTAACTTCTCAAAAATTGATTTGAAAACTAGGCCTAATCATAGAGGGGTAGTCTCTGAGACTAGACCCTAAGGAGCTGAGGCCCTAGAGGTCACCCTTAAGTAGTGCTATATAGCATAGCCACTCAACCATGTAGCGATAAGTCACGGATTTGCACATAGACGGGGATTTAAACCCATACTCCTAACACTAGGAATGGTTCGCCCAAGCCTAAAAGGTTTGTTCTACCAACCGTATGTGTTGTCAGCCGGATAACTAACTCCAAAAAAAATAAAACCTGAGCCCTCAAGACTTATATCTCACGATCTTACCAAGTTGCCACAATCCATAGAGTTGACTTGAAAACTAAAGCAAACACAAGAGTTCGGATCCTCTCCACTAAGCTCTCTCCAGTGCTTCCTATGAGGGACGGTGTAATAACCCTAATTCGTAATTTGCTCTTAATTAGTAATTAAGGATATTAATTAAGAGGTTAAAATAAAATTATGTGTTAATTGTTCTAATGTTCTAATTATTGTATTATGCCACTCATAGCTATATAAGTGTGATATAAGCTCATTCTTGAGCTCATTCTTCTCCTTTTGAGTGCAAAAATCTAAAAATTCATTCTAGAGAGAGAGTGAGTTCACTTTTAGAGAGAGAAAGCTAGAGAATTGAAAGATTAAGGCTTGATTCTTGAAGATTAAGAAGAGAAGCTCAAGATTGTACGAGAACTAGTGTGTTTGAAGCCTCTAGGTGAGCATTTACCTTTCAATTATTGGAGATGATGTGTTTTAGAGTTGTATTCATGGATGATACTTGACCATTTGCATGTATTTTGATAATTAAGCTAGGATTGTGAGAATTAAGGTCAATTCCATACATGCATGCATGAATTTGTCATGAACTCTCATGTTTTAACATAATTCATGTCATTAGAGATGAAATTAGAAGCTATAAGTTACATGCATGCATGAGTCATGAAATTTTGAAAGTGATTTTTATGTTTTTGAAGTTTAACAAAGAATTTTGGAAAAGATTTCCGCATGCATGTAAGTTTTGAGTTTATTTTCTAAGAATTCACACATGCAAGTGTACATATTTGCTAAGAATTGAGAGCTCACCATGATTTCATACTTAAACATCTCATTTGTCCATGTTTTGGAAGTTTGGATTTCATGATCATTTCATGCATGTGTTTTAAAGTTTAGTTTTGAAGAATTGGCATGCTTTTAGGCTTTGATTTTGCAAAATGACCTTCAATTCATGATGTTCTATAAGTTTCTAAATGTTTTCTCAAGTTTTGGTCCAAAAGAATGAGTTTTGGTACACATGCAAGTGTACATATTTGCTAAGAATTGAGAGCTCACCATGATTTCATACTTAAACATCTCATTTGTCCATGTTTTGGAAGTTTGGATTTCATGATCATTTCATGCATGTGTCTTAAAGTTTGGTTTTGAAGAATTGGCATGCTTTTGGGCTTTGATTTTGCGAATGACCTTTAATTCATGATGTTTTACAAGTTTCTAAATGTTTTCTCAAGTTTTGGTCCAAAAGAATGAGTTTTGGTGCATTGAAATTGAGTTTTGAGCTTTGAATGCAAATCTGAAAATTCCAGAATTCTGTCTCACTGCTTGAGTGACCAAAGCTTCGCTTGAGCGTACTTTGCGAGCTCTCAGTACTTTTGCAGAGTTTGATGGTTGGCTCGAGCGACCAAAAGACCACTCAAACGACCACTCTTTATTTTCAGTCTTGGCTCGAGCAACCGAGAAGTTGGCTTGAGCGTAAAATGCTAACTCTCAGAAGTTTTGCATACTAAAGGGTCCACTCGAGCAACTAAAACTTCGCTTGAGCGAACTGCCCTGTTTTTTGAAATTTTGTCAAGTGTTTCAAAGTGCATAATTGTATCCTCATTGCATCCTAGGCATTCTTAAGCCATGATTAAGCTATAATAATGAGGATAAGAATTAGAAACACACCTAAACACGAAACATGATAAATCAAGTATTCAGAGTGTGTGTTTCAATATATATAAGCTAGGGGTGAGTAGCAGATATTTTGATCCGCCCAAACTGACCGAACCGATCCGATCCACCACATTTTGGACAGAATGCGTGATGACGAGCGGACAGTTATAGATTAATTTTTTCCAATCTGCCTAGTTTTGGACGGATGACAGATTTGAGGTTATTTTGGTCGCAACCGAACCGTCAAACTGCGAGCACTCCTAATAATTTGTAAGACTTGGTATTTTCAATTTGTTTAGATATTCTATTTGTGTTTTCAATTGAAAAAAAGTTTAGATATTCTGTTATGTTTTCAATTTATTTTCAATTTGGAAATCCTTTTATCAAATGGCAAGGGTTAATATTTGGCATTTTTGTGTAGAAAATTTAAGGCTTAAGTTTGTCATTTTAAAAAAATCAAATTAAATAGTTTTTGAATAAAAAAAAGTAATGAAATAATTTTGACAATACATGGTTTTCTTGTATGTATTTGTTATTGGTATTTGACAATTTACTTGATAATCTTTTGATTATGTTAAGTTGGATTGTTATCCAAAAAAAAAAATGTTGATAAGTTGTTATATTATGTTCAAAATTTGTAAAAGTTTAAATCGCCAAACCGATTTGCATCTCTTCGCCAATTTGCCAATCTGCTCAATCTGCATCCGTCAATTCAGCGGATGGATGCAAATTGATTTTTTCCAATCTGCCCATCCAGTGGACAAATGGCGGATTAGAGGTTTTCTAACCGCAAGCGAACCACAAACACCCCTAGTACAAGCAATGTGATAAGGAAGAATAAGAAGCTAATGTAAGGGAAGCTAAGCCATGATGGCCATATGAATGTGGAATGATAAGACATGTTTTGTGCTATGTACATTTGTGATTGTAGGTTAAGACTCAAAGACTGATCAAGTTTTTGAAAGTCTACTGTGAGTAACGTTATTGTAAAAATATGTTCATATGAATTATGTTTGAAATGTTATACGATAAGTTATGATTTCCGAAATGTTATTTTGTTAAAGTGAACGAATGTCCAATGTTTGAATCTACTATGACATCCAAAGATAGTCCCAAGTTATGAGGGACAACATGTTAATGCGGATCTATGACATATATGAGATTACAAGATTTCAATAGCCATTTGACAAAGCGGTGTTATGTTTGATAATTGGTGTCCGGGACCGATTATTTTAGTCGAAAGACGATATGTTATGCTCTGTTAGATATACCATTATTGTGTTTAGATATGAGATTGATTATGTTATGATCTGTTTTATGATTATGAAACGTTCGTAATTCATTCACTAACTTCTTTATCTTAATGTTATTCATTGGGCTTTAGCTCACTGTGTGTATATATGTATAGGTGGGCGACATGAATAACAAACCTAGAAGAACTCCTTTAGCTGAGCCATCATCTGAAGCCTTTTGAGTTTTTGGTGCCTCCGAGTGGAGGCTAAGTCTAGGTGGCCTTTGGCGAGTTTTATGTTCTTGATGTAAGAGCTTTGATGATATGTCTATTTGTATATGAAATTTTTTGTTTATTTGTAATAGGGCAAAGTTCCTTTTGTTTTATTTGTATATGTATGGATGACGTAAGAATTATGTGATAATATATGTATATAAAGTTTAAATTTCTGTCCCATATAAGTCTGCACAGCTCATTGGACGATTATATTTCTGTATTTGCTTCCGTTAGCCCCTTATTTTGCTAATCTGTCTCAGTGGCCTTTAGTATTCTTAGGATTACTGGCTGGTTATGATGCTAAACCTATAGGGGCGGGTTTGGGTCGTGACAGACGATCTAGATTGGGCCACGTCACCCACTTAACAATCGACGGATCAGATTACTTCAATAACAATAAAAAAAAAATCAAAATTTCCCCAAAACAGAGTCCTTTTCTCTACTTAGGAACTCAAACTACATGAAGAAAGAGGGAAATAATAGAGAAAAGGAAGATGACGACCACCATACACCGGCAGAGGCAGAAGTGGAAGCGGAGGCGGCCATACCCAAATCCTTGAGACCGAGAAGGATTTTCATGGAAGCAATACGAAATTTCACATGGAAGCATTTCTAATTGGTAAGATTCATTTGTATTCACCAGACTCGAAGAAAACCAGATATTCTATCTTGCTCATTTTTCTTACTCCAATATACCAGTGGAAAGTTTTTAAAATAAGTAAAGATCAATCTTTCTTCTCCACACTGTTAACTTATATCTTCTAAAATGATATAAAATGTTGCAATTTTGGCTCACATGGTCGAGAAGAGTGATGGCATTTATGCAAAACTAGGCAAAAATTCATCCACTGATCATCCATCCGGTCAACGGGCCGCTCGACCGCCTAAGGAAAAATTTGAATTTTTTTTAGGCAGTCTGAGCCGCCTATTGTTAAGTAGGGGGACGGGAACTAATCTGGACCGTTCCCAAGAGAAAGCACCGAAGACAGGCACTTTGGAGGATCCAAACTCCAAACAAATACCCATTTTTGTTAGGCCTAGTCTAAACCCGCTGACAAAGGCTCATAGAACATATACGTCCTCACGATCGTATAAAAACCCTAATGAAACATCATCTGGTTCAAAACCCTTAATTTGAGAGAGAGAGAGAGAGAGAGGAAAGAGAGAAAGGGGATAGAGATATCTAAACCTAGAGTGAGGTGAGAGCAATGGAGGGAGGTGGGAGTGACAATATACTAGTCCCAGAATCAGTAATAGAGGTAGTGAAGAGAATATCTTGTAACATGGAAGAATTCAGAACCCATTTCGTCGACTTCTTGTCTCTCTGCGACCCTCAAGTTCTCTCTGAAATGCTTCCTTTACAACGTGCTCAGTCTCTCCTCTTGCTCGCCAAGGCTACTACAACTCTCTTCACCTGTAAATTCTTCCTCTCCGTTATTCCATTTTTCTGTTGCTATTTTTGGTTTTAATTTCATTTTTTTTCTTTATTTTCTTAGAATTTGAATTTGAATTGGACTTGGTTTCAGTGAAATTGAGGTGCAGTGGTGTTTGCCCAGATGACCACCCTGTGAAATCAGAGCTTGTATGTTTTTCCTATCTGTTCTTTTCTTTTTCTTTTCTTTTCTTTTTTTTAAATTTTTTTTGCCTTTAATCAAATGGGTTTCTATTAATTGAGGGTTTGATAAAAGTTTCCCTCTTTCCTTGATTTGTTCAGAAAATTTGGCCTGCTGTGTATTGTTTAAATTTATGTTTTTTGTTTTGTTTTGTTTTGTTTTGTTTTGAATTTGATCAATTAATTCAAGGGCTTTTACTTTCTGTTTTCTGTTTTCTGTATATGTAGGAGAGATTAAGGTTGTATCAAGAAAAACTACAGCGGTTCATTGATTTGAGTAAAGGTACTCGTCCTTCCCTTAATTTGGTTGGCTTATAGAAACCTTTTTACAAAAGGAAAAAAAAAAAAAAAAAAGAAACGAAAATTTGAATCTGGTTTATGATATAATTTTTATTTTCCCAAATTTTCTTAGACTAAACCCACAATAGTAAAGTGGTTCTAGGTCCATTTGCTTGGACCTCTTTCCCCTTAGATTTTAGCCAATGAAAAATCTAGGCTGCAACATTTTATTTCTTGCATCTTCTTAGCAACATGTGGTCCTTACCTTGAATTTGTATATTCAATGACATGGCATTGGCAATGACATTTTTGGAATCATTTGGGCAATAGTAGTTAGCCATCTAGTTATATATCGAAGTACAAATAGGCCACATCGTTTGAAATGAAGAATTTTAGGTTTATGGCATTTGTGCGTTTATTTGAAATTCAATTTCATTCATAATTTTTTAATTGGCTTATTGTTACTTTGATTTATAAGTTTGGTCGGTAGTTATCATTTTCCTATCATCGATTACAAATTCTCTATTTGTCCGTGAAGCGCCGCTAAGACCTTCGACTACCTTGAATCACCAGGCAGCAACACGTTTTATTGAGCATTCATTGCCCGATCTTACTTCAGGTAGCTGATCAATCAATTTCTTGTCAGTGGCAATGACTTTCTTTATGTTTTGATCCTGTTTGAAAGATTTTTATTTTTGCAGAGCAGAGGCAAAGTATGAGGGATATCAGTAGAGGAGAGGGCCCAAAGATTAAGTATGTGGAGAGAAATGTCCACAAGAAGAGAAAATGTCAGTCATCTGGGCAACAATCTGTCCGTACTGCTACCCAGGAATTTCTTGAGAAAGCAGCCCGTGAGCTTCTTGGTGATAATAAAAAGGGTTTTAAGGGACCTCTGCAGCCTGAGAATTTAGATGAAGATGATCTATCCATGGATTGACACTGGTACTTTTATATTCACATCCTTTTTTTTCTTTTTTTTTTTGGGTGGGGGGATAATTTCTCTTTCATTTTTATTATTATTTTCTTTTACCAACTTGCAATTCTTTCTACCAAAAGGTTTGAAAATCGGTTAATTGGTTGGTGCTCTTGGCACAATCTCCAGTGAAGGGTCTTGTATGGATGTATTCATCTTGATTTATATGTGAACTGTATTGATTCTTATTGACAATATAGTGGCTAAGTCTTTATCTTAGGTGGAGTAACCATGCTTGACATTCATTGGGTTTATATCTTTTCTAGTTAAGGTGAGCTTTTGTACCTGGATTCAAATTTACAAATTTCGAAGGGGTATTTTATTGGATTAGTACATTAAATTTTTGGAAGATAGATAACAGCTGGAATAAAGTAGAAACAAGATATTCTACGATTACATAGAATAGAGGAATGAGACCATCTTGTGCTCATTCTAAGTTTCTTACATCTCCCCTCTAATTTAGTGAGTTGGAGTGATGGATGTTGTGTATAGAAAAGTTTTGTTGTGCAAAATCCTGAACATACATCACTGATTAATAGTGAATTGAACCTATTGAAGGGGATGGGGACTTGCGCATTTGGCCCTTCACTTCTTTGCACCCCATACTTGCCATGCACTGAATCGCTGAATTGGAATACTGCATGGCCATGGATCAAAATTTTATTTCAATGTGTTGCTTTGATTAATGTGAAAACAAAGACATTTTGAAAATGTATATGAAGCATTTCAAATTTTCAAGGGACAAAAGAATCTGAAAATAAATTGAATTGTTTGGAAACATAATTTGGAACCTATCTAAACTAAACATATAAAAGCCTAACTATTGATTAATTAAACATATTGAAATTTATATGTCACATTGCGATTGTGGGAGGTGAATTGGGAAAATGGCAGACATTGAGATGGGTTGGAGACCACTAAAGGTGGGAGAGGAGAGATCCAAGGCAGCCTTAGCATAGAGAGAGGGTGGCAATGGAGAGGTCTATGTCGAACATGAGCAAAAGGAAGTTTAGTGTATCAACCCCAAGAGGTTGGTCTAGTGGGTGCAACTTGGGGCCTAGGGATGTGCTCTCTCTAGGTCTTAGGTTCAACTCCTATTTGGAGCAATATGCTTTGGGGTCACGTTCGCTGGCTCTGCCCGAGATTTGCCCGATCCACGTAGAGGGGGCGCTTTGTGTGAGTCTTGGGATTAGTTGAGTTGCGCGTAAGCTGGCCTAAGCACTCTCGGTCATCAAAAAAAAAAAAAAAAAAAAAAAAAGAGAAAAATTTAGTTTATCGATTTACATGTGAGCCCTCTTTTATATAGGGTGGCAAGCTAGGGAAAGCCAAATGAGCTGATGATAGGTGGCTGAACACCCTTGTTAAGCAAAATGGAGGGAACTTTAGTCCTCTACAACCTCATTGAGGCCTCGAGGGACATATCATATGTGATGTGAACAAGTGGTAGGTATGATACGTCCCCATTGGTTGTGTTAGAATGGCTCAGAGGTAAGTTATGATACGACAGTTGAGGTATTCACATGTCTTAGACAAAGGCCCTCTCTCTCTAAGTCTAGCATGAGCTTGTCTTGTCACTGATGATAAGCTTAGTGAGTGCTCAGATGAACCCTTCAACTGTAGCCTCTGATCCGCAGGTCCTTTAGTGGTCTCAAGTGAGGTACTCCCAGCTTAGGTATCGTGAGTAGTTATGTTACATGGACTTGGATATGGGTGTCGAGTGCGGGTATGTGTCTAGAGGTTGAACTCATCAAACTTTAAATTTAAGTGTAAGTGGACTCAGCAAAAAAAAAATCATATTTTTATATTTTTAATTTATTATGTGAGATAAAATAGTATTATATGTAACATACAGTGTCAAAAAGATATTTATCGCAATTATACAATAATATGTACATAAATTAATAGTGTTAAATACAAATATATATAAGAAGTGTTCGATGAAAAATATCCGACATGTATTCCATACCCTTATCCAAGTGTTGGGTGTCCAATATGAGTATTTGATTTATTTTGAAGAGTTCGTGTAACATAGGTGTGTAATGAGCTTCAATCTTGGGGATTGTTAGATCAAAGCATGCTCAATGAGAGCTGTTGGCGAGCCAATCACATTAAGCGAGCTTGAAGTTCTGGGCGTGTAGAAGTATGAGATCTTTGGATGTGGCTTGTGGGTGGTGACTTTGGTTGTCCAAGTGTGGGCGCTCGATTGGGTCACGTGCCATCTTGGACATGTACATATTGTGCTAGAGTCTTGTAGGAACAACCATTCAAAGGGTGACGTGGTGGTGCCACATGGCATAGCTGGATCTATTACCTTACACATAAAAGAATGTAAAATTTTAAAAAATCAATGTTTTTATGAACAAAAAATTGTTAATTATTGTCAAATAACTCAATTTTATTAAATGCAGGTAGATGATTTTGAAAGTGTGTAGGATCCCAACAAAATAAGATTTAAAATTTACGTATACAATAGTAATATTAGTGTTACTTGTAAGTTTTTTGAACGAATTCTGTATATTCAATTGTCCATAATACAAAGAGTACAACCAAGTTATATAGACCTAATCTAAAAAAGAAAATAAGAATAGACCTATATTCTACAATCAATCTAATATTCACACAATCAATCTAATATATTTACATATTATTCTTACACTCCAGCTCAAACTCTAGGTGTTTTAGAAGAAAACATTGAGAGTTTGCCAAGAAGAAACTAAAAACGAGCAATGGTGTGAGTTTCAGTAAAGAAGTCAACAAGTTGAAAGTGCCTCAGAGACGAAAGGAAGCAAGATGGAACCAGACTGCAGATGTTGACAAACAAAATAACAATCAATCTCTATGTGTCCGCTCATGAAAGACAGTGTTATGGACAATCTGAATAGCACCACGATCTACGTTAAACGGACTTGCCAGATTTGGCGAAGTACCTGTGTCGATACGACACGACACGACACGACACAGGTATGGGTGCGGAATTTGGCCGGGATATGGAAGGAGAAAGTGGATACGGTGACATACTTGCGAAGTTGCACTTAGAGCTGAGATTAGGGCTTCGATCATCTTCGTCACTCTCCTCTCTCATTGTTGATCTTGATCGTCTTCGTCTCTTAGGGCTTCGATCATCTTCGTCACTCTATTCTCACTGTCGGTCTCGATTGTCTTCGTTTTTCTCTCCTCTCACTCTTAATCTCGTCGTTGTCTCTGTGCTTCTCTTTCTCTTTGTCTATCTCGATTTGGTCTCTGTTCTCTCTCTCTCTCTCTCTCTCTCTCTCTCTGTTTTAATATAATTTGTTTTATATAATATAATTTATCATATAATATATATAATATAATTTTTATGTCGAAAATAAAAAATATTTATTTTATCATATATAATATAATTTGTTTTATGCCTAATATAATTTTTATATGTTATTTTTTTATTATTTTTTTAATAGAACTTATTATTTCTGAACTTTTTGACATATAATAAATAAAATAAATCATCTAATTGTTTAAAATAAAACTAATTAAATCATATATAATAAAAAAATCTAAAAAAATTTATCAAATAAAATATCTAATTTTTATTTTTTATGTATTTTAACATAACTTATTATTCCTTATTTATTATAATTTTTTTACTTATACTATATATGTCAATTAAAAATAAAAAAAATAAATTATTAAAAATATTATCAATAAAAATAATACATAAGGTAAAAAATAACAAATATATTTAAAAAATAACTATTTAACTCATCTTTATATCATAAATATATTTAAAAAAAAACTATTTAACGTATCCCCGTACCCATATCCACATTTGGACCCATAGCCATGTATCTTCAATTTTTAGTTTTGAAATGCTTGACCCCCAGATACGCACCTGCACCTGCATTTGCACCCCATACGCACACCCGAGTCCGTGTAACATAAACTGCGATTGTCACAGTAAAGAGAAGTCGGAGAAGACTGAGGTACACCCAAATCAGATAAAGGACAACGAAGCCAAACAATCTCAGTAGTGACATGAGCCATAGCACGGTACCTAGCCTCGATAGTAGAACGTGCAACAATGGTTTGTTTCTTACTTAATCACCAAGAAACATGCAGAAGCCAGAAGTAGACTTGCGATCAGTAACATCACCAGCCCAATCAGAATCAATATAGGCCACTAAATCCAAAGAGAAAGTGGAGGACAACAATAAGTCTTGAAATATTGTACTCCAGAGATAGCGAATAATGTGAACCAAATCAGCCTAAAGCAGAAATAAATTGGCTAACTACATGAGCAGCATAGGCAAGATTAGGGCGAAAGATATACATATAGACTAAGCAACCAACAAGCTTTCGATATAAAGTGGGATCATTCAGAGGAACACCATCAGTATTGTTAAGCTTCATATTAAGCTCAATAGGGGTATCAAAAATTTAAGTGCCAGTAAGATTGGCATAATGAATAACCTCATTTGCATACTTGGCTTGAGACAGAAAGTAGCCATTGGGAGAAAAAGCTACATCAATACCAAGAAAATACTATAATGAGCCCAAATCTTTCATTTTGAAGGTGTCAAAGAGATGCTACTTGATCTCAGAGATATCAGAAGAGTTAGAACTAGTGATGATCATATCATCCATATATAGTAATAAGGCAACAAAGCCAGCAAAGGTGTGAAGGAGAAATAAAGCAGAATCTTGGGTACAATGATGAAACCCAAGCTGAGTGACAGCGGCCTGAAAACGATCATACAAAGTACGAGGGGATTGCTTCAAACTATACAGAGCATGTCGAAAACGACAAACCTGTCCAGAGGAATGAGGAAGGCCAGGGAGAGGACGCATATAAACCTCCTCAGTGAGATAGCCTTTAGGAAAAGCATTCTTAACATCCATTTGATAGAGAAGCCAATGACGAAAAGCAGCAACAAAAATTAAAGTATGAACAATAGTTATCTTGGTAACAGGGGCAAAGGTCTGCTCATAATCAATACTATACTTTTGTGAAAAACCTTTGGCAATCAGACGAGCTTTATAGCGCTCAAGAGAACTATCAGAGTGAGTCTTGACTTTATGGACCCATTTGTAACCAAGCAGATTTTTGATAGCAGGCAACGAGACCAGCTTCCAAGTAGTAGTCTTCTGCAAAGTAGACAGCTTATCCTCCATAGCTTGAACCCGATTAGGATCCTAACAGGCCTCCTTGTAAGACTAGGGTTTTGAAAAATAGTAAATAGTAGACAAAAAGGTCCAATATGAAGGAGAAACACATATTTTAGCAAAACCAAGTTTGACTACTTATTTACGGATGCGAAGGGGATGCTTACGGTTGGCAAGATCAGAGTTGTTGGGGGTAGGAGAATCTACAGCAGGAGTGAAGACAACTAGTGGAAGGAGAGCCTTGCGATGAGAATAGACTGACAACGGAGGAGACGGAGATGGAGCCTGAGGGGGAGGAAAATGAGGAGGAGACGAGGGAATAGACTCACGGGGGTCAGTGGAGAAGGGCTCAGCAAGAGGGGTGGTAGAGGGAACAAGCGCATGGGAAACAGTGGAGATGTACTCATTTGGAGGGACCTCATAAGGAAATGGATTAATGTGAATCAAATCATCTTTGGAAACCGAAGTAGTGATAGGAAGAAGCTGAAAGTAAGACGGACGTTCGAGAAAGGCAACATGGCGGGAGACATAAAGGTGACTAGAAACAGGGTTATAACAACGATAGCCTTTCTGGGTAAGATTGTAGCCTAAAAAGACATACAGAATAGACCAGGCACTAAGTTTGGTCTTATCTTTTACGGGGAAGGACAAAACAAGCAGATCCAAAAACACGCAGGAGAGAGCAATTGGGAAGTTGGGAGAACAAAAACTTATAAGGAGAACAACTAGAGAGTAGGGGAGTAGGTGTATGGTTTAGAAGAAAAGTAGCAATAAACTGCTTCACCCCAAAAAGGGGCCGGAACAGAGACAAAGAGGAGAGACCTAACTGTCTCAAGGAGATAACAGCTTTTACACTCAGCTTGACCATTTTGAGCAGGTGTATCAGTACAAGAAGTTTGGTGAATAGTACCCAAATTGGCCAAATACTCACAAAACTCAGTTTTAAAATATTCATCACCCAAGTCAGACTGTAGCAATTTAATAGTAGACCCCAACTGTGTAGTGACCATAGACTGAAAAGTACGGTATATCTGGTAGAAGTCAGACTTATGAGTTATAAGATAAACTTAAGTGTAACGGGTGCAGTTATCAACAAATGACACATAGTATGCAGAACCCCTTTTAGTGAGAATAGGAGAAGGACCTCAGACATCAGTATGAACTAAAAAAAATGGTGTATCAGATATAGAAGTAGTTTTACAAAAAGGTGAGGCTGTCATTTTGGCAAGTTTACACCCCTGACACTTGGTAATTTGATTAGGAGCAACTTTACTCAATATACCTGATTGAGCCAAAGGCCGTAAGTGATTAGCAGACAAATGCCCTAATCTAGAATGCCACAAATAGAAAGGACTTGACAGAGAATCTAACTGAAAAGAGGAAAAAGCAATCGGAGAGATAGTCATAGGTAGATGCAAGCTCTCCACTACATAGAGTTCTCCAACTCTACGGCCGGTCTCAATTTGTTGCTTAGACATCTGATCCTGCATAGAACAGATAGAAGAAGAAAGATAAAATCAAAACCGGAGATATCAAGTTGATTGATAGATTATAAACTGACAGATAACTAAGGAACATATAAGACAGATAGAGTAGAGACAGCAGACATAATAGACGGTAGGACAAACCCAACAGATATAATAGACATACTCGATCTATTAGCTGCATTAACAGTAATAGGAAAGGAAGGGGGAGTACAATTTTGAAGTAAGGTGAGATGATGAGTCATATGATGAGAGACACCAGAGTCAAAAAGCCAAACAGACAAAGAGAAACCTGAAAAAGAACCAAGCAAACTTAAATGAAGAGTAAAAACAACGGAGGCAGACGGGGATGGCTAGAAAGTAGATAATATATGCTGAAGTTGACTAATCTGAGCACTCAAGGAAGCCAAGTTAGGATCAAGAGCCGGAGCAGATGCAATATAAGCGGCAAGAGGAGCATGGAACTGGTTCTGAGATTGCTGAAGAGACGAGGTAGGTAGACGTTCCTTCTTGGGATAGTGATACTTCCAATGGCCCCTTTGATGGCTGAAGGCATACTCATCCGAAGTCAGAGACATCATAATAACTAGACAAAAAAAACTAAGGGAGTTCAAGTGTAATAAACCTAAAATAAAGCAAAATAGCCGAACTAGGGGTTCAAGTGTAATAACCAAAATCTGAGGGGTCAAACTGTAATACACCAGAACCAAATGACCACAGTGTAATAACCAGAAGAAACCTAATAATCTACAAATTAAATGTAAAGATCAAACTAGTTACGAAGGACGATAGAGAGATCAACCGTGCGAAAGAACCAGGTGTCACGAACATAGGCACAGAGAGAGAGATTGACCTGGCAACCTCGCGAACCACAGAGAGAGAGAGAGAGAAAGATCTCTCGCACAACTCTTTGAACCAGAAAGAGCCCTCAAACTGTGTCGCACGCACTAGTCGAAGGGTCATCGACAGGAGATAGAGTCGGAGACTGAGATGTGAAGCAGAGGAGATGAGCCATGAACTAGATAAGTCATAGTTTCGGGTTGGATGACTCGCAACAGCTGTCCAAAGATAGCTTCACAGAACCAAAAGGTCTTCACGAACCAGAGAACCAAGAGTTTACATCCAACGACATAGAGAGATGAGCCAGAGATGACTCATGCTGAACCACGAATCAAAGACGAGAGAGAACCAGTCGCAAGTGAGACCCAGTCGTGAAGTAAGACCAGTCACCAAATGGAGGGAAGACTACAAACTAGATGAATCTTCAAAGAAAGGGGAACTTCGAACTAGATTTGACCAAACCAGACAAACCAAAGAAAGAATCAGTTTGTGCAAAACCCTAGCCACTAGGAGATCAGCAATCGTGTAGCTCTTATACCATGTAAGTTTTCTGAACGAATTATGTATATTCAATTGTGTCCATAATACAAAGAGTATAACCACGTTATACAGACCTAATCTAAAAAAGGAAATGAGAATAAATCTATATTCTACAATCAATCTAATATTCACACAATCAATTTAATATATTTACATATTATTCTCACATTACTATGTTACTAGTTATAATATTTATGGGTCCAGCTAATGACAGCCCTAAGGGTTGTCAGCAAGGAATGCAAAATGCAAAAATATTTATAATCCCAAATTCCTAATACACTTTCACATATCCCAAAATACATATTTTTATACATTTTCCACACATTACAATACACTTTTTACCCATTTTCTAACACTAGCATTTTTTAATATTTATTAATATAGTAAAATCCAATCTTATATATATATATATACTTCTTGAAAACAAATTATAAAAAATTCTAAATTCATGTCGTCAAAACTTATTATTTCAGCATATTGCATTTTGTTTTGGTGTGTTTTTCTATGTTTTGATGGAAACACTAGAATTTCATTATTCCACCAGTGTTTCATTTGCGTCTCTTAGGAAATGGAAACTTTACGGTTGGTTCAATGGAACAAATGGAAATTTTGTTATTTGCGTAGGGTTAGTTTCCACCAAATCAAAATAGCTGGTTGCATGGCAATGGCTATAAAAGAATGAGATATGCATTTGATGTAGGATGGCCCGAGAATACAAATAATATAACAGAAAAGGAATGATCCAATCAAATAAAATAAACCATAACCCCAAAAAACAAAGAAATTCTCTCAATATAATTTCATCATCAAATGCTAAAAAACCTCTACTACATAATGGCTTATTTATAGGCAACCCAGAAAACGCTAATTAATGAGTTTCCAAAATAAAACATGGCAATAATTAAAAATCCTAAATAAGAATTTCCAAAATAAAATAAGACTAGTGAAATCTTAAGTAATATTATAATAATGTAACAATTTCTAAAATCCTTATCTTTCTGAAAATCTCCAAATCCTTTCTCATCCAATGCCTTTTCTATTGGCATCATTTCTCCTCAGCTGCGAAAAACTCTTTGGAGAGTCTTAAGAGAAGTCATCCAGGAAATGAAGCTTATGCCTGAATACAACATTTCGACCCTTGATGGCATCCATCATAAGAAATCCAACAGAGGACTGACAAGAAGCAATTACATAAGAAGGTAGTGGACAAGCATCAACAATTCTTGGAGAAATACCATCAAACAAAACAATAGGCTGCAATGTTCCTCGATCAAGTAGTACCATATTCTCCATATGAAATATTGAGCCAATATTTAAAGTAAAAAAAGAGTCAATAAAATATGCATGTGGTCTATATTCAAGAATGACAACAATACACCCATGAGATGTTAACATGAAATATGTGAATAAATTAGACACAGGGTGCACCAAAGTCACATGCAAGCCCTGATGTTTAAGAGAATTTAGAATATCAGCTAAAGTGCTACTAACTTCAAGCACGTAATCGGACAAAGTAACAGAGTGAATGGATTGGGGGGATTGTCCATACCAAAATCAAGCAGATCCAGAATAGCAGGCAAGGACACAAAACCAATGGACTGTTCTTCAAGTGTCACCATAGGCGATGATTCAATGTTAGGTACTGCATAATTGGTTACATCAAGACAATTATTAAGTTGATCTTCTGCCAAATAAAGCTCAACTTCTATAGCATCTCCATAGGCATCCTCTAGGTTCTTATAGATCATGTCTTAAGCCAAACATGAATTGACCAACAAGAATATAGTGGTCATGACTAGTTTCAAATTTTAAGAGACTAAAGCTTAACAAAGTAATCGTCGACGCTAGAATATTGGAATAAGGAATGTTAAGGCAACAAGCAATATTGGGTCCTAGCCTAAAAACATCATCAATGATTCACTCGAATGACCAGACTTCTAGATACTGGATTATTGAAGAAGAGTAAACCATATATGAATAATAAACTAACAATACTTACTTGGTGACCAAATACAATACAGTCAAATGCCAGCTTTCTGGGACATACAAACATTATCAATTATATGAGGGGAAAACACAGAAGAAAATATCAAAATAGTCAAAACTATCATCACATCTACAAAACAGTATATGACACAAACTGGAAACATTTGATAAAGATGCAAGTTATATGCATGTACAAGACAAACATGCCTAAAACTCCTAGAACCTAATACAGGGCCGCGCAAATAGTTAATCCTAACTTGATTAAACACAACCAATAAAAACCACAAAACAACAAACTCAAAACCCAGTTCATATCTACTCCTCAAATCAACTATGTATGTTTGTATAAATATACATATGCAAGAGACAGCACTCAAATTTGAATATTAGATTAAGAATCAGTGAGGCCTTGAAAGTGTTTAGATCTGAATATGAGATTAAGCAATCTCACAATTCATGACCATATGCTCTGTATTTGCTTCAAACAAAATAAAATAGTGAGATAGAATATGAACCCTAGATCAATAGAAAACACGATGAAGCGCGATGTAGTCGGAAAACAATCATTGGTGATTCGCCGATGACTCCTCAAACAAGAGCTGATGAAACAATGATTCAATGTTTCGCCATCTCTCCCGCCCTCACTCTTTTCAGGTCTTTCGAAGGGTTGAGCAAGAGCAACCTTCACCATTTTGGGGTTTTCAAAACATCGAGTGAGATATACAAAATGACTTCCGGGTTTCTAATATGTAATTTGTTTTTTGTCCTTTGATGAAAAATATTTTACTTAAAAAATATTGCTTACTTTTTTTAACCAACCAAACGACGGAAAATAGAGACTTAATGCCTTCTTCCTCAATTTGCAAGAAGAGGGAGGGGGGAGGATATTAGAGACTTTAGTCCTTTGAGCATGATTGGAAGGGATACAGACTTTTGAGAAAAGTTTTTGCTACTTGCCTAAAAGTTGTGTTGCTTATGGTGGTGTCTAAGTCTTAGAAAGGTAGATTTTGGTTGTAGTGTTGGTGGTTATAAAAGGACAATTCTAGTATCAAGACTGGTGTATGTTGGGGTTTGGTGATTAGTAGAGAGGCTAAGGTATTGTATCTCGACACAGTTAGGTTGTTAGTCTTAGTTAATGGCTCTCCAACTGGCTTGTTTTTATACGTCTAGGAGATTGCATTTGGGAGATCCTTTTGTCTCCTCTGCCTTTCGTCTTAGATACGGAAGTTTTCAACAGAATGATTGAGCAAAAGGTCTAGGGGCTTCCTTGTATGCTTTGACATGGGACAACCTGATGGATCTTTACTGGTCTCACTTTATGCAGATGATACTATTATATTTTGTGCGGCTGTGGTAACAACTCCCTTGCATTCATGGGTTGATGATTTCCAAGGCTGGAACCTATATTACATGGTCGGGTACCGGTGTCGAGTGTAGGTATGTGTCTACATGGCCAATTCATCTAATTCCCATGACCAAGGATTTCTTAATATACATATTTTAATTTTTACGTTAAAATGGTGTTCACAAGGTTTCATAGAGCATTTCATGCATAATATCGGGTTTTATTGATAGGTTTTCATGGTAAATTTGAATTACAAAATACGCTTGCTATGTAAATATTTATACATGTTGAACGTATATGTCATGCCCTTATCTAGGTGTCGAGTGTTCAACGCGGGTACTTTATACATGTAGAATAGTCCATGTGACATAGGCTGGAACCCTCATAAAGGAACATTGCGGTATGCCATCTTAGCTTTGTTTTTCCATTCGCTTGTGTTGCAATGTAGAGTTGTAGTCTTTTCCTTTCATTCTTTTTTTCCTCCCATTTTTCATGTATTTTCCCTTTTCAACAGATCTTTACCTTTCTCATTTCTTTCTTGTTTTTCTGTTTTTGCCTAATCTTCATTTAAACAATATCTTGTTTCATTTGAAGGAAGCCAGACCTTTGATATGTTTTGTTTTGCATGGGGATAATAATTTGCGATCTTATCATTGTTGTTCTTTTGGCGTGGTTAATGCATATTAATGGAAACTCATAGATTTTTTATTTTATTTTTATATCAATTTACAGTCGCAAAATGATCTTTAGAACCCTATACATTATTTTTTTCTTTCTTCACATTTTTTCTCTTCCATTATCAACCTGCCATCACCTCCTGCTGCCACCCACCATCCCCACCACCATTACCACCCGATCACATCTCTTTCCACCAAAATCCACCTCACCCATTTTTCTCTCTACAAAAGCCCACAATACTCAATCATCGATTGAAGAAAGAGATCATGGATTCGGTTAGTACAAGAAGTACACCTGCAAGCTCGTGGATTCAACACCTAAGGCACATGGATTTGGCTATGTTCCTGTGGTTTTTACTGTTGGGGTTTCCACGTTTTGTTGCGTGTGTGATTGCTTTACTTTATGCTTGCTATTTATAATTGTGTGATAAATTAATCAATCCTATTCAATCGGGTCACAAAAATTTCATTAATTATTCTGTACCAGTCATTGTGGCATGTAATATCAAATTTATACATGTTTCTTAAAATTTTATACCTTTCTCTCATCTCTTTTTTCTTTGCAAGTAATTGTGGCTAGGCAACATCAAATTTATACATGTTTTTGAATTTATAAACCTTTTTCTCATCTTTGTTTTCCTTTACAAGTCATTGCAGCATGTAATGTCAAATTTATGTACAAGTTTGAACTTCTAGTCAGCACGAAAAGTGTGGAGTTTTGTCTTTCCAATTTCTGTTGACCTTGAAAGTTTGCAGTTAAATGGTATTTGTGGTTGAGGACTTGTATAGTTTTAGTTATAATCTGCTTTCTGACAATTCTCTTTTTTCTTTTTTCTTCTTTCTTCTCTAGCAGAATCATATGGAGCAGATGTTCTAATGTTGGTGACAAAATTTCAGTGGAGGGGCATTCTTATGCTACTGTTGGCTTTTTCCCTAGTTTAAAGGTGTTGTTTTATTTTCTTTTTCTTTTTTTTTTCTTTTGCCCCTCCCTCCTGCAAAACAGCATCTTCTTGCTTCTAGATCTTTCATAGAGGTGTTGTAAAGTGACTTTCAGTGTTTTGATTGTAACTGACTGTTAATTTAGAGATCATAGTAGTTGTCTTACCTGGCTGTACTGATTTCCGTTGTCCAGACTGCCTATGCAACACAACTACTTGGTTTTGTTGGCATTTCCAGAGTCTTTCGGTTTTAAATTTGGGTTGTCATTGGCAAATGGATCCGCATGTGTGTATAACTCCTGTTGAGTATCCAATTCAAAACCCGAGCCTGTGCCAAAAAATTCTCTATGCATGAGTAGCTTTGGAGTTGTACTCTATGCATTTGTTGGGGATCAACCAAAATCGAACTTGACAATAACTGATATAGAGAAGAATATTAGTTAGAAAAAGGAAAGTTGAGGAGTCTCCTTGAACAAATTGTGAAAGGTTGCTGGAACAGAACTGTTGCAGTCCTGCAATCAATTTTGAATTTCATGAATAGCTGATTTCAATAATTCATATGGTTTAAGTCAGTTCAGTTTTTATATATATATATATTCAGAATTAATTTGGTCATTTATTCCTTTCCAAATCTACTCTAGCAGAAGTCTTGAGCATTGGGTTATTTTCTTTTATTTTATTTTTGTTCATTTGTTCACGAAAATTGATCCATCATCATTACTTATGTGGTGATGAGGTTGTAAATTCTTCTTCAGAAGTGCCCATATTGATGAATTTGTGTAACAACATAATTAAAGCCCTTCCAAACTATGATATGCTATTTGAGACTTGAAGGAGGGGAAAAAAATGTATGTGAGATCATTTGTAAATTTTTTATTTTGTAATTATTTATAGGAGGATTATAATTTATATTTTTAGGATTGACCGTTGCTAGAGCTACGCACAATCAATCATAAAAATTAAACACAAAATCATGTGTTGCTACTTGCAAGAGCTTTTGTGGTTGGTTTCCTGATTAGTTCTGCTTTAATATTTTTGTTGTTGATATGAGTTTTTTGTTTTGACCGAGTGAAATATATAATAAGGAATTTTTTATATTATCAAAAGAGTGTTTGTATAATAACAAATAACTATTCCAAGAAAACTATTCAAAGAAGTTGGTCTATAGATTGCAATCATTTTGGGTGCAGCTCTCATTTTACCAATTTTAAATATATGTACAACACTTTTAAGTGATTTTTTGGGACCAAAATAGCATATTTTTTTCTTTACTTTTAACAGTTGATTTTATGAGAATATTTAATTTTTTCTGTCTCTTTTTGTGTGTGTGTGTGTGTGTGTGTGTGGATAATGAGATGACAAAGTATAATAAGGACATATGAGTGTGTAAAATGAAAGGATTAGTTTGGTATTATGAAATACAATTTAATGTGATAAATTTATGCATACCTTTTCTTTTTTATAATTTTCTTTTCATTGACAATTATGTGAACCGATGGACTTATCAGACTTGATCGTTAGAAGGGGCAATGCTACCATTTGGAGCCCGTTGCTAGAAAAGAAAACCAATATATATTTGCTAGATCTTTTTAAAAAAGGTTATGTTACTAATATGTTTATTTCCGTTGTGGATAATGTATTTATTTTGATGTGATATGTGTGTATAATATATATATATATATATAAAAAATGGGCTCTCTTTTGTACAGAACCTTAGCTGGGCATACTTTAGTTGTCTAATGATTGAGTCATTACTAGAGAAATGGATGGAAGAGAGAGAGTGGTGGTAGTGGTGATGATGGGTGGTGGAAAGTCGTTCGATCTTTAACTCCAAGCTCTCAGATTAGTTAAGGTATACGCAAACTGGACACTCAATTATCAAAAAGTAAAATAAGAAAAGAGTACTTTTTGAAATATAGAGAAAATTTGTATTAAATCAAACTCCAAGGATGGCAGTGCAATTTATCCAATGGGCAAATTACTTACACCTCTATTGAGGTTTAGTTAAATTATAGATTTTCTCCTAAGATTTTGGAAATTATATCCCGCCTCTTGAGATTTATATTTGCGTAACAACTTGACCCTTGTCGTGAACTAAATCGTTACAAAAGCATGCTGACATCACCAAAATATATATTGATGGATAATATTGCCCCTGGAATCTTTCAAAGCACCAAACAATTTTTTTTTTTTTTTGAACAATACCAGACAACCTAATTTAACTTGTACCAAAGCACCAAACAACCTTTTTTTTTTTTTTTTTTTTGTTGAACACAACCAAACAACCTTATTTAACCTAAAATCCCTTTGGTTTGTTGTTTAAAAAAAAATTTCAAACTTTTTTAAAAAATAAAATAAAAACTAATTTAATAAAAATAAATATGAAGAAATATATTTAATTTGTAAAAAATTATTTCTAACCACTTGAAAGATAAAATTATATAAAAATGATAATTATTTTTTATTTTTTATTTCTCAACCAAATTAATTTTTAATTTTTCTTAAAAATTCTAAAAATCAAACCAATCATAACCTAAGAATCTTTTGATAAGTTATTTCTTAAGTGTTTTTCCATTTTAATTTTGCATTTCATAAATTAATTAATTTTGTATTCACAAGTTAATTTTCCATTTTAATTTGTTATTTTTTGAGTTTTTTTGGGGTAATAAATAAGTACTATGAAATCCTCTTCAACATGGAAGGAATGAAGAAAGAGCACTCAAGTAACTTGAAAATGAAATATTAGCTTAGAAATTCAGATACACAAGTCTGAAATATTAACTTAGTTACATATTTATGTCCACCAAAATAAACCTTACAATACTATATCTTAGTTACAAATTCTTATCCAACAAAAACTTTGCAAGTGAATAAAAGAGTAATAGCCCACCCAATTCAAAAACCTAGGGTGAGCAAGGATGCATGCCTTCTTATATGTACTAATATGAAGACATTGTTAGAAAAGTATACCCACTAATTACACAAAAAAGTATACTCAAGTCTATAATTCCTTTCAGCATCCCCTATACAAAAAACATCACCTATACAAAATTCATCACCTGAAAAATAAAAAAACAAAGAACAACAAATTAATAAATACAAATGAATATATTTAAGTGTTATGCATGATGCAATTACATCCATACCTATGGTTCAAGTCATGCTGCACTGAGTTGGAAGCACCCCATCTTGTCCTTGATCCTAAAAAATGAATTAGATTAGTTGGCCTCAAATTTCATGTTAAAAAATAAAATAAAATAACACAATCATTTGTCATTTACACTTACATCAACAGTGCTCCTCTCAGTAGCTGTGGACCTTCCAATAGTGCTCCTTTCAACAACAGTACCAATTCCCCTCTGAGTAGACTCATTTGTGCCCATTTCCCTACCCTAATAGGTGCCCTCTGGCATGTCCTCTTATTGTGCCCAATCCCCTCACAAATGACGCACCTCACAGTGTATCATTTTAGTAAAAGAAAGAGTAGAAAACAAATATATAAAAAAAAAAAAAATTCCCAAAAATACTAATTGAAAACAAACCCTATAACTCCAAAATTTTAATTAAAAAAAAAGCTAGAAAGAAGAAACCCCAAAAAAACCCTAAAATAGATTGAAAACAAACCTTTAAACCCTATTTTTTTTTAATAGAGTAAAATACAGACCCAAAAAAATCAATTAAAGACAAATCCCAAAACGAATTTTACTCACAAAATTTCGTAAGCAAATAATCCTAAAACAAATTTTGTAAAAAAAATCATGAACAAAGAGAATCCTAAACCCCCAAATTTCAGTTAGTATGAGAGAGTAAAAATGGATCACTTACAGTGTTTCAAAGCAATATAGACATACAAATTTCAATTTTTTTTTCAATCAACGATTTAAACTTCTTTGCATTGTCTCTTCTTCTTTTAGATTTACACATCCAATGATAAACAACGATACTCTCACTTTTCCCTTTGCATTGCCTCTTCTATCTCTCTCATAAAGAAATGGAGAAAGTGAAGATTATGAAATTGTTAAACCTATATAAAATGCAATACAATATATTTTGACAAGTACTGACTTGACATGATGTACCAGTCAAAGGTTATTTTAATCAATTTACTATCTTTGTTAATGATGTTAATTGCGGTGGGATGGGATATAATTTCCGAAACCTCAAAGAAGAATTTGTAATTTAGCTAAACCTCAAAGGGTAGGTAAAAAGATACTGTACATTAAATAAATAAATGAATTTATATTGAATTTTAGTTGTGTAGCTCAACAGTATCTAGTGTCAACCCACATACATAGAAAATCAAATCATTCCCCCCAAAAAATACATCTCATTTTCTCCCTGCATCAAATATATAAATCAAATCAAATTGAATAGCACCGAATTAAAAATATTGAGGAACCCCCAAAACCCCTCACCACATCAAACCCAACCCAGCCAAAACAACCAATGTCACCACCACTAAACCGCCCTGGAACCTGGTGGCACCGCTAGTGGGTGCAATGGCTGGACCTTGGAACTCAACAGGAGATGGTGCCGGAGCAATTCCCAAGTGCCTCCTATGTCTCTCAGACATGACCACAACAATCAGCCTCTGTCCCTTCTCGCAGTGTCCCTCGGCTCCACTAATGAAATAGAATGGTCCTGCTTTGTCGAGTCTCACCTTAGTGTTACCGTCCTTGTACTCTGAAATGGGGCTCGAAGTGTTGCAGGTCACATAGTCTCTCTTGCTCACTTTCAGTACGGAATCTTTGTTGCTGTCATAATTCCAAACTACCAAACAAGAACACAACAAGATTATGTTAATTCTGTGACTATGTTTTTTATTTTTATTTTTATTATTGGAAGAGATAGAGATAAGCTTGGAAATGGAGGAGGAAGATTGATTACCAAGAGAGTCACCAATGAGGAAGCGGGAGCTTTCGGCCCATTGATTGAGAGAATCAGGAGAGTGATGAGAGGAGGAAGAAGGAACATTCCATGCTCGTGTCTTCCCTCCAACCAAGAACTCTCTGGCTTCTGATAAGCTGCTACTTGCCAAGAAGACCAACAATAGAACAACCAATGAAGAAGAAGAAGAAGAAGAAGAAGAAGAAGAAGACACAGCTCTTGCAAAACCAGCCATGGACACTGCTTAGCTTCTTGGAGAGAGAGAGAGAGAGAGAGAGAGAGAGAGAGAATGTTTTATGGTGGTGATTGTGAGTTAGGGGTGTGTGTATATATATAGAGGTAGGAGAGAAGGGGAAAGAAGTAGCCGTTGGGAAAGGTTGGAAGTGACACGGCTGGCTTTCCCGCGTTTAGAGATACGTTACGGTTTTGTTTTGTCGGTTACGTTATGACAACGGTAAAAATATTAAAATGAAATGATAACCACTCATTAATATTATTAGTATGGGATTGGATTCTCTTTTGTCAAATTGAGAGAGTATTTAGGTTGGTAAGTTCATTTTTGAGAGCCATTTTAGTGATTTTAATTATTTATTTTTTAGTATTTGTTGAGTACATATTTATGTAAAAAATAAGATATTAAATATTGATAGTTTTATATTTGAATCACATTTGTATTCTTAAAAGTAGATGATCATTCTTAAAATTATAATTGTCATCTATTTTTGTAAGATAAATGTGATTCAAATATATAGTTATCGATATTTGATCATATTGGCCCCGTTTGGTAGAGCTGTGGGAAAGTTATTATAGATTATAACTTAACAGATTATAGTTTACAGTTGGGAGCATAAGCTGGTAACCTGTTTGGTGTAGCTGTGAGATTATAGATTTAAGTAGTAGAATAGTGTTTGGTAAATAAGCTGTAAAGTAACTTTTTCTGTATAATTGACTTTTTTGCCCTTATATGATATAAAAATGCTAATTTTGTCAGTTTTTTTTTCAATTTTAATTTAAAAAAATTATTTCATTAATAAAAGTTAATATAATTTAGTATTAATTAGTATCAACTAATATAAAAATTGATACACTTGATAAAATGTAATAGAAGTATTATTGTAATAATTTTTTTTCATTATAAATTAATTAGTATCAATTAATTGCTTAATCAATATTAATTAATACTAAAATTATTAATTAGTATCAATTAATGGCTTAATTAGTCTGAATTAATACTAAATAATTAGTATTACAGAAATCATTATTTTCATTAACAGTATCAATTGTTAATTTTGTTTAATTTATTAATTCATTACAATTAATATCAATTAATATACATGTCATTTCATTTAATAGAAGTTATTTCATTTTTTTTTTTATTTTTTTTTGTTTTCATTAATATAAATTAGAACAATTACTACAATTTTTTTTTATTATTTATTGATATTAATTGAAATAAATTTATTTAAATTGTGCAATTTATTTTAATTGATTATTTTTGTTTTAATTTTTGTTTTTAATTGGTAAAGAAATTACCAAATAAATTTATTTTTGTTTTTAATTATTATTTTTATTATTTTGTTTTTAATTATTATTTATTGATATTAATCGAAATAAATTTATTTAAATTGTGCAATTTATTTTAATTGATTATTTTTGTTTTTAATTATTATTTTTTTTAATTTGTTTTTTCTTCTCTTCCTTCCTCATGAACCTTCCGTACGTTGGAAATCTGCAACCTAGCCACCATCGCGATCTGGAACGGCAGAGAGGGAGTGTTGTCGCTCATCACCGTTCACCCGCCTAAACAACGCCGGAGATGGTTTATTGGTTTGGAAGAAACAGAGAGAGAGACGACGGCAGATCGCGATGGCTTGAGATCGCGATGATGGCGACTCTGGATCAACCCAGATCTTCATCTTCATCAACGAGCAACCCAGATCTTCATCTTCATAGAGAGAGAGAGAGAGCACAACGTCGGAAATTACTTCGACATGTCGGAAATCGCCTCCACACTGCCGGAAATCGCCTTCATCGAGAGAGAGAGAGTGAACAGTGTTTTCAGATGGGTATATATAATGGCATTTTCGTAAATAATGGAGATTAGGAGGGGCATTTAAGTCATTTTAGCACCCACTACACAGCTACGCGCTTAAGCTATGAACTTAAGCATCTCTAGACCCACTTTCCAAATAAGTTGAAAATTAGCTTTATTTAAGCTATAAGTTGGTGAAATAATTTTTACCAAACACTCTACAATAACTTATTTTAAGCTATAAGTGGCTTTAAGCTACAAATAAGTTTTACCAAATGGGGCTATTAATTTTTTGTATGGATATTTTACTCAACGAGTCTTAAAATGTGAATAGTTCAAATCATCGAGGTCGATTTCAAAATGAACCTACTAAACCCAAACTATCTCTCGAGTTGGATGGTTAACTTGAGAGAATTCAATCCCTATTTGTATGTGTTTAAAATGTTTTGAATTAGAAAAATGATTTATCTACACAATTTTTTCTTTCAAAATCCCTTGAATGACGTGACAATCAAAATTTCAAAAGTTAGTCCACGCTCTAGCATGTAGCAATTGATATAGAACTTACATTCTGTCTTGCCATCTCATTCAAGAGGGTTTGGGGCAGGGAACTTGAGGATGTAGCATTGTTGTTTAAATTATATCTCCTCCATCACATTTTGTTTGTCCACCTCTCCATTTTGGTTTGTCTCAAAATATTTGTTCACTTTCTATTTTGGATACTAAATTTGGTTAGATTTTCAAAATTATCCACTTTAAATCATTATAAACACATTTCAAAATTCAAGTAGAAGGATATTGTAGTGCAGGTAAATTCATTTCAAAATTTAAAATGTGATGGTTGCATATTTTCTTGATAAGTTACATTCTGTAAACTAGACAAATAAATTGAAATAGAGGAAATATAAAATGTGTATTTCAAAATATAATTTTAATTTATCGTTATTGACTCTTAACAAAGGCTCATTGAGTCTACTCTGAATATAAACTACTAATTTTTAAATGAAAAAAATCTCAAGTAAGAGGGCATAGTGAGATAAAATAGTGAATATGAGATTAAGCAATCTCACGATTCATGACCATATGCTCTGTATTTGCTTCAAACAAAATAAAATAGTGAGATAGAATATGAACCCTAGATCCATAGAAAACACGATGAAGCGCGATGTAGTCGGAAAACAATCATTGGTGATTGGCCGATGACTCCTCAAACAAGAGCTGATGAAACAACGATTCAATGTTTCGCCATCTCTCCCGTCCTCACTCTTTTCGGGTCTTTCGAAGGGTTGAGCAAGAGCAACCTTCACCATTTTGGGGTTTTCAAAACGTCGAGTGAGATATACAAAATGACTTACGAGTTTCTAATATGTAATTTGTTTTTTGTCCTTTGATGAAAAATATTTTACTTAAAAAATATTGCTTACTTTTTTTAACCATCCAAATGACGGAAAATAGAGACTTAATGCCTTCTTCCTCAATTTGCAAGAAGAGGAGGGGGGAGGATATTAGAGACTTTAGTCCTTTGAGCATGATTGGAAGGGATACAAACTTTTGACAAAAGTTCTTGCTACTTGTCTAAAAGTTGTGTTGCTTATGGTGGTGTCTAAGTCTTAGAAAGGTAGATTTTGGTTGTAGTGTTGGTGGTTATAAAAGGACAATTCTAGTATCAAGACTGGTGTATGTTGGGGTTTGGTGATTAGTAGAGAGGCTGGATTCGGTGTTGTATCTCGACATAGTTAGGTTGTTAGTCTTAGTTAATGGCTCTCCAACTGGCTTGTTTTTATACGTCTAGGGGATTGCATTTGGGAGATCCTTTTGTCTCCTCTGCCTTTCATCTTAGATACGGAAGTTTTCAACAGAATGATTGAGAAAAAGGTGTAGGGGCTTCCTCTTATGCTTTGACATGGGACAACTATGAGAATATATTGTGAGTCTTAGTCTTACAAATTAAACTTAGAGTCCTATTAGAGGTATGATTGTATTAGAGTCATGATAGTATTGTATTTGTATTTCGTTTTTGGTTTAGGAGTTAGGGCTATATATATTCTGAGGTCTGATTGTAATTGATACACATTGAATATATGAGATACAAAAAGCTATTCTTAAATCTTACATGGTATCAGAGCCGTGTTCGAAAACCTAAGGTCACGATCAGTCTTCGCGAACCCTAGCATCGTCGCCTCTCTCAGCCACAGCCGCCGTCGCTTCAGCCGTCGCCTCTCTCAGTCATCGTCGCCTCTCACGCCGTCGCCTCTCTTAGTCTGCTTCAGCATTGCGATTGATTCGCGATTTATCTCCCTTTCTGGTTCTCTTTGGTTCTGCTAATCGACCACACCTCGTGGTTCGTTGGGCTGATTCGATCAACTGGTTTGTCTTGCTGCTCTATTGGTCTCTGTATATGTGTGAGATCGTGTTTTAAGCCCTGCTATTTGGCGTTTAAAAAAAAAAAATGAATATAATTTGACCCCTCGCATTTTGATTATTACACTTGAACCCCTGGTTTGGTTACTTTGTTTGATTGTATTGGAAACCCCTCAGTTTTCTGGTTGTTACGATGTCTCTGACTTTTGATGAGTATGCCTTCTGCCATCAGAAGGGCCATTGGAAGTATCACTGTGTCACGACCCAAACCCGCCCCTATAGGTTTAGCATCGTAACCGGCCAGTAATCCCTAGATTACCGAAGGCCTCTGAACAGATAAGCATATAATAAGGGGCTAGCGGAAGCAAATACAAAAATATAATTGTCCAATGAGCTGTGTTGACTTACATGAAACAGAATAATTTAAAACTTTATTTACATAGCCATAAGTCAACCATACATTATATTATACCACACACGTTACAGTATTTCCGTACAGACAACATGATTAAAATAAAGTCCCATGCATAAACAGAATTAATCAACCCTTGAACCCAAGACACTTCGGGAACCTCCACGTGAGGCACAAAGGCTGGCTGACAACAGAAACACAGTCCCCCACAAAACCTTCGGGCTTGCACTCCAGAATGCTCACCTATAATATATATATACAAACAGTGAGCTAAAGCTCAGTGAATAACATTAAGGTAAAGGGGTTAGTGAACGAAATCCGAACATTTTATACGTACAAAACAGATCATAGCATAATCATAGTCATCTCATATCAGAACATAATAATGGCATATCCCATAGAACATATCACATATCACATAACGTCTTCCGACTAGAGTAACCGGTCCCGGACACCGATTAAACAAACACCACAATGAAGTGGCTAGCGAGATCTCGTAACTGTCATGGACCCGCATTTTCATGCCGTCCCCCATGACTTGGGACTATCTATGGATGCCATAATAGATTTCAAACATGGATCTTCGTTCACAGAAACATATATCATTTCAGAAATCATAGCTTGATATATCACATTTGGAACATAATTTCATATCAACGTATCTTTACGATAACGTTACTCACAGTGGTTTCGTAGATGGTCAATCACTTCTCAGACGTTGACCTACAATCACAAAATACATAGCACCAACGAATCTTATCATTACTTATTCATGTGGTCATTAAGGCTTAGCTTACATCACGTTGGTTCATGTTTATTCTTATCGCATGGCTTAGAACACACACACCCTTGCAATCTCTTAGTGTGATTCATACTTACTTCAATGCTCAACTCACACACTTGTCATTCAATAACTCGTTACATTCTTTTCTTAGTGTGCGTTTCTAGCCCATAACCTCATTACTATGGCTTAATTAAGGCTTAGGAATGCCTAAGATGCAATGAGGATGTCAAAACATGCCTTGGAACACTTAGGCAAAATTTCAGAATTTTAGGTCCTCGCTCGAGCGAAGCTTTCCTCGCTCGAGCGAGCATGCAAAAATGTGACTGGTCGCTCGAGTGCACATTCCTTCGCTCGAGCGATCTGTAAATGATGCAAACTTCTGGGAGCTGAAAATTTACGCTCGAGCGGACTTTTGGTCGCTCGAGCGAAGTGCACGATTTCAGAGTGGTCGCTCGAGCGAGAACACCTTCGCTCGAGCGAGGTTGCAGAATCTGGAATTTCCAGATTGCATCCCTGAGTTCAATACTCGAGTTTAAACCTCCAAAACTCATCACTTGGGCCCCAAAACTTGGAATAACAAAGTAAACTTGTAAAACATGATGAATCAAAGATTATTTGATAAAATCATGGCCCAAGAGTTTGTTAAAAACTCACAATTTTAACTTAAACCTCAAAAATGTTATGAACACAACATGCATGGGCTTCTTTGAGGTCAAACCCTACAAAACATAATTAAACTTGATATTTTAGGGGAAAACAAGATGAATGACCAAAATGTGAGTGAAATTAACACATGCATGGAAGAAATCTTAGATTTCAAACTCAAAACATGGAAATTTATGCATGCATGCATGGATTGACTCTTACTTCAACATTTTAAGCTCAATGTACACATCTAAGCTTATAACCTCCATGAATCATGCAAGATAACACTGAGATACATGAATGAAAGGGTGGAAATTCTACCTTAAGTCTTGTTCTTGCTAAATTCTTGCTTAATCTTGAAGAGTGCATGCAAATCCTTGAATTTCTTCTTCAATTTCTCCCCCCTCTCTCTAGAATTGCTCTCCCTCTCTCTCTAAAATGTTTCCTCAGATTTTGGCACTCAACAAAATGAGGAGTGATATGGAGAATGAAACAAATAAAAGACTCTTGACTTAATCCACTAGTGGCAATTCGGTAATTACGTGAACTATGTGATTTAACTTTATTTAATCTAATTCAATCATACTAAATCACATTTTGATTAAATATGCCATAAAGTTCTAAAAATTCCAAATAATACAATGGTATAATCAATTCTGGGTTTGGATGCCGATAAGGCTTTCAATTTTCATTTTAAAGCGGGATTCTAAGCAGATATTTTTATAAGTGACAGATAGAAAGCCAATCATTATGTAGATTACATATTAATCCCATAATTCATTTTAATCCATTCCTTAGCATCCTTAAATACCGATTAATAGCTAATCACGGGTCGGGGTTATTACAGTCTTCCCCCCTTAAAAGAGTTTGGTCCCCAAACTCGAGTTATCTTATATCAGAAAGCAAACAACTCCAACTCTTTACAAAACAGAAACATAACCTTGTTCACAATTAGGCTCATAACTCAAGACAGAATCATAATCATATACCGAAGATAAGGGTCGTATTAACACAAAGTCTTATACCCATTCAAATTTCAGTCTAGAACAGATTTAGATACATGCTCATTTTCATATCCTTGTCTAGATCATACATGGATATCATATTTCTTGCTCAAGCATACATGGTGCATTCATTAGCACTAACAGAGCAGAACAGAACGCATAAGCGTAACAGAACAGATACTGATTCATATACGTATAAATGTTCGGATTTCGCACAAGATCAAACGTGGTACACCCATTAGCTATCAGATCAGGTAGGTCTACAGACCACAACAGGTAGGTTCGAAGACCACAACAGGTAGGTCCGAAGACCACATACATAGCCATGGTATTGTTACCCCCAAGCAAGGGCCATCGGCTACGGTATTCTTACCCCCGAGCAAGGGCCATAAGAGCTAAGGGTGCCACAAAACTTTCCAGGAAACTGGACATTCATTCAGTATGCAACATATAACATTTCAGAAAACAAAACTTCTTTTATGACAAAGAACATAAATATAGTTGCACACAATTTTACTGCATTATTACACACACTACACATATCAAGCACTTATCGGGGTTATAGATTATACTAATCTCATTTTCATAAGTAATTTTCCCCCGTTAAGTTACAGAAATTCGATTTTTCAATTTCTGAGTCAATCATTCGGTCTTGTTCAATTTGGTTCTCAGTTCGATATTCTATCACAGTCAATCCAAGTCATTCTGAAGTTATCCGGAATACAAGGTAATTTCGTACAAGTTATTAGTAAACGGAACTCCGAAGTAACCATTCATATACTTTCCCCCAATCTCAGTTTTCACAGATTCAATCATACTGTGCGTCGATACAGAAGCAGCCATCCTTACTACATACACTTCCAGATAAACGGAGTTCATAATCAAACCAGTCTGCTATCAACAGATTCCATTAGTTTTAAAATGCAGTAATCCCAGAAGTAATCATTCTCTAGTCAAACAAGTTCATGGCCAAAACGGTAATACCAGGTAATTAATCACATGTCATATATATACAGTATTCCCATATCTCCCAAGCATAAGGTACCAGATTTCATAGTCACATAGTCTGCTACTGACGATTCACATTCTTCCTAAGTGTTCAGGACCAATTCAAAATTTTCATTCGGTTAATTCCCTTAACGATACAGTCCTGTCATTCAGTCATAAGTAATTTACAATCCCCCATAATGTAATCAAATCATACTGTAGCTCTCAATAAGGGTCTCCTCAGATCAAATTAATAAAAGTTCTACCCGACCGTTTCAGATGAAGTTCTACCCAGTCTTATCAAGGAACAGTTCAAAGCGTAAGTCATCAAACAGGAGTTCTATCAGTCAAACAAAGGTTTCATCAAACCACAGTTCTATCAGATTAAATCAGGTAACGGTTCTTCCCTTATCACTCCCCGACGGGGTACATCAATTCTATAGTTCATATTCCATTCGCTTAGGTATATAGTCAGCAATTTTACAGTTGTTCTAAACTTTTCGGTTCCCAAATCACAGCAGAGTTATGTATCACAGTAGTTCATATCCAAGAGTTCAGGTCATATACAATGTTACATTCTCCAAGTAAGTTCACATGTGGTACACAGGTATGTAGTTGTTCATATCAAAAGTAACATAACAATTTCCCAACTGAGTCCATGTAAGCATAAGGTACACAATAGCAGGTCATTATACAGAAATTTCAGATTAGTCATACAGTCAATAGTCTAGTCAATGTTCAACAATCACAGTCCACAGTTCAGAGGTTATCAACAAATAATCATATCAGTTATTCTGAGCAAAGGTATAGATATATGTGAGTTCAACATGTCCCATATACAGTCAAGGCTAGTATGTCTCCATATTTAACAGTTCAAGCACAGTTCAACAGGTCAATCACAATAGTTCATATTAGCTAGTAGGTCTCAAAATGTTCATTAATCACAATTCGATCCCATCAGTTCTAATAGTCTCACAAGCGAGGTCACATATATACATATACAGATACGAGTCTAAGATCAATTATCATTTAGGCATTCGTTCACAAATTCATAAGCAGAAGTTCATTCTTCCCAGCTGACATAGGTTCTCAATTTCCAGAAATTCCCCACGTAACTGATTCATATATACAATTCGGGATCACGGGTCTAATCATTCGATGATATCAGTCGATATATAGCGGTTCAATTCTAGTCACGGTCACACAGATTTCCCAGTTACAGTCAATCATATTGTGTTCCCACATTTAACAGTTCTAGCATGGTTCAAATGTTCACACTTAACAGTTCATATTAAATTTTTCACAGTACGGTACAAAGGTTTAACCCGACAAATTCCCACTGTTCCCAAGTTCTAATAATTTCCGAGGCACAAGTGGTTCGTTCAGTTCACAAGGTTCAATTATCATGGGTTCATAATTCTAACAATTCAAACTACCCAATTAACACGTCCACCATCTATATCATATCAACTAAGAAACATATGATTCACACACAAATTCCCATAAAACAATTACACATAGTTAGGGTAATACCTGCGTTAGTCATTTCGGTGTTCTGAGCATTTTCTGGAACTAGGGTGTAGATTAAGGCTTATTTGTTATTCGGACGAGTTCGCAGGCAAGATTTAGCCAAGTGCCCTTTCTGACCACATCTAAAACAAGCTCCTGACAGACGGCGACAAATGCCCCAATGTTGTTTCCCACATTCTCTACAGACAGGTATATCTTTGTTCACATTACTCCCCTGACCTTCTTTGTTCACAGTTATTGCCCTAAATTTCTCATTCACGTTGATCATTGAATTACTTGACATTTCAACTTTCTGTTTCTTCTGTTTCATTCTTTCTGATTCGGTTGATTTGGATATTTTCAAAGCTGCTATGTTTGCTTCGGACATTAAGGCCCTATCAAGAACATCCACGTACTTTGGTAATTTCAAGACACTAACTCGGTCAAACACATCTAAGTCAAGCCCACTTTCAAATTTCCTAGCCTTCTTATAATCAGTGTCTATCATATGGGGTGCATAACGGGCTAACTCAGTAAATTTTGTTTCATATTCGGCTACAGTCATTTTGCCTTGTTTCAGTTGTATAAATTCAGATACTTTCCTATCTCGGATGCATTGGGGAAAATATTTTTCGAAGAAAATTTCTTTAAACCTATCCCATGTCACACCCTCATTATCATTTCGGACTAACATCCACCATCTCCTAGCTTCTTCTTTAAGTGTAAATGTTGCCAACAAAACTTTCTGTGCCTCAGTACACGGAAATACCTCAAATATTTTCTCAGTTTCTAAAACCCAAGCCTCGGCTTTTAACGGTTCAATACCCCCCAGAAATTCAGGTGGTTTCATCTTATTGTATTTCTGTGTCAGTTCTATCATATCATAACTAGCTGGTTCAGGTACACATGTTTGCCCTTGTTGCTATTGTTTCAGATTTTCAGTTAAGGCTTCAACCATTTCCTCTAACCAGCTAATTCTAGCGTCAGAAGATTCAGATTCGCCTACATTCCTTGCCCTTTCCATTGATCTATACAGAAACAGGGTGCTTATCAATACAAGGAAAGTTCTTATAGATTTCACATTTCATTTCATTCCAGACGTGTTTACACTTCAAGTTCAATTCAGATACAGTCACATGATTCTTTGTTCATACGTTCGTGTTTATACAGATTTCACATTCGGTATTTGAAATTATCAAGACATGTTATTCCATTTAACTTCTTTGATCATGCATATAAGTCCATTTCAATTCATCTTTGTTCACATAGTTACACATGATAATGCAATGTCCCTATTTCATTTCTAGGACATCCTATAGCCCATATGGACACGTGTGTGCGGTATAACTCGTGCTCTGATACCACTCTGTCACGACCCAAACCCGCCCTATAGGTTTAGCATCGTAACCGGCCAGTAATCCCTAGATTACCGAAGGCCTCTGAATAGATAAGCATATAATAAGGGGCTAGCGGAAGCAAATACAAAATATAATTGTCCAATGAGCTGTGTTGACTTACATGAAACAGAATAATTTAAAACTTTATTTACATAGCCATAAGTCAACCATACATTATATTATACCACACACGTTACAGTATTTCCGTACAGACAACATGATTAAAATAAAGTCCCATGCATAAACAGAATTAATCAACCCTTGAACCCAAGACACTTCGGGAACCTCCACGTGAGGCACAAAGGCTGGCTGACAACAGAAACACAGTCCCCCACAAAACCTTCGGGCTTGCACTCCAGAATGCTCACCTATAATATATATACAAACAGTGAGCCAAAGCTCAGTGAATAACATTAAGGTAAAGGGGTTAGTGAACGAAATCCGAACATTTTATACGTACAAAACAGATCATAGCATAATCATAGTCATCTCATATCAGAACATAATAATGGCATATCCCATAGAACATATCACATATCACATAACGTCTTCCGACTAGAGTAACCGGTCTCGGACACCGATTAAACAAACACCACAATGAAGTGGCTAGCGAGATCTCGTAACTGTCATGGACCCGCATTTTCATGCCGTCCCCCATGACTTGGGACTATCTATGGATGCCATAATAGATTTCAAACATGGATCTTCGTTCACAGAAACATATATCATTTCAGAAATCATAGCTTGATATATCACATTTGGAACATAATTTCATATCAACGTATCTTTACGATAACGTTACTCACAGTGGTTTCGTAGATGGTCAATCACTTCTCAGACGTTGACCTACAATCACAAAATACATAGCACCAACGAATCTTATCATTACTTATTCATGTGGCCATTAAGGCTTAGCTTACATCACGTTGGTTCATGTTTATTCTTATCACATGGCTTAGAACACACACACCCTTGCAATCTCTTAGTGTGATTCATACTTACTTCAATGCTCAACTCACACACTTGTCATTCAATAACTCGTTACATTCTTTTCTTAGTGTGCGTTTCTAGCCCATAACCTCATTACTATGGCTTAATTAAGGCTTAGGAATGCCTAAGATGCAATGAGGATGTCAAAACATGCCTTGGAACACTTAGGCAAAATTTCAGAATTTTAGGTCCTCGCTCGAGCGAAGCTTTCCTCGCTCGAGCGAGCATGCAAAAATGTGACTGGTCGCTCGAGCGCACATTCCTTCGCTCGAGCGATCTGTAAATGATGCAAACTTCTGGGAGCTGAAAATTTACGCTCGAGCGGACTTTTGGTCGCTCGAGCGAAGTGCACGATTTCAGAGTGGTCGCTCGAGCGAGAACACCTTCGCTCGAGCGAGGTTGCAGAATCTGGAATTTCCAGATTGCATCCCTGAGTTCAATACTCGAGTTTAAACCTCCAAAACTCATCACTTGGGCCCCAAAACTTGGAATAACAAAGTAAACTTGTAAAACATGATGAATCAAAGATTATTTGATAAAATCATGGCCCAAGAGTTTGTTAAAAACTCACAATTTTAACTTAAACCTCAAAAATGTTATGAACACAACATGCATGGGCTTCTTTGAGGTCAAACCCTCCAAAACATAATTAAACTTGATATTTTAGGGGAAAACAAGATGAATGACCAAAATGTGAGTGAAATTAACACATGCATGGAAGAAATCTTAGATTTCAAACTCAAAACATGGAAATTTATGCATGCATGCATGGATTGACTCTTACTTCAACATTTTAAGCTCAATGTACACATCTAAGCTTATAACCTCCATGAATCATGCAAGATAACACTGAGATACATGAATGAAAGGGTGGAAATTCTACCTTAAGTCTTGTTCTTGCTAAATTCTTGCTTAATCTTGAAGAGTGCATGCAAATCCTTGAATTTCTTCTTCAATTTCTCCCCCCCTCTCTCTAGAATTGCTCTCCCTCTCTCTCTAAAATGTTTCCTCAGATTTTGGCACTCAACAAAATGAGGAGTGATATGGAGAATGAAACAAATAAAAGACTCTTGACTTAATCCACTAGTGGCAATTCGGTAATTACGTGAACTAATGTGATTTAACTTTATTTAATCTAATTCAATCATGCTAAATCACATTTTGATTAAATATGCCATAAAGTTCTAAAAATTCCAAATAACACAATGGTATAATCAATTCCGGGTTTGGATGCCGATAAGGCTTTCAATTTTCATTTTAAAGCGGGATTCTAAGCAGATATTTTTATAAGTGACAGATAGAAAGCCAATCATCATGTAGATTACATATTAATCCCATAATTCATTTTAATCCATTCCTTAGCATCCTTAAATACCGATTAATAGCTAATTACGGGTCGGGGTTATTACACACTGTCCCAAGAAAGGATGTTTGTCTGCTTTGCCTGTGTCTACCTTGTCTTCTCAGCAATTTTCGATCAAGTTCTGCGCTCCTCCTCTGAGTACTGTTCGGTCTCCCGCCGGTTCTACTACATTTGCTCCGGCTCTTGATCCTGACTTGGCTTCCTTGACTGCTCAGAATAATCAACTTCAACATATATTGTCTCCCTTCCAGCCATCTCCACCTGCCTCCGTTGTTTCCTCTTTTCATTCAGGTTTGCTTGGGTTTTCTTCAGGTATTTTTTCGTCTGTCTAGCTTTTTGACTCTGGTGCTTCTCATCATATGACTCCCCATCTATCCTTACTTCAAAATTGCATTTCTCCTCATTTTTCTATTACTGTCAATGCTGCTAATGGGTCTGGTATGTCTGTTATATCTGTTGGGTCTGTCCTATCGTCTGCTATGTCTGTTGTCTCTATTCCATCTATTCTTTATGTTCCTCAATTATCTGTCAGTTTATTATCTATCAGTTAGCTTGATGTCTCTAGTTTTGATGTTATCTGTTCTGTGCAGGATCGGATGTCTAAACAGCAGATTGGGATTGGTCGTAGAGTTGGGGACCTCTATGTGGTAGAGAGCTTGTATCTGCCTTTGACAATTTCTCCGACTATCTTTTTTTCTTTTCAGTTAGATTCTCTGTCCAGTCCTTTCTACTTGTGGCATTTTAGATTAAGGCATTTGTCTGCTGACCGCTTACGGTCTTTGGCTCAATCAGGTATCTTGGGAAAAGTTTCTCATAGTGAACTTATTGAATGTCAGGGGTGTAAACTTGCAAAGATGACACCCTTACCTTTTCGTAAAAGCACTTCTATATTTGATACACCATTTTCTTTAGTTCATATTGATGTTCGGGGCCCTTCTCCTGTTCTCACCAAAGGGGATTTTGCATACTATGTGTCATTTGTTAATGACTGCACCCGTTACACTTGGGTTTATCTTATGACTCATAAGTCCGATTTCTATTAGATATACCGTACCTTTCAGTCTATGATTACTCCATAGTTTGGGTCTACCATTAAAGTGTTACGGTCTGACTTGGGTGGTGAATATTTTAAAACTGAGTTTTGTGAGTATTTGGCCAATTTGGGTACCATTCACCAAACTTCCTGTACAGATACACCTGCCCAAAATGGTCGCGCTGAGCGTAAACACCGTCAACTCCTTGAGACAGCTAGGTCTCTTCTTCTCTCTGCCTCAGTTCCGGCTCCATTCTGGGGGGAGGCAGTTCTTACTGCTGCTTTTCTTCTCAATCGCATGCCTACTCCCATTCTTTCTGGTCGGTCTCCTTATGAGGCTTTGTTCTCCCAACTTCCTAACTACTTCCTCCTTCGTATGTTTGAGTCTACCTGTTTTGTCATTCTTCCCCACAAAGATAGGACCAAACTTAGTGCGTGGTCTATCCTCTGTGTCTTTTTGGGTTATAGTCCTACTCAGAAAGGCTATCGGTGTTACGACCCTGTTTCCCGTCGTCTTTATGTCTCCCGTCATGTTTCTTTTCTCGAACGTCTGCCTTACTTTCAACTTCCTCCTGTCACTGCTCCAGTTTCCAAAGAAGATTTGGTTCACATTGATCCATTTCCTTCTGAGGTACCGTCTGATGAGTACATCTCCACAGTTCCTCCTGAGCTTGTTTCATCTTCTCTTCCTGCTTCATCTCTGGCTGCTTCTCCTTCTCCAGTTTGTTCTCCTCCTCCGTTGTTAGTTTATTCTCGTCGCAAGGCTCCTCCTCCACCGGTTGTCTCTACCCCTACTGCTGATCCTGCTGCTGCTGCTGCCGACTCTGATCTTGTTGCGCACCGATATCCTACTCGAGCGCGTCATCCTCCAAATAGGTTATGTTGGTCTAATACATGTTTTTCTGCTTCCTATCGTACTTTTTTGTTTGCTATTCACTCTTTTTCAGAACCTCAGTCTTACAAAGAGGCATGTTAGGACCCTCATTGGGTTCACGCTATGGAAGATGAGTTGTTTGCTCTACAGAAAACTAGTACTTGGGAGCTGATTCCTTTGCCTGCTGGTAAGAACTTGGTTGGTTGCAAATGGGTCTACAAAGTCAAGACTCATTCTGATGGGTCTTTTGAGTGCTACAAAGTTCGTCTGGTTGCCAAAGGTTTCTCTCAAGAGTATGGTATTGATTATGAGGAAACATTTGCTCTTGTTGCCAAGATGACTACTGTCCGTACTTTGATCTCTGTCGCTGCCATTCGTTCTTGGCCTCTCTATCAGATGGATGTTAAGAATGCTTTTCTTAATGATCATCTCACTGAGGAGGTTTACATGCGTCCTCCTCCTGGTCTTCCCCATTCCTTTAGCCAAGTTTGTCGTCTTCGGCGTGCTCTGTATGGTCTGAAGCAGTCTCCTCGTGCTTGGTATGATCGCTTTCAGACTGCTGTTACCGAGCTTAGGTTTCATTGTTCTGCTTCCGACTCTGCTTTATTTCTGAGACATACATCGACTGGTTTTGTTGCTCTCTTACTCTATGTGGACGATATGATCATCACTGGCTCTGACTCTTCTACTATCTCTGAGGTCAAGCAGCATCTGTTCCGCACCTTCGAAATGAAAGATCTGGGTCCATTACGGTATTTTCTTGGTATTGAGGTTGCTTCTTCTCTAAAGGGCTATTTTCTATCTCAAGCTAAGTATGCTAATGAAGTCATTCACCGTGCTGGTCTTACTGATACACCTATTGAGCTTAATGTGAAGCTTAATTCTACTGATGGTGTCCCTCTGGATGATCCTACTTTATATCGCGAGCTTGTGGGTTGTTTAGTTTATCTGACGGTCACTCGCCCTGATCTTGCTTATGCTGTTCATGTGGTTAGTCAGTTCGTCTCTGCTTCTCGCTCTACCCATTGGGCTGCTTTGGTTCGCATTCTTCGCTATCTCCGGGGTACCATATTTCAAGGCTTCCTATTGTCCTCTACTTCCTCTTTGGACTTGGTGGCCTATGCTGACTCTAATTGGGCTGGTGATGTTACTGATCGCAAGTCTACGTCTGGTTTCTGTATGTTTCTTGGCGATTCCTTGATCTCTTGGAAAAGTAAGAAACAATCAGTCATTGCTCGCTCTACTGCCGAAGTTGAGTATTGTGCTATGGCTCATGCCACTGCTGAGATTGTTTGGCTTCATTGTCTTTTGTCTGATTTGGTTGTCTCTCAGTCTTCTCCGACCTCTCTCTATTGTGACAACCGCAGTGCTGTTCAGATTGCCCACAATACTGTCTTCCATGAGCGGACAAAACACATTGAGATTGATTGTCACTTTGTTCGCCAACATCTGCAGTCTGCCTCTATTTCGCTTCTTTTCATCCCTTCAGCTTTGCAACTTGTGGACTTCTTCACCAAGACTCACACTACTGCTCGGTTTCAGTTTCTTCTTAGCAAACTCTCCATGTTTTTTGCTAAAACACCTTGAGTTTGAGCGGGGGTGTGAGAATATATTGTGAGTCTTAGTCTTACAAATTAAATTTAGAGTCCTATTAGAGGTATGATTGTATTAGAGTCATGATAGTATTGTATTTGTATTTCTTTTTTGGTTTAGGAGTTAGGGCTATATATATTCAGAGGTCTGATTGTAATTGATACACATTGAATATATGAGATACAGAAAGCTATTCAGAAATCTTACACAACCTGATGGATCTTTACTGGTCTCACTTTATGCAGATGATACTATTATATTTTGTGCCGCTGAGGTAACAACTCCCTTGCATTCATGGGTTGATGATTTCCAAGGCTGGAACCTATATTATATGGTCGGGTACCGGTGTCGAGTGTAGGTATGTGTCTACATGGCCAATTCATCTAATTCCCATGACCAAGGATTTCTTAATATACCTATTTTAATTTTTAGGTTAAAATGGTGTTCACAAGGTTTCATAGAGCATTTCATGCATAATATCAGGTTTTATTGATAGGTTTTCATGGTGAATTTGAATTACTAAATATGCTTGCTATGTAAATATTTATACATGTTGAACATATATGTCATGCCCGTATCTAGGTGTCGAGTGTTCAATGCGGGTACTTTATACATGTAGAATAGTCCATGTGACATAGGCTGGAACCCTCATAAAGGAACATTGCGGTATGCCATCTTAGCTTTGTTTTTCCGTTCGCTTGTGTTGCAATGTAGAGTTGTAGTCTTTTCCTTTCATTCTTTTTTTCCTCCCATTTTTCATGTATTTTCCCTTTTGAACAGATCTTTACCTTTCTCATTCTTTCTTGTTTTTATGTTTTTGTCTAATCTTCATTTAAACAATATCTTGTTTCATTTGTAGGAAGCCAGACCTGTGATATGTTTTGTTTTGCATGGGGATAATAATTTGCGATCTTATCATTGTTGTTCTTTTGGCATGGTTAATGCAAATTAATGGAAACTCATAGATTTTTTATTTTATTTTTATATCAATTTACAGTCGCAAAATGATCTTTAGAACCCCATACATTATTTTTTTCTTTCTTCACATTTTTTCTCTTCCATTATCAACCTGCCATCACCTCCTGCTGCCACCCACCATCCCCACCACCATTACCACCCTATCACATCTCTTTCTACCAAAATCCACCTCACCCATTTTTCTCTCTACAAAAGCCCACCATACTCAATCATCGATTGAAGAAAGAGATCATGGATCCGGTTAGTACAAGAAGTACACCCGCAAGCTGGTGGATTCAACACGTAAGGCGCATGGACTCGGCTATGTTCCCATGGTTTTTACCGTTGGGGTTTCCACGTTTTGTTGCGTGTGTGATCGCTTTACTTTATGCTTGCTATTTATAATTGTGTGATAAATTAGTCAATCCTATTCAATTGGCAAAACGACATCCGTATTGACGTCACGGAAATTTCATTAATCATTCTTTACAAGTCATTGCGGCATGTAATATCAAATTTATACATGCGTCTTAAAATTTTATACCTTTCTCTCATCTCTTTTTTCTTTGCAAGTAATTGTGGCTAGGCAACATCAAATTTATACATGTTTTTTAATGGGGCATGCACCAATAAATCTTAAATTTGTATCTTATAACCCATTTGATCCTATGAATTTTCTTATGAACCGTTAGGTCCTATCCTAATGTTAGTGACCATTGAACATCATCGACATCAAACATTATCCATCAAACATCAAAATATCAAACATTAAATTTATGAGTAACATCATCGAAATAACATCAAACATCATCATCAAAACAACATCAAACATCAAACATCAAACATCAAAACATCATACAACATCATCAAAACAACATCAAAAATAACGATTAAATAATTTTTAAAATAACGATAAACATCAAAATAAAGATTAAACAATTTTTTAAATAACGATTAAACATCAAAATAACAATTAAAATAATATCAAACATCAAAATAACGATTAAACAATTTTTTCTGATCAAACATCATCATCATAATAATTTTTTTTTTTTTATCAAACATCATCCTAACAATTTTTTTGAACAAACATCGTCATAACATTAAAAACATCTCAGATCAAAACCCAGATCTGATTCGGAACACATCTCAAAAACCCACATCTCCTCGGCCTCTTTCTCATCTTCATCTTCTTCCGATGACAACAACCAAACCCATATTCCACCATCATCCCCAACTCCTTCCCAAATCCCCATCTCTTATCCCTCCGATGGAATCCTAACTTGTGATTGGGTCATGGACCTCATCATCGCCTTCGATTGGGCTTCTCGAAATCTTCACAGGCATAGAGCCGCGGCGGTGTGGAAGAGCCACAAGAGGCGCAACGCGGCACCTCGTTGGGGTCCCTGCCATAGTTCTAAATCGCGGTATCGGGTAACGTAACGGTATCGATCGCGGAGTATCGGTATCGGTAGTATCAGCCGGTACGTATCGGGAATCGGGTGTCGCGGCCGTTGAAATTTTAAAAATCATTAACAATCCTTCTGAAACTCAATTTTATACATTTTTTTGACTCTTTTAACCTTAATTTGTCATATTTTTATCAAAATTTTAATATATAAGGACACTTTTAACTCTTTTTTAACTAAAAGATATATATTTATTTTAATCTCAATTATAACTTTCAATTATCTACGATTTAAAATAAAACCACAACAGTATACCAACTAGACAGTATACCAACTAGACCCCACGAGTTGTTGAAGAAGAACATATGGGCCACAATTGTCCAAAACAACCCACCAACTATTTTGAGTAAAATATTTTGGCCCAAAACTATCAATATACATTCATATAAAATATGAATATAAAAGACATATTCAGTGGCCCACGATTGTCCAAAACAACCCACCAACTATCTTGAGTAAAATATTTTGGCCCAAAACTATCAATATACAATTAATAAAATATGAATATAAAAGACATACTCAGTACCTAGGTTGCTGCTGTAGCCTCAAAGCTTCAACGGCGCACGACCCAGAAAGCATTCTGAAACACGCCGGAAGCCGAGGAAGAACAACAACGACCTCGTCATGAACCTTATACCGAAGAACATGACGACCTCGCCGAAGAACATCACGACCTCCCACTTTAGCGAAGACCAGCATCCAAAACCAGAAGCAGCATCGGAGCTCTCTGCCCGCGCTTTATTTCATCCGTACCGGCAAAAAACCAAGGCTGTATCGGACCGTATCGCCCAATGTATCAGTTTCAGGCCGTTACTTAGCGGGACTCGGACGCTACGGCTGTGAATTTGATTCTCACCGGTATACCGGTCGGTATCCGAATCGGTGGCATGATTTTCCGGTACGAATCGGCCGGTACGTACCGTACCGGCCGATATTTAGAACTATGTCCCTACGGATCGCCGCACGGCCTGGCGGGCGCACCCTCAGACACTCCTGCAAAGCCCTGAACGGCTTCGCACCACCACGCCGCAATCGGAACTCCGCCAAGTGAGGGCACGGCCTCGGCACCACCACTCCTCTCCGCCGCCGATACGAATGATCCATCTCCGCCACATCTCAACACCAACCGCCAATATAGATATATATGTATATAATTTGATCGTCGACATTTAGGGCTTTTATATATTTAGGGCTTTTAATGTTGCTAATGTAGCTAATGTTTTGATGATGTTAATGATGTTGTTGATGTTGCTGATGTAGATAGTGGGACTAAATGGTGCATAAGAAAACTTGTAGGACTAAATGGTTTAACTTTCTACCATATAGGATTTACTGGTAATTTTTTCTTTTTTAATTTATAAACCTTTTTCTCATCTTTGTTTTCCTTTACAAGTCATTGCAGCATGTACCGTCAAATTTATGTACAAGTTTGAACTTCTAGTCAGCACGAAAAGTGTGGAGTTTTGTCTTTCCAATTTCCGTTAACCTTGAACGTTTGCATTTAAATGGTGTTTGTGGTTGAGGACTTGTATAGCTTTAGTTATAATCTGCTTTCTGACAATTCTCTCTTTTCTCTTTTTTCTTTTTTCTTTTTTCTTCTCTAGCAGAATCATATGGAGCAGATGTTCTAATGTTGGTGACGAAATTTCAGCGGAGGGGCATTCTTATGCTACTGTTGGCGTTTTCCCTAGTTTAAAGGTGTTGTTTTCTTTTCTTTTTTTTTCTCCTGCAAAACAGCATCTTCTTGCTTCTAGAACTTTCACAGAGGTGTTGTAAAGTCACTTTCAGTATTTTGATTGTAACTGACTGTTAATTTAGAGATCATAGTAGTTGTCTTTCCTGGCTTTCCATTGTCCAGACTGCCTATGCAACACAACTACTTGGTTTTGTTGGCATTTCCAGAGTCTTTCGGTTTTAAATTTGGGTTGTCATTGGCAAATGGATCCACATGTGTGTACTAACTCCTGTTGAGTATCCAATTCAAAACCCGAGCCTGTGCCAAAAAATTCTCTATGCATGAGTAGCTTTGGAGTAGTCTATGCATTAGCTTTGGAGTTCTACTCTATGCATTTGTTGGGGATCAACCAAAATCGAACTTGACAATAACTGATATAGAGAAGAATATTAGTTAGAAAAAGGAAAGTTGAGGAGTCTCCTTGAATAAATTGTGAGAGGTTGCTGGAACAGAGCTGTTGCAGTCCTGCAATCAATTTTGCATTTCATGAATAACTGATTTCAATAATTCATATGGTTTAAGCCAGTTCAGTTTATATATATATTCAGAACAAATTTGGTCATTTGTTCCTTTCCAAATCTACTTTAGCAGAAGTCTCGAGCATTGGGTTATTTTCATTTATTTTATTTTTGTTCATTTGTTCACGAAAATTGATCCACATCATTAGTTATGTGGTGGTCAAGTTGTAACCGTCTTCATTCTTCTTCAGAAGTGCCCATATTGATGGATTTGTGTGACAACATAATTAAAGCCCTTCCAAACTATATGCTATTTGAGACTTGGAGGGGGAAAAAAAATGTATGTGAGATCATTTGTAAATTTTTAATGTTGTAATTATTTATAAGAGGATAATAATTTATATTTTTAGAATTGACCGCTGCTAGCGCTACGTACAATCAATTATAAAAATTAAACACAAAATCATGTGTTGCTACTTGCAAGAGCTTTTGTGGTTGGTTTCCTGATTAAGGGTTGGTTTGGGAAGTAGGTTGGCTTTTTGACTTTTTTGGTTATTTTAGTCTGGGCTAAAAAGGTTGGTTTGGGAAGGACTTTTTAGTTTTTTTGGTTTTTTTGACTTTTTTTGTGAGAGAAGAGTGTAATGATTATGGGTTGGATGTGATGTTTTGTTTTTTGTGGCTAAAATAGTCTATTTTGTCTTTTGTGGCTAAAATAGTCAAAAAAGCCCCAAACTCTTCTTGCCAAACGGTGCCTAATTCTGCTTTAATATTTTTCTTGTTCATATGAGTTTTTTTGTTGGGTTAATTACACTAATAGTCCATATAGTTTGGGACTTGTGTCACTTTGGTCCCTGACTTTTCAATTGTAACATATTTGACCTTGAATTTTGAATTTTGTTCCAAATAAGGACAATTGAAAATATTATTCGATTTTCAAGGATAAAATCGTCAATTTGATACAATATAAACTAATTTGACAAAAATAAATGTCAGAAAAATATTTTTAATTTTTTTAAAATTATTTTTATTCACCAATGATAAAATTATGTAAAATTAATAAAAATTACATGATTAATTTTTTTAAATTAATTTTACATGATCATCATCCAAACACATAATAAAAATTAATTTGGTAATAAATAAATAAATATCTAAAAGATTTATCAATTTTACAAAATTTTATTTTTAGTAGGTAGAAATAACTTTTAAAAATTCAAAAATATTTGTTTGACATTTATTTTTGTCAAATTAGTTTATATTTTATCAAATTGACAATTTTACCCATGAAAAATCTAATTATATATTTAATTGTCCTTATTTGGAACAAGATTCAAAATTCATGGTCAAATGTGTCACAATTGAAAAGTCAGGGATCAAAGTGACACAAGTCCCAAACTATAGGGACTATTTGTGTAATTTGCCCTTTTTTGTTTGGAGTATTTACGTGTAAGTCCTAATAAGTAGATTTATTGTTTAATAGGTCCTATAGGAAAAATTTGTAATAAAAAAAGTCACTAATTGTAAGTTTTAGTAACAATTTATAAAAATCATGATAAAAAAAAAGTCACTAATTATTAATTTTTAGCGACATATATAAAAAGTTGTCACAAAAAAATTATTTTTAGCGACAATTTTATTAAGACTTATTTTCGATAAGACTTGATGAAAATTAAGTCAAACTATTAAGACCTATTAGTAGTTTACCCATTTTGTTTTGACTGAGTGAAATATATAATCATAAGGAGTTTTTTACAGAAGCATTTAAACAAATTTTAATTTATGAATTTATACTAGATTATTAAAATTTTTTAGATTTTCAAGTCTCATTTAAATTTTAATAGTTGGAATTATCTTTTAAACAATGATTGTTCATCATTTATGATTATTTATAAAAGAATATGATGATTTGATATTTATTTTGATTTTTAAAATTTTAAAATATGAACTTTCAAATTGAAAAATTTTTTAAAAAAATTACGTGCAAAAAAAAAAATTTTTTTTTTGAAAAAAATCAAAAAATTGAATTATTTTTTTGCAAAATTAAAAATTTTTTATCTATAAAAGAGCATGATAATGGAACATTGATGTATAAAATTGAAAAAAAAAAAACCTTTAAAAATGAAAACATTGATAATGTTCTCAGTTTTATTGGATAGTTGAATCAAACTAATAAGTAGTAGGGTAAAAACGTTTAATCTCATGTTTTTTTTTTTTCCCCATCAATTAGTGAAATAATTATCTGGAATATCAGTAAGCAAAATTGACGATGTTCTTGATTTTAAAAATTAGAAAAAATTGATAATATTATCATTTTTACTAAATATAACTTATTGGTTCAAAATTTTTTAGATAAGATCTGAACTACCATAACATTTATATTTATAGGTATGATTTTTAGATAATTAACTCTTATTTATCAAAGGAGTGCCTGATAACAAAGACCTATTCCAAAAAACTATTCAAAAAAGCAGGTCTATATTGCAATCATTCTCATGCAGTTCACATTTTACCAATTTTAAATATATATACAACACTTTTAGGTGATTTTTTGGGACCAAAATAGCATATTTTTTCTTTACTTTTAACAGTTGATTTTATGAGAATATTTAATTATTTCTGTCTTTTTTTTTCTTTTTTTTTTTGAGATAATGAGATGACAAAGTATAATAATGACATATGAGTTTACAAAATGAAATACAATTTAATGTGATAAATTTATGCATACCTTTTATTTTTTATCATTTTCTTTTCACTGACAATTGTGTGGACTGATGGACTTATTAGCCTTGATCGTTACAAAGGGCAATGCCACCATTTCGAGCCTGTTGCGAGAAAAGAAAATCAATATTATATTTGTTAGATTTTTTCTATAACAGGTTATGTTATTAACATATTTATTTTCATGTGTATAATATTAAAAAAACAACACCGCTACGGAGTTCGAAAAATCAAAAGCTCGAATGGCTCGAAATCTCAAAACGACGTCGTTTTAGGACTTTTTTTATTCTCTTACCGGTAAGATAATATTTTTCGTACCATTCGAGCCTCAATTTTTCGAGCTATGGAGCATTTTTGTTAAAAAAAATGGGCTCTCTTTTGTACAAAACTTTGGTCGAGCATACTCAAATTTTCTAATGATTACTAGAGAAGTGGTGATGGGGAAATTTATTCGATCGTTAACTCCAATTAGTTGAGGGGTACACAAATTGGACACTCAATTATCAAAAAGTAAAAGAAAAAAAAGAGTACTTTTTGAAATATAAAAAAAAATCTGTATTAAATCAAACTCAAAGGATGGCAGTGTAATTTATCCCAAATAAAAAAGCACTGTACATTAAATAAATAAATGAATTTATATTGAATTTATATTGAATTTTACTTGTGTAGCTCAACAGCATCTACTGTCAACCCACATACATAGAAAATCAAATCATTCCCCCCACAAAAAATACATCTCATTTTCTCTCCATGCGTCAAATATATAAATCAAATCAAATTGAATAGCACTGAATTAAAAATATTGAGGAACCCCCAAAACCCCTCACCACATCAAACCCAACCCAGCCAAAACAACCAATGTCACCACCACTAAACCGCCCTGGAACCTGGTGGCACCGCTAGTCGGTGCAATGGCTGGACCTTGGGACTCAACAGGAGATGGTGCCGGAGCAATTCCCAAGTGCCTCCTATGTCTCTCAGACATGACCGCAACAATCAGCCTCTGTCCCTTCTCGCAGTGTCCCTCGGCTCCACTAATGAAATAGAATGGTCCTGCTTTGTCGAGTCTCACCTTAGTGTCACCGTCCTTGTACTCTGCAATGGGGCTCGAAGTGTTGCAGGTCACATAGTCTCTCTTGCTCACTTGCAGTACTGAATCTTTGTTGCTGTCATAATTCCAAACTACCAAACAAGAACACAACAAGATTATGTTAATTCTGTGACTATGTTTTTTTTTTTTATTTTTATTATTGGAAGAGATAGAGATAAAGCTTGGAAATGGAGGAGGAAGATTGATTACCAAGAGAGTCACCAATGAGGAAGCGGGAGCTTTCGGCCCATTGATTGAGAGAATCAGGAGAGTGATGAGAGGAGGAAGAAGGAACATTCCATGCTCGTGTCTTCCCTCCAACCAAGAACTCTCTGGCTTCTGATAAGCTGCTACTTGCCAAGAAGACCAACAATAGAACAACCAATGAAGAAGAAGAAGAAGACACAGCTCTTGCAAAACCAGCCATGGACACTGCTTAGCTTCTTGGAGAGAGAGAGAGAGAGAGAGAGAATGTTTTATGGTGGTGATGGTGAGTTAGGGGTGTGTGTATATATATAGAGGTAGGAGAGAAGGGGAAAGAAGTAGCCGTTGGGAAAGGTTGGAAGTGACACGGCTGGCTTTCCCGCATTTCGAGATACGTTATGGTTTTGTTTTGTCGGTTATGTTATGACAACGGTAAAAATATTAAAATAAAATGATAACCACTCATTAATATAGTTAGTATGGGATTGGATTCTCTTTTGTCAAAGGAAAGTGTTATAAATTTTAAATAAATTATTAAATTTTTTACTAAAGGAATTTATGTACATATAATTTGTGTGAGTCTCATATGCATGTGAAAAATTTAATAAAAAATTTGATAATTTATTTAGAATTTCTATCATAATTCTTTGTCAAATTGAGAAAGTATTTAGGTTAATAAGTTCATTTTTGAGAACGGTAAAAATATTAAAATGAAATGATAACCACTCATTAATATTTTTTTATGGGATTGGATTCTCTTTTTGTCAAATTGAGAGACTATTTAGGTTGGTAGGTTCATTTTTTAGAGTGATTTTAATTATTTATTTTTTAGTATTTGTTGAGTAAAATATTTATGTGAAAAATAAGATATTAGATATTGATAGTTTTATATTTGAATCACATTTGTATTTTAAAAAATAGATGATTATTCTTGAAATTATAATTGTCATTCATTTTTATAAAATAAATGTGATTCAAATATATAGTTACTGATATTCAATCATATTAATTTTTTGTATGAATATTCTACTCAACGAGTCTTAAAATGTGAATAATTCAAATCATCGAGATCAACTCCAAAATGAACCTACTAAACCCAAACACTCTCTTTAGTTGGATGACTAACTTGAGAGAATCTAATCCCTATTTGTATGTGTTTAAAATGTTTTGAATTAGAAAAATGATTCATATACACAATTTTTTTTCTCTCCAAACTTCTAGAATGACGTGGCAAGCAAAATTTTAAAAGTTAGTCCACGCTTTAACATGTGGCAATTGGTATAGAACTTACATTCTGTCTTGTTACCTCATTTAGGAGGGTTTGGAAGGCAGGGGAAATTAAGGATGTAGCACTGCTGTTTAAATTATATTTCCTTCATCCCATTTTGTTTGTCCACATCTCCATTTTGATCTGTCTCAAAATGTTTGTTCACTTTTTTATTTTAGATACTAAATTTTGCTAGATTTTCAAAATTATCCACTTTAAATCATTATAAACACATTTCAAAATTCAAGTAGAAGGGTAGTGTAGTGCTGGTAAATTCATTTCAAAATTTAAAATGTGATGGTTGTATATCTCATTTTCTTTTAATAAGTTAGATTCTCAAAAATAGACAAATAAATTGAAATAGAGGAAATATAAAATTTGTATTTCAAATTTTAATTTTAATTTTAATTTATGGTTATTGACTCTTAACAAAGGCTCATTGAGCCTATTCAATACTTAGGTCAAGTTTGGCATATTGCAAAAAAGTCAAAAAGTTAAAAAGTTACTCAAAAAGTTAAAAAGTTAACACTATGCACCAAAAGTCAACAATTACGACTGCACAACTCCCAATCCTAATTTTTCCCTACAAATCAATTTTACAATTTTTTATTACATATTTTTTCATAAAAAATCAAAAAGTTAATCCAAACATTCATATTTTCTTCCTCAATTTTTTAGTTCAAAAAGACAAAAAGTACACTTATTTAGGATATCCCAAACAACCCCTAAAAGCTTTGAAATATAAACTACTAATTTTTAAATAAAATAAAAAAAAAATCTCAAATAAGAGGGCATAGTAGGAGAAAAAGAAAAAAAACTCCATAACTATAAGTCTATCATATATTTGATACAAGTTTTTTTCATATATTTTAGAGTAAGTATTTTTTACGTGTAAAATCCACACAAAATATTTTCATGTACAGTGTAATTGTTTTTAGAGTGTCACTAATATATGATTCTCTTTTTTTAAATAGTCAAATTGTGACAAATAGTTTAAATTTAAGATAAATTACAAATATATCTCTTATGATTTGTTAAAAATACAAATTCTCCCCTCACGTTTAAGAAATTACATCTCACCTTTTAATGTGTTTAATCACATAACAAATGACCCTCTCCGTTAATCAATCGTTGAGTCAAACTAATAGAGTATATGAGAGTATCTCTAACCCACTAGATATGTAATGCATGTTAGTTAAAATGCCAACTATAATTCATTTTTTTAAAACTCCAATACACTATGTATATAATTAGACATTTTGCCTCAACTCACGTTCATTAGATAAATATAGTCATCCTTCAAAGGTTAGGTAGAAGCTATTTGACCTGTATAATCCTTTTTCTCCGTCTTTGTTGTTGATATGTCATTTCATAAAAGTGAGTAGTATTTTGATAAATTGTTGAAGAAAAATGCTTTGCACCCCCAATTTTTCGGACCCCCAGTGACCCCAACTGATGTGGCGTCACGCGATGGGTTGAATATATATATATTTTTTTTCTTGGCCCAGAGCCTCCCACGTGGAGTGGGGGTGCTGGGGGTCACCCCCCACTTGGGGGTCCCCAGCACGGCTCCTTGTTGAAATAAAAAAAAGTATAATTGGAGTGAAAACATAAAAAAGTGAATAGGCAAAATAAAAAATAAAAACAAAAAACATTATAGTTACTTTCAGATGGGTAAAATACCTAATTGAAGATGCTATAATGTAAGATGCAATAATAAATTTTTTTCTTAAGAAATACCTATATTAGCCTTTAAGAAGTTAACACTTTAGTGGTGTAGAAAGAGGGATTTGATAGTGGATGAATAAAAATGAGGATAGTTTCATTTTGGTATTAGGTATTAGAGAGTATTTGAGTAATTTGATATCCTGTGTTGGTTAGTTGTAGGGAAAATTCTAATAATTGAAGTATTTGTAATTTTCAAAATGTGAGAAGAAAATCGGTATTTAAAAAAAAAAAATCAGGGGTTGTAATTGTAATTTATTCTTAAATTTAATGGAAACGAAATTTAACTACTATCAAGCCCGATTGAATTACAATATAAATTATATTAAATTTGTGGTGTGGAAGAGTCATCAGAGCCTATGCAATTAGAAAACAAATACTCACAAAGTAAAAAGAAAAATGGTTTCCATGTAATATAAATTAGTACATTTGGAAGGTTAGGTTTTGCCTTTCAAAATTGTTTTCACATATTATTAAATTATAGACTAAAAAAAGAAAAACATAAAACTAAGGTAATTTATATTTTTCACCTTTAATTTTCACATGAATTTCATTTTAGTCACTCATATTCAAATTGCAACAATATAATTCCTAGATTTTTAACCCCTCTCGTCACTTATCATCAAGAATTTGGACAAAAAGTAATCGAATCAGCACATTTTAAAAATATTAATAACATTATAAATAAAATTATGCTTTTCATTCTTCAACTTTTGCTTAAATTTTATTTTGGTCATTTAAAAAAGCCCTTTTCCTCATTAAGAGGAGAGAGTTGGGAATGGGATTGTTGAGGAAACAGTAAAGGCTATGTAGAGAATCTAAACCAGTCTCCTTCAAACCTATGAAGGTGGGGAAAAGGGAATTATATTAGCTATCAAGGCACCATTAACATATAAAATAATGACTTAAAAAAAGTGTTCAATCAATCTCAACTGAGAAATTAGTTTTGCAATCCATTTGATCCAATGCACATAACCTATCTCTCTCATTCATCTTTTTCCCCTTGGTATGACAAAGATACTGGATGCATGATTTCTTAAAATTTACATTATATATAACTCTAATACAAACTTAAATTTTAATATAATAATTTATGTTTATTATCATGTGACAACTAACATAGCATTTTTATCTAATTTTGAACGGAAGTTTGCTTTAAGAATGAAATGAAAAAATTTGAAACATGAAAAGTTAAAATAGAAAAAATATAATAAGTAAAAACTTTAAGAGCAAAATGGAAAAATGACCAATTGGATTTCAATTTTCTAGTTAGATAGTCACATGGCTGGCCAAGAAATATATGAAAGAATCTAAAAAGAAAGGAATCACAAGCTTAGTAAACCTCCTGCATTTGTTTTACAAAATAGTGAAGGAGATACTACAACAATGGAATAATGACCATCAATGTTCACAATTGGGCACAAATTTTTTTTTTTTTTTTGTTAAAAAAAAAATAAAAAATAAAAAAAATAAAATGAAAACCCCCATTAACACTTAATTTTGAACCTCAACCTAATAATATCGCTTGTACGTCCCTGAACGGAGAAGGAATAATAGCCCACGAATCATTGCATGCAATCAATCAATCGATCTTCACTGATGAGTAAATGAGCCTTGTGAACCAGAAGCATGCGTAGAAACCGATGGTACCGGTCAACACGAAGAATGCATATGAACCAATCAGCATGTATCCAAAGTACAATGCCCCAGAAACCGGTTTTGTAATTTCAAGCTTGGTGAAGAAATAGAAAGCAGCATAGAGGAAAAGGTAAAGAGCCGAGGAGCCTGATGTCAAGTACGACCTCCACCACCACAGGTAATCTTCGCTGCACAACTGGAAGTAACAAAGCACGATGGTTATTTCAGCACAGGTGATGATGAGGATGATAAAGACTATGAAGAGGAAGCCGAAGATGTAGTAAAACTGATTCAGCCAGATCGAGGTGAGGATGAAGAAGAGTTCAATGAACACAGCTCCAAATGGGAGAATTCCTCCAATTAGAATTGAGAAGATTGGGTTCATGTACCATGCTTGCTCAGGGATCTGCCTTGGGATTTTGTTTGTCTTCACTGGATCTTCAATTGCTGGTTTCCTGAACCCGACATAGCTGCCCACAAACACAAGTGGGACTGAAATCCCAAACCACAAGAAGACCAGAGCAAACATTGTACCAAATGGCACAGCCCCTGAAGATTTCTGACCCCAGATGAGCGCATTTAAGACGAAGAAAATGACAAAGACAGTGGCTGGGAACAAAAAAGCAGTCCTGAGAGCGATTTTCTTCCATTCTGATCCTTTAAACATCTTGTACAAACGAGCAGAGGCATAACCAGCAAACAGTCCCATGAAAACCCAGAGCATGAGCATGGCTGTCATGAGTCCACCCCGATTTGAAGGTGAGAGGAACCCAAGGACCGCAAAGATCATGGTAACAAGAATCATTCCGAAGAACTGAACACCTGTTCCAGCACAGACACACAGCAATTCTGAGTTATTTGGGGGCCGGAAAACATCGCCGTGGACTAGTTTCCATCCTGTTTCTTCTTGGGCCTCCTCTTGGGTCTCAAGTTCGTTGTACTTGGAGATGTCACGATAAAGTGTCCGTAGCATTATCATAGCCACCATGCCCGAGAGAAAGAGAACAATCATCAAGGAATTCACAATTGAGAACCAGTGTATTTGGTCATCACTCATTAGAAGATAGGTGTCCCATCTGGATGCCCACTTGACATCACTCTCCTGTAAGGCAGACATGATGATTATAAGAGTAAGTAACCACCTTACTCTAGGAAAGGCAACAAACTCACCCTAACACAACTTTGCATGAGAGAGTACACACAGTATCTAATAAAATTCATGATTTGTAAATCAACTGTAATTGAGTACCCAAAAATGGTCCCTGATTAGAAATGACCAGTAAATCCTATAAGAAACTGTCACCAGCAAAAAATTCTATTATTTGGGAGAGTAAATCACCTGGAACTCAACATCATATGTGAATATAATTTCTTGTTTCTCTTCAACTTGTTGGGGAGCGTTGTTGTTAGAGACCAGTCGTTTTGCTTGTGGATCACAAGTGGTTAAATGAGTATTCTCAGTCCACTTTCCTTCATATTCATGTTTGACACTGGATACATCAAGAAGCAGATATCACATCACCATAAGTTCCTACAACAAAGAGGATTCAGTAAAGTAATAAGAAACAAAAAGGGCCTGACAGGAACCAACCTGAATGGTTTGACTTCAAAGCCCACAATCCTTGCTAAGTCTGTCTGCATGTCTCTATGATACTTGACAGTAAATTTCAAATGGTTGTGTATGAAATTTTTTTCATCCTTGCTCTGCATATAGTTAACAGAAAAACATAAGCACAAAAAATAAAAAAATAAAAAAAGAAGTGCATCCACCACACCTCAAGCCTGTTATGCTTAAATTTGATGTACTTACTCCAGTATAATGCCCTTTAAGCCCAACATGAAATCCCAACTGATATACTGGTGGAGATTCCTGATCAAGCCTTTGTATGGGAACCACTAGAGGAAGGTTATCCAGTATCCTGTCAAATACATGGTAGATTTGTTAAGGATACATGATCCAACATTATCATAGAAATTAGCGGATAAAGTAAATGGCCATATATAAGAGTACCCTACATGTTGACCCGATACTCATCTTCAATCTTCTCTTTGAACTCCTTTGCAGTTTTGGCATCAAGTGTCAACCGACAGACAATCTTGCACATCTGTGGTTCCCTCATTTTAAACTGCACAAAACGATTCAGCTAAAGAAGTGTAAATAATGAGAAAATAATTAGGCAGACCTCAACATATATATATACACTAGCAGTCCACACACGTGATATATGTGCAACTCAAAAAAAAACACAAAAAAACCAAAATAACACTAAGAATAATGACAGAAAAATGCACATCTATAAGAGCCTTTATTATTAAACTCACGGTCACAGTTCGAGACCCGTCCTCTTTGCATAATTTTTACAAAAACTCCAAATATAGGGGTATTTTGGAAAAACTAAAAATATGAGACACATTTGTGTCAACACCACCAGCAGCCTTCACTTTATAATGGTATAGAAGATTGATAGTTACATAGATAACAAACTGACCACATAAGCAGAGTTTTCAATACGATCACCACGCAGTACTTCCCCAAGATTCTCTCTGCTGTCAACTATGGTTTCGGGATGACAGTAAGGAAGAGAATAATATGAGTAAGGAAGCTGAGTCTTTGTAGAGGTCAATTTATTCACTTTCACATTCAACAGATCACCCTGCATCCGAGACAAGCAAACGTAATTTTAGTAAATGTCCCAAATGGAGCCTCAAACATCTTGAATCTTGATGCATGTAAAAGAAATAAATGCAAAACAACCAAGGATTCAATGCAGGAGATAGCCAACATCAGGCACAATCAACAAAATACATGCTATATTGACTGATCCAATCCAACCATGATGGAAGGAAGCACGATTATAGAATTCATAGTGGAAAGCATTGCTTCGGTTGATAACTGATCCCAGTTTGGACATCACTGTTTTCAAGTAAAAAAACTTCCTACTACAGACACCAGTTATGGGTTGATCAGACAGCGACAAGACCCATAAAATGCAACTTTTTTGAGGAATGAGTACAACCAAAGTTTCGCGCATACATTCTATGGGACACAAAGCCATAGGTTAAAATAAATTTTTAAAAAAAGGAAAGAAAATCATCAAAGATAATCCAACAAACAGAGTTTCTATGTAACATGACACCCACACACTCTTCATTCATGGTGAGTTCCTATGTCTTAATAAATTAGGTCGGCTAGAACATCCCTTTTGATGGGACAGTAGTGAAGCAATACAAGAGCAATTATTGGATTAAAACAACCTGTAGTAAATAAATATATCGTTGATAAAAGAACAGCCATTTACAATGAGCAGTAATGAGAAACAGGACCATACATGATTGGATCCCGATCTACCCTTTTACTATAGGTTTACAGAGCCTTTTCTCGTACTTGCTAGGCCTTTACAGCAGTTATTCTAAGTTTCTTTCATTCATGATTATACTTGCAATTTATTAATTTTTTTTAAAGAATAAAGATGCATCCATTAATATATAGTGAAGTCATGGCACTAGCATGGGCACAGAAACCCTTTCAACACTTAAGAAGGAGAATACTAACCCAAATTCCCAAAAAATAAGGAAAAAGTAAGCGCGCGCACAAACACACACAAAGAGAGAGAGAGAGAGTTAAGAAAAATTACTAGAAAATAATTTGAGATTTTAACTTATAAAAGGAGAGGGTTAGGGCCTTCCCAAATTTGCATTTTCATTAGGAGAAAAGCCTTCAATAAGGTAAAATAATTTCCTCTTGTATTTGACTTGTATCGAGAAGTCTCTTACCCGCTCTCTATCCACTTCAGTACATTATGGTTTTATTACTAACATAAATTCAATGGAAAAATATCATTCATAGACAAACTAGGTGCAGTGCTGCTGCCCCCAGCAACCACACTTCCAGTGTTTAACCCGATCTTATCAGCAGGTGTTATGTAACGGTTGTGGCCATTACGCAATGATTGTAGCGGGTAGGCGCTACTCGTTACACCTGCTTTTGCGGTGTGACGGAAATTCACATGTGTAATGGCCATTACGGTGTCATATAATGACCGTAACAGTACTGTAACGGCTGTAACAAGCCTTTACACACCGTTACACATTTTGCACATATTCTTTTCAAAAAATAAAATAAAAATCAAAAGCTTACACAATATTATACGTCACAAACTCTATATTATATACTCCCTTTGTCCCATTTTATTGGTCGATTATTCTATTTTTTATTCTCCCAAAATGTATGTCCACTTTGAAAAATCAAAACTTTAAATTTAAAAGTTTCCAAAATTATCCCTTATAAAGTAATTATAAATATATTTAAAATGAGAATAGAAGGGTATTTTTGAAATTAATCCTTTAAATTTGAATTCAAAGTGTAATGATTATGTTTCTTTAAAAAATTTGAATTTTCAAAAAGGACTTTTTTTTTTTTTTTGATAAATAATTTTCAAAAAGGACTATTAATATATGATGGAGGGAGTAACAATTAATAACAAAATAAATAAAAATAAGCAATGCAATATGGATTTATGACATATAAAGTCATTAACTATTGAAATAAAATATAGAAAGCGCCATTTATAGTGATTTAAAAATATGAAATATATTAGATCATACTTAAAAATTAACAAAAAATGATAAAAATCTATTTTAAACCCCAATAAATGTGATGTGATTCTGAAATAAAAATAAGTGTATCAGTAACTTTTTTTCAAATTATGCAAAAAATAAAAAAATTCACTGTTCCAGTTATCGCAACAGTTACGCTACGGTTTTTACACTCCGCAACCGCATAGTCGCCACCGCAACAGTTACGACGACTGCAATCGCTTTTTGAAACCTTGGATTGACATCAAATATGTAAGACATTCCATTCCATTCCACTCCACAATAAAGTTCAACAAATTAAGCTTGATTGACAAGCTAAGAAATACGGACACTTCTAAGAAGGTGGCATACCCGTGTCTTGTCTGTGCCAGACACCAACACTTGTTGGACACTTCCCAACATGTGTCTAATACTCGTTAAAATGTGTTGCATTTTTTAAAAGTTTTTCAAAACCGGACACCCTTTGGATACTCAGAAGACACACGTATCTATTGCTTAAACACACCTATCTACCGATTACACACATAAAACTAATTATAAATTTAAACTAAATAACTTAGAATACAATAATAAAAGAAAAAATAATGTAAATTTATAAAATAAGTGTTATATTACATTTTTTTAGTTATCTTATGATATATAATATATACATATAATTATATATTTCATGCGTATCCCCTAAGTGTCGTGTTTTGCATTTTTTAAAAATTAGCGTGTAAACGTGTCCGTGTCATGCCACATGTGCATGTCCATGTCCGTGCTTCTTAGTTGAGAAGATATTCGGCGAAACTTAGTTGATGCTTAAAAAAGCCATCTTAAAACCAGCTTCCAAAAAGTTATTTTTTTACTCTTATTTTGAGCTGAAAAAGCAAAAAAAGCAAAAACCCTGAATTTTTTTCCCCCAAACCCTAACTTCTCAAAGTACAACTGGATAAGCATGAAATTTAAAATTTTAAGCTAAATACCCTTCAAATAATTTTTTTTTTCAAATGGGACCCTAGTCTTCTTGTACTTCCTAGCTTGGTGCATGCATCCACAATTTACTAAAACAAATTAGTTGTTATCTCAAGAACCTAAAATTTAGAAAAATTTACCGGATAAATAAAATCTTACAAATTGTAAGTTGTGATGATGCTCCTTTTCTTTTGTGTTGGTGTTCACATTATTGTTTATGGAACATAAAAGTATTTATAAGTGAAATCATGTCTAAGTTCAGCCCCTTATGCAGAATACATTAGTAATCATCTCTCATAGCACCTCTACAACGCTTTGTTAAAGTCACAAGTCACAATCTGCCATACGAAAGATCACAAAAGATATTGCCTTGTTTCAATGCCAATACTTGACATTAGGGGAGCAACTTGAGCAGGAGCAGAGGTTGAGGGATTGCCAAGGCCCAACTCGAGTTGTGTTGAGAGTTACCAAGGCCCACCATTTCAATCCGAGCTTATCAGCCCAAGCCCAATACGAGCTCAATAAATTGAAATTAGGTTAGACTCGAGTTGTCCACAAATATTCGGCTCAGTATTTTTTTAATTTTTCTTTTCTAGTTAGGCTAGGTTATTTTTTTAACCAATGTTTTTAAGTTATTAATTTAATTTTTTAGGCTTTTATTATATTACTCTATGTATGGGCTTTGTGGAGATGCTTTTTTTTTCTTTTTTTTTTCTCTTTTAAACCTTTTGTTAATTTGGTTTTTTAATAGCCAACAATAAAAAGGACCAAATTCAATTATAAAAATCCTATGGAAAATAAATTTTTTTGCAAATCTAACCAAACTCATCCCAAGTAAATTGCTACAAATCTTTATGACAAAATAGAAAATGCCAATGACCACCCATCAGTCTCGATGTAAAAGTAAAAAATGTACAGTAATTTGTCAAAAATATATAAAAATATTTTAAAGTGTATATAACTATATGTGAAAAGTGCACAAGATTCTAACTACTTTGACATTATCTTTACCCCTAAAAAAATAAAAGAGCATAACCTACAGAACATACATACAAGTATATTCAATATTATATATGTAGAATTCGGGCTTGGGGTTGTCTGCTTGCGCAAGGTGTCTGCCCAGGCTCAACCCAAATTTAATTCAACCTTGAAAATTGATTCCCAGACCCAGATTGAGTTCAATATTGTGTTGTTCAAACCCTAAAGAGTTGAGGTTGTGCTCTAACCGCCTGAGTTATCTTGAAATTACACAAGTTTTAAATCATACGATATACATACAATAAGAACGGATCTAGTAAGGGACAAGTGGGGATCGACATTTGACAAATTTCATTTTTACTAAAATTTTGAAATTGGGCCACTGAAAATTATAGTTTTTATTTTATGACAACAAAAATCCTGGCTCTGCCCTGTAAACATTACACAGTAGCTAATCAACACTTTGGCACTCCATGAACACAATAAAACCCATTAAGAAATTAATTGAACAAGTGCATATTCCAATTAAATCCAGAGTAGCAACTTTTCACATCAATCAAAAGCCATAGGCAACAACAATAGAGATAATGTGAGATCACTACCATCAGAGATCTGAGAAATAGATGCAGATCAAGTACTCTCGAAACAGAAACAGAGCAGAGAAGGAGCAGAATATGGAATCCTAGACCATACTGACACATAGTGAATTCAAAACGCGAGAGAGAGAGAGAGAGAGAAGTGACCTTGTCAAAGTCCTGGGGAGCGACACCAGGAAGGTAGAAGGAGTAAGCATTGTCGGTAAAAAGCAGAAGAACGATCGCCGAGATCAATGAACGAAGCGCCAAGGATCCACGAGCTCCCATAGAGTTAGCGAGAGAGAGAGAGAGAGAGAGTTTGGTTTGATTTTCTGAAAAAATTTTGGGAAATTTTCTCTACAAATAAGATTTAAAAGTAATCAAATCAAACAAATTTTCCCAAAAAAATTTTCCAAAACTTGTAAACCAAACAAGTTTTCCAAACAAATCTCTCTCTCACACACATCAAATCAATCACTTTTTTCAAAACTCTCTCTCAAAATAATTTTCCAAAACATCTTTTGAAAAAAACCAAACCAAACATGTTTTCGTACTTTTTATCTCTAAAACACATCTCTCAAACACAAACCAAACATACCCATTGGGTGTGTTTGATTGGACGGACTGGAAAAGGGGGGATTAGAATCCATCGGACTTGAGTCCTGGGATTGGAATCCCCCGGACTATTTGGTTGGATTGGATATGTATCCTGTGTTTGTTTTTTCATGGGATTAGATGTCCGGACTGTGAATCCCCCGGACTATTTTTAGTGAATCCAACGTTTGGTTGGACGGACTGGATAGAATAAATGAACAAATGACTATTTTACCCTTTTTTAATTGTTTACTAAGTAATAGCAATATTAAACATATCTTTAATATTTTAATTATTTTTAGTTAGATTAAATAAAAAATTATTTTATTTTATTTTTTACACAATTAAATAAATTTATTTTTTAAAAAAAAATAAATAAATAAAATATCAATAAAAATATATATTATTTTTTTTAATTAAGATTTTAAATAAATTTGTTTTAAAAAAAATAATAATCAAAAATGAAATTAAATAAAACATCTATTAAATTTAAATAATGAAATTAAATAAAACATAAACAAAATTTTAAAATAAAACATCAATAAAATATCCATAAAAAATTATTTCAAAAAATTAAATAAATAAAACATCAATAAAAAGTTAAATAAAATTATTTTATTTTTAAATTGAGACATTTAAATTTTATTAAATTTTATTAAATATAATACATAATTAAATAGTAGAGGGTCAAAATTGTCATTTCATCTTCTAATCCAAACAGTGATTAGTCCCCCACTTTCTGTCTCACACCCCCCCAGGACAGGATAGTCCCCCATATGGGGGACATGGAGTCCGGCCGGACATGGAGTCCGCCGGACTAAAAAAAAATCAAACGGCGGATAAGGAACACTATTTGGACTCAAGTCCAAATAGTGGATAGTCCCCCCCCCAATCCCCCCAATCAAACAAGGCCATTGTGTTTGTGGTTCCTTGGGAACTCTGAAAAACAGAAAACAACAGAATGATCCAACAAACAAACAAAACTGAGAGCGAGAAAGCGAAACTGCACCTCAATTGGGCCACAACAAGGTAAGTTTTTTTTTTTTTTTTTGGAAACTTACCAATAAGTCTCATATACAAAGTTCAAGATCTATCTAATCTCTAAACAAAACATGTATACCAATTAGTCTTATATATTTTTAATTATTACTAAAAAATTTTATTTTATTTTTTTTCAATTTACAGATGCTGTTACATTTTATTACCGTCAAACTTCCATCAAACAGTCACTGGAGACTCGTCGAAATATTCAACAACATCGAAAAGTTGTCGGAGTATTGTCGGGAAGTCGCCGGAGTATCACGGAAGTTCACCAGAGTGTGAAGAACGTTAATGGAAGTCGCCGGAATGTTCAGAACGTTCACGGAACGTTAAGAACATCATTGGAGATTCACCAGAATATCCAGAATATCACCGGAAAAAAATAAAATAAATGGAGAAATTAGAGTGAAAAAATATAGCAAAATGTGCTAAATATTGATAAACTAAAAGAAAAAAAAAATGGAACGACAAAAAACAACAATAATGGGAAAAACATATGCTATTTTTCAATTTTTGTAAGGTTTAAGCAAATAATCTCCAATATTGATCAAACTGAAAAGTAAGTTTTGACACTGTAAAATATTACAGTTTCAAAGTAAAAATCTATTAAGTATTTATTCTTATTAATCAAACTGAAAAACATATTATGAAATTGTAAAATTTTACAGTTCTAAAAACTGTTATGAAACTGCAAAATTTTACAGTTTTATACCATCATTCATTCCAGCACCAAAAAAATTTGAAACTGCAAAATTTTACAGTTTTCATCGCCTGTAACTAAAACTCGAAAATAATTTGTTCAGAACTTAAAAATTTTCTCCATTAGAACAGAAAAAAGAAGTATATAACAAAGAAAATGCAAAAAAAAAAAAAAAGAGAGATCGAAGGAGAGAGGTGAATATAGAGAGAGGATTGTACTCCGGCAACAATTTTTTGTTTAGATTTAGCCGGATCTGATATAGATCTACTCAGATCTAATGTAAATCTACACAGCACCAAAAAAATTTGAAACTTCAAAATTTTACAGTTTTCACCGCCTGTAACTAAAACTCGAAAACAACTTGTTCAAAACTTAAAAATTTTCTCCATTAAAACAGAAAAAAGAAAAGTGTATAACAGAGAAAATGTAAAAAAATAAGAGATCGAAGGAAAGAGGCGAATATAGAGAGAGGATTGTACTCCGGCAACTATTTTTTGTTTAGATCTAGCCGGATCTAATGTAGATCTACATCAGATCTGATGTAAATCTACCTATCTTCTTCGTCGGAAACATATCTTCTTTATTGTCGGTGAGAGTGAAGTAAGTAGTCGGCGGTCGGGGGTTGCCAGTGAATCCCAATCAATGGTAGTCGTCGGTCGTCAGTGACTATATATCGGAAAGAGAAAGAGAAGAAGCAAGATATGGTTATCCCGTTAACGATCACCGGAAAACACAAAAAGCAAAAGAGACAAAGAAGAAGAGAGGTAGAGAAGAAGAATAATAACGTTATAGGACTTTTGGGTATAAGCAAAAAGTTATGGGACTAAATAGACTACACGCTTTTCAAACAAGACTTCCTGGTAATTTCCCCCTTTTTTTTTATAAATAAATTATTATCAAGAATTAAAGGATTATGAAAAAAAAAATAGGGATAATTACATTTTACTTCTATGCGGTTCTACACATTTATATATTATCTTTATGACGTTTATAAATGTACTCATAATCCTCTTGTGATTTTGACGGATGTGCAAAAGAGACGGAACGTGGCGGAATTAATGAAAAGATTAGAATACCCTTAAATATTTATAGTGCTTATATGCTACAGTCTCTTCAATTACTTAATTACGATTTTGAGAGTGAGAGAGAGATACACATGGGTTAGGATTTGAAAGGATTTCCAAATCGAATCAGTAACAATCGATTGAAACTATAATGAATCTACTTTTGGAAATTTTACTCTGGGAAACAATCGAAGAACCCCAAATTTATTGAATGTTTGATGTTTTGTGTGAGTATTTGAAGATTTGATTACGATTTTTAAATTTATTGTATAATATGTTTGGAAAATTACTTCTTTGATGTTTGATGTTTGCAAATAAATAAATTAAAAAAAGGCTTTATTGGTAGGATTTTGTTTACGATGTATTTTTGTTAGCTTTTTGTCAAGGTTGTTGCCTTTTTGTTAGCTTTTTTGGTAGAGTTTGTATTGTGTGTGTGTTGGCTTTTTTGCCTTTCGAAGGTTAATAATGTAATTTTAAGCGTACCAGTAAGGATCAATCGGTCCTTACAGAATATTAATTGTCAACCAATTATCAGACGATTGTGTTTTAGTTCTCTCAACCTCAATGAAGAGGATTTTTACTGATGGCTTGTTTAGGAGAATTTAGTAAATAACAACAAGAAGAATAATTTTTAGAATGTGAATTTCATTAAATAAAATAAAAAACTTACAATGATTTAACCCAGCCTTGTAGAGGTTTACAGCAACAAGCTATTTGAAACAACTCCTAGGAATGAAGTTACAAGAATTAAAGTGCAGAAATGTAAAGAACTATAAAAACTGGAAAGAAAAACGAAGTAAATAAACTGGTTTTTTGATCTAAATCTGGATCCTTCATTCTAGGGCCTTCTCTGCTATTTATAATTTCCAATGATAATCGTCGAAGTGGGCGTTCAACCGTCGAAATGTCCTCCCATGATTGCTAAACATGCTTTCTCACAGTCAGTCCCACTTCGCCACTCTTGCAGTTAGGCTTTCCTCCTGATTTTGAATTTAAACTTTTGTGAGTAACCGTTAGGCCACATCATCTTGTATTTTTCCGCTGATCCAGGACTACATAGATCCTTGATTACCAATGCTAATTGCCACGTGTCTGATTTCAATTGAAGACTTGAATTACCTCCCCATGTTGCCCTCATCTCGCTACGTGTTAAGCTGTAATTGGCCCATACAAAATATGCAGCCAACATTACCCCCCGCACTAATATACCCAATACTTGGTGATATTATTGAACTAGTACAATCTACCCACGTTCTAAGACGTGCATGGACTCTATGTATTCTGGTAGCATAACCGCTTTTTGAATAATGAAGCTGTGAACTTCATTAAATCCTTGTATCTTGCACTTCCATTCTTTGAGTAGACGAAAAGACTGGTGCATCCTAAATGGCCAATCACACCTTCTCATACATTGATCAAGTATACGAAGAGTCTATGGAAGATGATTATAGGCCTCGAAAGAATCTCAATGCATTTATTGATTACACCTATCCGCCTTCATTTAAACAAGTTATGGAAGCTTTTGCAACATACCAATCTTTAGACCCAAAGTTTGCCAACTACGAACCCTTGGATCAAGCATTTGCAAAAATGGATCTTGGAAACTCTTCTTCTACCTCACCATCCTCTGCATGGGACACAGCTGCTTCTTCCTCTGCCCCACCACCCTTTGCATGGGACACAACTATTCCTTCTTCCTCCAGGTTTACTGGCTAAAGAAGTTGGCCAGAACCTGATGAATCCAAACTAAGAGCGCGAATTCACCATCGATTCGTCGAATTCGCTGATCCTCTGTCTATCTCTCATTCTGCTCGGAGCTCAGTGGTTTACTCCTATGTACCCATTAATCACCGACGCAGTCTAGAGAACTGTCACGACCCAAACCCGGCCCTATGGGTTTAGCACCGTAACCGGCCAGTAATCCGTGATTACCGAAGGCCTGCTCAACAGTAATACAGTATAACAGAGTTCAGGGCCTGGCGGAAGCCAATACAGTAAATAACTAGTGTCCATTGAGCTGTGAAAATCTGTATGCCAAAAACATTTTCATGCATTCAAACAGTTCAAACGGTACGGTCTACATACAGTCAGATACAACATTCAGTACGGGGACTTAACCCCTCAATACAGTACAGTAAACTTTCAGTCTATACAATCCGTTAGGTCAATACAAAACAGTGAGGAGACCGATGGGAAAACTCAAAACAAAATCCCAAAGCCAATACATGGCAACACGGAACCTCACGGTGAGGCACACAGGCTGGCTGACAAGACTGGGGACCAACCTACGCTCCTAGCTCTGGTCTGGCTGCTGAGAACCTACATATATATATAAACAGTGAGCTAAAGCCCAGTGAATAACATAATGTATAAAGAGGTTAAGAATGTAATGTCCTTACAGTAATGAAAACAGTTCAGTTCAATCAGTATTACAGTCGTTCAGTACAATAAGCAGTCATATGTGGTACATCCATTAGCATAACAGTAACAGTAGGTCAAAAAGACCCAACAGTAATGATGGCCAGTCATTCAGTAAACAGTATGGTTCCACAAGGGAACCGACAGAGATCTCTGTAACAGTAACAGTCAGTAACAGTAGTGCTAAGGATGCCACAGTACAGTTCAGAAATAAAGGACATACATTCATTCAGTAAATAATTCCAGTTCGGTAAACAGTTCAGTAAACAGTTCAGTTCAGTATTCAAAAGATAGCATTTTGAACATATCTTTATACAATTGTTACTCACAGTGATTGGGCTACAGTGTGCTAGAGCGCGTCTCTCCAGTCGCCAACCCTAAACAGTTAACAAATAGAACGCACACTAAGTTTAACAGTCGGGAAGGATGATAATTGAATCCTTAAATTTCCTCGGTGTGGTTCTACGTCTAAATCCTCATTAAGATGTCTTAAACTAGGCCTAAGAATGCCTAGAATGGGATGAGGATGCAAAAATACAGTTAGAAGGCATTTTTCAAAAGTTGCTGAAAACAGGCTCCTCGCTCGAGCGAGCCTTCCTTCGCTCGAGCGAGCTTCCAAAATCAAAGGCTTCGCTCGAGCGAACAATCCTTCGCTCGAGCGATCTGATGAACAGTAAAAGTACTGGATGCTCGATTTTTACGCGCGATGCACGCTCGATGCTCGCTCGAGCGAGCTTGCAAAACCAAAGGGCTCGCTCGAGCGAGGAATCCTTCGCTCGAGCGAGGAAGCCAAATCTGGAATTTCCAGATTTGTCTCCCAAGTTCGAACTAAGCATTCAAACACCCAAAACTCAACCTCTTGGCCCCAAATTCTGGAAAATACATCCACATTCAATATACAACAAGTTTCAAAAGCCATTTTACACATGCAAGGGCCAAGAGTTGGTCAATTAAAACCATTTATCAAACACATTTTCAAGAACACTTTCAAAACATGCAATGTATGGGTTTTTAACCAAAGTCAAGCTTTCATTCTTGCTCAAAGGAGCTCAATAGTTGGAAAACAAACTGAAAACATGAACTTTGATAGAACATGAGCATGCATGTACAATCCATCATGAATTCCACTCCAAAATGCACCAAAATGGCCATGCATGCAACAATCCAAGCAATATTCAACCTCTATGCACTAAATCATGGCTTGATTCTACAATGGAACCTAGAACTTGCAAGATGGAGTTCAAGGCAACAAAAGAAGATGAATATTTCTTACCTAGAGTGTTGATTTCAAGTCTAGCAAGCTCAATTTAGCAATTATGCTACAATCTTCAAGTTCTTTAGCAAATTCAACAAATGAACCCAAATTTTCTCTTAACTCTCCCTCTCTCTAACTCTTGGTCGGTTGTAAAGGCAAGAAGGAGCTGATCAATTGTTGATCTAAGTGTATTAAGGCCCTCTAATGGTAATAAACAAAGGGGCCACTCACATGGCAATTTCGTAAATAGGTTGAACTTGGCAATTAACTCATTTAAATCTAATTTAATCATTCCTAATCAATTTTCAGATAAATATACCATTAAATCAGAAATATTCTACTGATCCTGGAACACTAAACGGTTTCTAATTCGGCCGCCGATAAGGCCTTCAATTAGCAGTTTAAACACATAAACACAAACAGATAATCAATCAATCAAACAGATGCAATATACAATTCAATAGACAAACTTATTCAATTTCAGTTTCGATTTCAATCAGTTTATTCAGTAACTCAGTTAATCCAATTACCAGTCGTTATCAGTTCAGTTTAGCAATGATCAGTACATAATTCAGTGGTTTAACGGTAATCAGTACGAGGGTTGTTACAGTCTCCCCTCCTTATAAGGAGTTTAGTCCTCTAAACTCGAGTTAACATATGACAACAGAGATGATGCCTAACACCAAGGTAACTTTCACTCTATAACAGGAGTATAATCATATACAAAAACGGATTCATGGCCCAATCTCAATTTTTAGCAATGCACCGAAACAGAATCAGAAATCACATATGAAGATTGGGGCTCATATTAAAACAGAATCTTATGCACATTCAGATCTCAGTCAAGAACAGATTCAGATACATGTTCATTTGCATATTTTTGTCTAGAGCATACGTAGATGCACAATCCTGGCTTATGTATACATGGTGCATTACTAGGGCAGATACAGAACAGATACAGTGCAGAACAGATACAGTACAGAGCAGATACAGTTACATAATGGTTATGAATAACCAGTTCCATAAGGGAATCCCGAATCCGGGTAACAGAACAGAACAGTACAGAAGCTGGGCCCTCATGACGAGGCCTCCGGTACGGGTAAGAGAGTGCAGACAGATATAAGTTCCATAAAGGAACCTCCGATACCGGGCAGCTAACATATATTACATAATACTAAGCGTCACGAATATATAACAGGGATCGAACAATCATTCAGTAAACAGCATATAGCATTTTCGAGACAAAACTTATTTCGTGACACGAAATATGAATAAAGTGGCACAGTAGTACACAACAGGTACAGTAGCAGTAGCAGTGTCAGTACAGTAATTCAGTTGGTTTAATTACCAATCACATTCGGTCTCCATTTAACAGTAATCGATAATTAATCGGTAGTATATAAAACGGTAGTAGTAATATCGGTACAGTGACAATACAGTGACAGTAATGGTACAATACAGTAACAGTAACGGTATAATACAGTAACAGTAACGATATAATACAGTAACAGTAACGATACAATACAGTAACAGTACGATACAATACAGTAACAGTAACGGTAGCAATATAGTAGTATTCACACTACTTACATCAAGTACTTATCGGTGTATAGATTTACACTGGTCTTAGTTTCATAAGTAATTTCCCCCGTTAAGTTACAGAGATTCGATCCATTCAATTTCGAGTCTTTCATTCAGTCTTGTTCAATCCAGTTCTCGGTTCAGTAATCCATTACAGTCAGTCCAGTTCATTCGGGAGTTATCGGGAACATAAGGCGAATTTGTACATTACTCCCATAGCAGTAGGCAGAGTTCTTAAGCATTCATTCACTATTCATCAGTGCCAGTCCTTACCGATTCGGTTATAGCACATGTCAATACGAAAGCAGTCATATAGATTACATATACTTTCAGACAGTCAGAGTTTATGATCAAAACCAGTCTGTGGTCAACAGATCCCACCAGTTCTGAAGTACAGTAATCACCAAAACAATCATTCCCTAGTCAAACAAGTTCATGGTTATAACGGTAATACCGGGTGATTAATCACATGCCACATACCCAGTTTCTCTCACATTGTAAACAAATCCGGTAATAGTTCTTAATAGGAGTTCTCTCAGATCAAATCGATGAAAGTTCGACTAGGTCATTTCAGATGCAAGTTCTGTCCAAACATATCAAATAAAAGTTCGAAGCGCAAGCATCAAACAAAAGTTCCATCGGTTACCCAAAAGGGTTTCATTGACCACGGTTCCATCAGATTAGTTCAGATCAAGGTTCCATTCTTATCATTTCCAGATCAGTTAACATTAGTTCATACTCCGGTCACTTCGGTACATAGTAGTTTTACAATCAGTAATTTCACAATTAGTCTGAGTTCATCAATTGTCAAACTTACATCAGAGTCCGGTACCATTACAATTCATATCAAAGCAGTACAGGTCACATACAGTGTGTTCCTCCCAATAAGTTTACAGACAATGCACAGACACGCAGTTAGTCATATCGAGAGGTAAGCATCACAGTCAACATAGCAATTTCCAAATAAATCCTTCATATAAGCATATGGTATACAATAATACATCACACAAAGTTCTTGGTGACACATAATGGTGAGTTGTCATACAAGGGTTCCAAATCAGTCATATAGTCACTAAAGCATATGCTCGCAGATCAACTCCAACAGTCACGTCAATTTTTTTTTTTCCACAATCACGATTCCCAGTCAAGGGTTTATCGGTTGGGGTCTTTATTCAGTCATGCAGTTACAGAGTCATAGTCCCAACGGTTAACTTATCAAGCAAATTAATCAGTCATTCCGAGCCAAGGTACAGTCATATATGTGCATGTTCAGAATCTACTAACAGTCCCATTACAGGTTCACGGGTTCAATGTACAATGCAAAATAGTTCCTCCAGATACAATAGTTAAGATAACCAGTCGTATATCTATTCAGTCTAGTAATATCCTTAAACAAAGGTAAGCAGATATGTACACAAATCTAAGCGGTTTCCTTAGCATAGGTAAATGTTAACATGAGGTTTTTACAGTGTCGTACATATAGTCCGCATCAACGGTAGATTTCAAAAGATCCATTATTCACAGTCCATTCCTCTCAATCTTAGCAGTGTTACAAGCATGGGAACATACATACAGGTGTGAGATCAAAATCAGTTTTCATGTAGGCATTCGTTCACAATTTCGTAAGCAGAAGTTCATCTTTACAAACCAATATGGTTTCTCAATTTCAGCAGTCCCACATACAAACAGTTCACGTGTATAATTCGAGTTCAGGGGTCCGTTCATTCAATAATGTCCGTCAATACGTAACAGTTCAGTACAATCATAGTCATACAAATTTCTCGAATTACAGTCAATCATAAGGTATTCCCATGTTCAACAGTTCTAATACAGTTCAAAAGGTCACATCTAACAGTTCACATTCAGTTATTACAATACGATACAGGGACCTAACTCAGCAAGTCCTCGCTGTTCACAAGTTCTAACGGTTCTCAGTGTATGGTTCATAATTCCGGTAATTCAATTAGCGCAGTCAATATGTTCGCAGTCTATACCAAATTACGGAATATACGATTCTCCACACAAACGTTCGTATAAGCAATTTCATCTGTTCCAGGTAATACCTACGTCAGTCTTTTCAGTGTTCCGAGCATTTGTGGGCAAGACTAAGACTTAGGAAAATATCCCTCCTGTCCATGCCTAGAATAAGCTTCAGATAGGCGGTGGCAACGCCCCCTTGGTATTTCCCACATACGGTACAGATAGGTATATCGTTGTTCACATTACTTCTTCGACCTCCATTGGTCAAAGCTATTGTCGAGATTTTCTATTCACGGAGGTCATTGAAGCACCGGTCATTTCCACTTTCTGTTACTTTTGTTTCGTTCTTTCTAATTTCAGTTGACGATGTCAAACACATCTAGGTCACTCCCACCTCCAGTTCTTTTCCAGTCAGTGCCTATCATGTGGGTTGCCTATCAGATTAGCTGGGTAAATTTTACCTCATATTCGACCACAGTCCTATCACTTTACTCAAGTTGTTCAAACTCGGATACTTTCCTATTTCAGATGTATTGGGGAAAACATTTTTTTTTTTTTTTGAAGAGAACTTCACATATTTTCTCAGTTTCTAAACCCAAGTCTCAGTTTTCAGTGGTTCAGTACCTCCCAGAAATTCCGGTGGTTTCAGTCTATTTGGGTTTCAGTTCATATTCAGTTGGTTCCGGCAGGTATGTCTGCCTTTATTCTTTCAGATTTTCGATTAAGGCCTCAATCATTCATTCTAGCCTGTTAATCCTCAGATTAGAAGTTTCAGTTCGTTCACAAGCCTCACCCTTGTTGTTATTATTTCAGATTCTCAGTTAACCTATTCATTCCCCAGGAATTTACCAAGAATTTCCGACTCGAAGCAACGCTGGCCAACGTGATTCCAATCGGACTTTCCAGGTCATTCAGCAAAGGCATGAGACTCTATGGCTTAACATTCCACAAATTAGGTTCCCACATATTCTTTGATCAACACAGGGAAGTTCTCACTGATTTCACATTTTTATTCCATATCAAACGTGTGTATACTTTCATTTCAGTTCAGGTATGGTCACATGACCCTTTACTTTCACACGTTCACTTTCTTATAGATTTCCACAGTCGGTAGTAACATTAACATTACACGTTATTCTATTTAACCTCTTTAAGTATGCACATGGTTTCATTTCATTTCACTATAAGCAGTGGTAGCAATTATAAACATAAACGGTTGCACACTTAAACAGTTAACACATTAGCATATAATCAGTCATGTCATTGTCGCACACACTTTTCATGCTCATGCAATGCCCTAACTTCTTCTAGGACATCCTATAGCTCATTTGGACACGTGTGTGCGGTATAACTCGTGGTTAAGTATCGCTCTGATACCACTCTGTCACGACCCAAACCCGGCCCTATGGGTTTAGCACCGTAACCGGCCAGTAATCCGTGATTACCGAAGGCCTGCTCAACAGTAATACAGTATAACAGAGTTCAGGGCCTGGCGGAAGCCAATACAGTAAATAACTAGTGTCCATTGAGCTGTGAAAATCTGTATGCCAAAAACATTTTCATGCATTCAAACAGTTCAAACGTACGGTCTACATACAGTCAGATACAACATTCAGTACGGGGACTTAACCCCTCAATACAGTACAGTAAACTTTCAGTCTATACAATCCGTTAGGTCAATACAAAACAATGAGGAGACCGATGGAAAACTCAAAACAAAATCCCAAAGCCAATACATGGCAACACGGAACCTCACGTGAGGCACACAGGCTGGCTGACAAAACTGGGGACCAACCTGACGCTCCTAGCTCTGGTCTGGCTGCTGAGAACCTACATATATATATAAACAGTGAGCTAAAGCCCAGTGAATAACATAATGTATAAAGAGGTTAAGAATGAAATGTCCTTACAGTAATGAAAACAGTTCATTTAATCAGTATTTCAGTCTTCAGTACAATAAGCAGTCATATGTGGTACATCCATTAGCATAACAGTAACAGTAGGTCAAAAAGACCCAACAGTAATGATGGCCAGTCATTCAGTAAACAGTATGGTTCCACAAGGGAACCGACAGAGATCTCTGTAACAGTAACAGTCAGTAACAGTAGTGCTAAGGATGCCACAGTACAGTTCAGAAATAAAGGACATACATTCATTCAGTAAATAATTCCAGTTCGGTAAACAGTTCAGTAAACAGTTCAGTTCAGTATTCAAAAGATAGCATTTTGAACATATCTTTATACAATTGTTACTCACAGTGATTGGGCTACAGTAGTGCTAGAGCGCGTCTCTCCAGTCGCCAACCCTAAACAGTTAACAAATAGAACGCACACTAAGTTTAACAGTCGGGAAGGATGATAATTGAATCCTTAAATTTCCTCGGTGTGGTTCTACGTCTAAATCCTCATTAAGATGTCTTAAACTAGGCCTAAGAATGCCTAGAATGGGATGAGGATGCAAAAATACAGTTAGAAGGCATTTTTCAAAAGTTGCTGAAAACAGGCTCCTCGCTCGAGCGAGCCTTCCTTCGCTCGAGCGAGCTTCCAAAATCAAAGGCTTCGCTCGAGCGAACAATCCTTCGCTCGAGCGATCTGATGAACAGTAAAAGTACTGGATGCTCGATTTTTACGCGCGATGCACGCTCGATGCTCGCTCGAGCGAGCTTGCAAAACCAAAGGGCTCGCTCGAGCGAGGAATCCTTCGCTCGAGCGAGGAAGCCAAATCTGGAATTTCCAGATTTGTCTCCCAAGTTCGAACTAAGCATTCAAACACCCAAAACTCAACCTCTTGGCCCCAAATTCTGGAAAATACATCCACATTCAATATACAACAAGTTTCAAAAGCCATTTTACACATGCAAGGGCCAAGAGTTGGTCAATTAAAACCATTTATCAAACACATTTTCAAGAACACTTTCAAAACATGCAATGTATGGGTTTTTAACCAAAGTCAAGCTTTCATTCTTGCTCAAAGGAGCTCAATAGTTGGAAAACAAACTGAAAACATGAACTTTGATAGAACATGAGCATGCATGTACAATCCATCATGAATTCCACTCCAAAATGCACCAAAATGGCCATGCATGCAACAATCCAAGCAATATTCAACCTCTATGCACTAAATCATGGCTTGATTCTACAATGGAACCTAGAACTTGCAAGATGGAGTTCAAGGCAACAAAAGAAGATGAATATTTCTTACCTAGAGTGTTGATTTCAAGTCTAGCAAGCTCAATTTAGCAATTATGCTACAATCTTCAAGTTCTTTAGCAAATTCAACAAATGAACCCAAATTTTCTCTTAACTCTCCCTCTCTCTAACTCTTGGTCGGTTGTAAAGGCAAGAAGGAGCTGATCAATTGTTGATCTAAGTGTATTAAGGCCCTCTAATGGTAATAAACAAAGGGGCCACTCACATGGCAATTTCGTAAATAGGTTGAACTTGGCAATTAACTCATTTAAATCTAATTTAATCATTCCTAATCAATTTTCAGATAAATATACCATTAAATCAGAAATATTCTACTGATCCTGGAACACTAAACGGTTTCTAATTCGGCCGCCGATAAGGCCTTCAATTAGCAGTTTAAACACATAAACACAAACAGATAATCAATCAATCAAACAGATGCAATATACAATTCAATAGACAAACTTATTCAATTTCAGTTTCGATTTCAATCAGTTTATTCAGTAACTCAGTTAATCCAATTACCAGTCGTTATCAGTTCAGTTTAGCAATGATCAGTACATAATTCAGTGGTTTAACGGTAATCAGTACGAGGGTTGTTACAAGAACAACTTACTTATGGCGTGGTACACATCTTCTATGCCCACGAAGATAGTACGAGCAATTCCTCATCTAGAGGAAGCACAAAGATATAATCCGTCATTCTTGACTAAGAAGGCAAAACTTTGCTCTTCTAACTGGTTTGAATGTGTGAATAATCTCCAGTTCCCCTCTTCCTTTGGGATGGACCCTCCTGCGCCTCCTCTTCCTCAGAATCCTCACTGGATGGAGAAACTGAAACTTACTATCTTCGAGAATCAGTTTCTTCCTTCCTACCAACCTCCAGATTTTCCCACTGCATTTGAGCGATATCAAACTCAACTTCTGCTTGCAGCCTTTTCTCACTTGTCCTTCAATATTCTTGGAGATGAGACTTCTCTCAAGAACTTCCGACGGGCTTGTGACATTATGACTCGGGGTCATGTTCTTAACCCCATTGCTCAAGTAGAGCTTCAAGTTTTTTTGGATCAACTCCCGCTTCTTCTCCATTGGTACCAAATTTCTTTGGCTAGCACTAATTCTTTGGACAAAATCTCGGCCAAACGAATTCAAACCAAGTACGAGGTAGAGAATCTTATTGACGAATATAATGACTTTAAGAATAAGGATTCTGCATACTAAGATGATCTAGAGATAAACGAAATGGAATAAGGATTGAAGGAGATAGAGTTCGAAATAAAAGCTGAACAACTTTTCTATCAAATAAAAACATATCAGCTACAGTAACCCAACTTAGATAGGACAGAGGACAGAATAAAGAAGGAACATAAATTTATTGACCACTGCCGAAACAAATTTTATGACCTTGTTATTCTTTTTATTCCTTATTTTTATGAGATTAAATTTGTAGCCAAGAAGGCTTTCTAATGTAATTATTTACATATCAATAAAGATAGGTTTTTTTCTTTATGTATTCGGCATGATCTGGTTTTATGTTCCAATTGTATGCTTGGTTGTATGATTGATATGACGTTGCTTCTTACTATGTTCACAAAAAACTTCGAATCAATCAAACTAACTCTCAAAGTGTGGAAACAGAATTTTTTCGTTAAGGAAGACAACTTTTGCCCTAAGCTTCACATTCCAATTACATAATTAACATAATCTGCATAACCAATCAGCTTCGAATTTAAACATTTTTGCTTCAAAGAACAGTCTACGTGCTTCGAAGTATGGAAACTTCTCTTAGGAATTATATTGCTTACTTCTTAAAGAGTGAGCCCTTTTGGGTTTCTTCACTACTTGACCAAATACTGGTTTTGCAACTTCGAAGTCTAAAACAAACAAATTCTACCTGCAGAGCACTTCAAAGTTTACTTCGAAGGATTTTATCTTTACAAGAAACCAAATAGCAAGTCGCCAATCCCTTTGAAGCAGACAAAACCCAAGCGTTCTTGTATTTTTAAGCATGAAATGTGCTTCGAAATCAATTACCTGCTCTCGAAGCCTTAGTTGATCGTTTGACATCTGGCTTTGGAGCCAAATCTTGACTTTCAAAGCCAAATATTTGTTTTCGAAGCCAATTTGATTGTTTGAGATATGTCTCCCGCCCAAACAATCAACCTTGAGAGAGACTTTTCACATTGCACTTTCAGGACCCTCACAAATTTTAGGACAAAGTCTTAAACTCATACGGGTTCCAACATCAGCCAAACAATCTATCTCGGGTCTTTTTACCCATTTAGACAGATGGGGCATCTTTCGAACAGAAAGGTTTAAAACCCTCTCCCTTCGCGCTTTTATCTTACTCGTTTGCCCAAAACACAAACCCTTTCATTTCTATTGCTCTCTCCTCCTCTTTACTCTTTTCTTAGCTTCATCCTTCGAAAACTCTTGCTAATGGCTTCTTCCTCCCTAAAAGTGCCAGTTGTGGAGCGCGTGAGTCCATCATTGGCTTTAAAGAGGTGTATCGATGAAGAGATATCCAAGCTCAGAGCTGGTGAATTGAGTGCCATAGATGGTCGCCTCTTTATTCCTCGTTATAATGAACAACAGGAATATGTCTTGGGACCCATCTTCAGAGAAGCCCCAGCTCAACTTCCTGCTTTGTATCCTCGTATAGAGGATCACTGCTTGCTCTACGAAAGGGGTTTTGATTGGGAAAGCTGGAGAATAAACCGTCCCCACCACTGTTGGCCTACATTGAGGGTTGAATGGGAGGAGTGGTATGATAGAGTTGTGCCAGCCAGAGAATCGGATCTACAAGAGCTCTGTATCCTTGATGCCCTTCGCCTTTCCAGGTTTATTATCTCTGAGGATCCTTTTTTGATTCCTGCAGCCCTTTGTTTCTGGAATTCGGCTTTTAATTTTTTTCAGTTTCGGTGTAGTATGATGGCTCCCACCGTTCTTGATATTTGCCATCTCTTAGGGCTTTCACCATTTGGTACTCCCTTTTCGCTTAGTTACCCAAACCTTCTGGTAAACTTCACCATTCCTTTCTTGAACTCTTCCTTCAGTGATTTTGTTAAATTTGAGAACAAGAAGGTAGGTTCTGTAGAAGATCAAGAGTTATTTTCCTTCATTCTGTACTGGTTATGCAAATTTCTCTTTTGCACTTCATCTCAGCAGATTATGCCTGAGTTTGCCCCACTTGCCAAGGTTCTTGCCTCGAAGAAGATGATAGCCTTGGCTCCGTATGTTTTAGGCCATGTTTATAGAGCATGCTCCTAATTTTACGAGAAACCTCTGGATGTTAACCAATGAAGCCCTCTATAGGTATTACAACTCTGGCTCTTCACATATTTCACTGGTCTACATCCCAAGTGCTTAAGATTTTTGGTGCAAGAACCCACTACTTTGCCAGGATTTCTTGATACCCCTCCAGCTTTGCCTACTATTTTACTTTCTTTTATCAACTTCCAATTTCTCCACTTCCTTCCTTCTTTTGTCCCTTCGAAACTAATACAGGACTAGCCAGGCTTAGGGCATTTTTGGCTGATAGGGAGTGCTCCAATTCATTACACAAGGATATGTAGGCCTCTATCTTGTTGCTAAGGGAACTCTTCATTGGTACTTTGAATCTTCGACCTTGGACAATTTGCCAGACAATTTGGGTTTACTTAAGGAATCCCTGTCCCTCTTTGCAGCCTTTTCAATACCAATCTCACAGTCAGAGACCTGAAGGTACCCAAAAATAAATTGAAAGAAGCAACATTCAAATTGCTACAAGAGTTGAGTGAGTAAGTTGAGTGAGTTTCAATTCACCCCCTTTACCCCACATGGCACAGCTTTGAAAAGATTTCAAAATTGGTGGACAGCCAATATGGAGGTGCTCCTGGCAATACCTCCCAAAGATCTGCTAGTGGGACTAGATGTGCCCACTCAAGCCAAACCCCAAAAGACTAGGACCACTATTACAGTCCCTACTGTCCCTGCTATCCCAGCTCTTACTCCTGCTGTCACAGAGACTACTCTTGCTGCCTCTCCTTCTTCTCCTAGAGTCACCAGGGCTACTTCGAAGAGAGGCATGCATTTTCATTTTTTCACTTCTCTTCTCTCTATGATGTTTATAAGGTCTTGTTCATCTACTTATGGCTTTCTTTTTTAACACAGGAGCTTCACAAGTAGAATCTCCTCAGAGAGTTCAGGCTTTGAATGTCCTTAAAGGCAAGCAACAACAATAGAGGAAAAGAAGACTTTTGCTTCATCCTGAGGAGGAGATACTTGAAACTCACTTGGAAGAGGCAGAAACAGAAAAAGAGAAAGAGATACCATTGAAAGAAGGAATAAAATGACAGTTTCTCTCTTTGACTTTATTGGGGACTCTACTCATAAAGTAGCTGCCAAAGCAGTAGAAGATGAGCACTCCAAAGAAATCATTGTATTTTAGAGATCTAAGAAGAGGAGACAACAACAAGTACTAAGGGATGAAGCTGCTGCTGTTGATGCACTCCAAAGAGAAGCTGTAAGGAGACAACAAACTGCTGAACATTATGTCCTTCGCAGTTCTCTAACCATTGCTACCACTTCTAAAACTAGTAATTTCCTTTTGTGTCTTTGGTAATTCCCTTTCCCAAGTTTTCAGTAATGAAATTTAACATTGCTTCATATTTCTTATTTTGCAACAACAGTTATTCTACCTTCTCCTTCGATAAGGGTTTCTTCAGTCTTGTCTGAAGTTGAAAGACCATTAGAAGCAACCTCGAGAAGGAGGAAGAAAATTGACACTAAAGTGCCTTTAAGTGTAGAGCCCGTCCAGGCAATACTTCCACTTCCTGGTTCTACACTTTTCATACCTTTTTTGAGGCAAAGCATTCCTATATCTTTATCCTTTGGCTTAACTTCATATCTTCCTCATCTAACCTTTACCTCAGCCCAATTTACTCTCTCTACAATCCTAGCTGCTCTTTTTCCACCTGAGGAGATCCCAGTTACCACTTCATCTTCAGTGATAGCTGATACTCCCAAAGAAGATACTGGTAACTCACCAATTCTTTGTCCACCATCACTATCCAACTCCAGTCCATCCTCTCTTGACTTACTGGTGGCCAGGACTATAGACACTGCTAGGGACACTTCATCCTCCTCTCCTATCCCTATGCGACCATCTATTCCTTCCACTAGAGACCTTTTTGCACCTCCAATGTTAATGGAAGAGATGGACATTTTTGAAACTAGGCTGGCTAGCCTTTTTGACATATCTCCTACCATTCCAGCAACCAATAATGAAACTGAGCCATTAGTTTTGGCTGACTCTTTCTTGGAAATTTTTGAGAGCTCTTCAAAGTAGGGCTTCTTTACCTCTACTGGACTTGGGTACCTGTTTGGAATTGCTAACATTATTCTCAAGGATTCCATTCGAAGCCTTACAAAGGCCTATCATAAAGAATAGTTTTCTCCAATGCTGCAAGGTCATTGAACAATCCAACATGGCTATTTCAAGTCACTTATTCCAAGCAGCAGCTACCATAGATTTTTATGTCAACATTCGCCATATTGCCAAAGCTGCAGATGAGAAGTTATTAAAAGACAAGGAATTTGTTTCCCATATGCATGCTGAGGTGTCTGAATTGAAAGGACAACATTCCTCTGCTTCTCAATTTCGAACCCAGCTCTTGGAGAAGAAGGCTCAATTAGAACAAGAGTTGTTAGCAGTTAATCTAGCTTTGGATCGAACTACTATAAAGCTGCAAATCACCAATCAAGGGTTAGCTGATCGAAGGCAGGACATGGCTACAGCCATTCAGTTGTTCCCATCCTTTAGGAGCAGAGAATCAATTATAATGAAACAACTGAAACATTGTGCTAAGTTTTGAGCCAATTTATGGCTGCATGTACTCAACTCTATAGGAAATGAAATCCTTATTTATTGTTTAAGTGTTTGATGTTTTTTGTGTTTATTTTGATTTAGGATTTCTCACACTCCTTGTGTTTCCCACACAGTTGGATAATAAGGTTTCAAGTACTTGCCGTTAATTTTCTTAGGATGCACATATCCATTCAAATTTCTCAAATGGTATGCTCTCCCAGGCAAGACTCTTTGAATTTGATATGGTCTTTCCCAATTAGGTGACCATTTGCCAAACTTATGGATTTTAATTCCTATTGGAAGTATTGTCTTCCATACCAAATCACCTTCATCAAAGCTAATGTGCTTAACTTTCTTATTGTAGCTCTAGGCTGCCTTTTTGTTTTGGAATAGAATATTATTTAGTGTAAGAATTTAAGCTTCATCTATGCTCTCTAAATCCAAAAACATGCTTTGATGGTATTGCTCAGAAGTTAACTGGTCCTGGCATTTCACTCTCAAAGACTTAATGTTAATTTCTACAGGCAACACTGCATCATGTCCATATACTAAAGCATAAGAAGTTACTCCTGTACTTGATCTTGGAGAAGTCCTATAAGCCCATAATACATCCAACAACAAATTATGCCAATCCCTAGGATTGTCTTCCATAACTCTTTGTATTCCTTTTTTCAAGGACCTGTTGGATGATTCTGCTTGATCATTTGCTTGTGTATAGTAAGAGATGGAATTAACAAGACTAATTCCAAATTCTGCTGTGAAAGACTTTACCATTTTTCCATCAAATACAGTCTCATTATCTATAGTTATGGTCTGTGGGATGCCAAATCTATGGATCAGATCTTTAATAAATCCAATAACCTCAGTTTGATCCATAACTTTATATGGTTTAGCCTCTACCCACTTAGTGAAGTAATCTGTAGCCACTAGGATAAAACAATGGTGTTTTGAAGAGGGTGGATGTATTTTCCCTATCATATCCATAACCCAACCTCTAAATGGCCAAGGCTTCACCACTGCATGTAAATCAGTTATTGGTACATGTCTTATCATGCCATGCTTTTGGCATGCCTGGCAACCTTTAGCATACTCTATACAATCTTTAAGGATAGTTGGCCAATAGTAGAAATGTCTTCAAAGCAACCATCTCATCTTCACACCAGGCTGATGGGCACCACAATTGCCTTCATGAACTTTAACCATAGCTGTCAATGCTTTCTTTGGCCCTAGACATTCCAATAACAATCCATCTACTCTCCTTTTGTAAAAAGCATTACCATACACTATGTATTGCATAGATTGTAATTTGATCTTTCTGTTGGCTTTCGAAGATGGACCAGTTAGGTACTGTGTTATTGGATGCCTCTAATCTTGATCCTGTAAGTCATTATGATTGACTTCTAACACCACATTCCTGTTAGCTAAAGGTGATATTAATTTTTGATATGTTGCTTGACTTATGTTCAATTGAGTGTCATCCCTTCTTCTGAAATTCAAAGCCTTCTGAGCTACATCATTGGCTTTGTTATTCATGAACCTTGGGATATAAGTCACATTTGCTGTCTGAAATTGAGAAAGTAAATGTAATGCAACATAATAGTATGGCAACATGCTTGCACTTTGACATTTGAAAATTCCTTTCACTTGGTTGACCACCAATTGAGAATCTCCAAATATATCAACTGCATGAGCTTGTAATCCAATAAGCATTTCCAGTCCCATTATTAAAGCTTCATATTTAGCTTGATTATTAGAACAAGTAGTTTCATATACTCTGAAACCTTGTGTGGTTTCTACCCTCTGTGGTGACTTAATTACAACACCAATTCCAATCAAACCATTGGCCTTTGACCCGTCGAACCACATCTGCCATGGCTCAACATTGATCATACCAAGATCCATTATCTCCTGGCCTTCTGTTTGACATGGTTGATCTGCCAAAAAGTTAGCCAAAACTTGTCCTTTTAGTACCTTTTGGGGGACATATTCTAGATGAAACTCTGACAAGGCTAATATCCATTTGCCAATTCTTCCTCTCAACATTGGTCTAGATAACATATACTTAACCAAGTCTGTGGTTGTAATTACCGAGACAACATTAGGCAAAAGATAATATCTTAATTTCATTACTGCAAAGTACAATGCGAGGCACAACTTTTCTACAGCTGAATATTTACATTTACAAGAATTTAAAAACCTATTAAGGTAATAAACTGCTTGCTCCTTGCCTTTTTTATTATCCTAGGCTAGGAAAGCTCCCAATGAATCCTCTACTGCAGCAATGTATAACTTTAAAGGCTTGTCGTTCTTTGGTGGCATCAACACTGGAGGCTTGGCCAAGTAGGCTTTAATTCCTTCAAAAGCAGTTTGATGCTCTGCTGTCCACACAAACTTCTCTTTATCTTTCAACTTTAATAAAGAAGAAAATATTTTAGTTTTCCCTGCAAATCTTCGAAGAAAATTAACCTAATCAAGGAACTTTTGTACTTTTTTCTTACTTGATGGAGGTTTAGCCTCAATGATGACTTTGGCTTTATTCTGATCAATCTGTATTCCCTTCTTATGTACTACATGGCCCAAGAAGTTTTCAGCTGATACACCAAAAGCACATTTGAGAGGATTAAGCTTCCACTTGAACTTTCTCATTCTTTTGAAATCTGCTTCCAAGTGAACCAAGTGTTCCTCCATGGACTGGGATTTTACTACAATATCATCAATGTAACACTCTAAATATCCTCCAATGAGATCATGAAAGATAGTGTTCATTGCTCTTTGATATGTGGCCCCAGCATTCTTCAGACCAAATAGCATTTTAACCCATTCGAAGGTGCCAATGTTCCCAGGACATCTGAATGTTGTCTTATAGACATCCTCCTCTGCAATATAGATTTGGTTGTAACTAGAATGTCTGTCCATCATAGACAAAATCTTGTGCCTTGCTGAACTGTCCACCAATAAGTCTACTATGAGCATGGGGTACTCATCTTTTGGAGTTGCTAAGTTCAGGTTTCTAAAATCGATGCATACCTTCATTTTACCATTCTTTTTCTCCACAGGCACATTATTGGACAGCCATTCAATATATCTGGCTGTTCTAATAAAGCCTGCCTTAAGAAGCCTAAAAATTTCCTCCTTGACCTTCTGAACCACTTCAGGACTCATCCTTCTTGGCTTCTGCTTGTATGGCTTGAAATTAGACTTCAAAGGGAGCCTATGTTCTACTAATGATCTGTCCAATCCAGGCAGTTCATTGTAAGACCAAGCAAAGCAATCCTTATACTATTTTAAGACAACCAATAACTGGCTTCTATCATAAGGACTTAACCAAGCACTGATATAAATGGGTTGTTGTCCAGAACCTCCCCCTAAATTGACTTCTTCCAAGGGGTCTTGTACTTGAGCACTTATTAATGCTTCTCTTTTGATTTCTTCTGCCCTCGAAACAACTTCTTGGTTTTGTTCTACTCCCACTTTCTCTGGTTCAACATCTTTGCCTTCTTCCTCATAGACAAAGTCTATCCATAAGGCTTCTTCTTCTTGTATTTCTTGGACTTTTGTTTCGATGTCCAATGCACAATATTTATCAAAGGTCAAAGACCTTGCTCCTGCTTACAACCAACTACCATGGCTTCTTTCTCTTATTCTTGAACCTTCTGGACTATCGATTTTATGTCCAACATTGAAAACTTAACTAAAGCCAAGGGTCTGGCTTATTGGGTTTCATCTTCTTCTCTACAACCAGGCATCATTATCATCCTTGATGACAAATTCTTCATCAGCATTCTCCTGCACTAAGTGCTTCAAGTGTGCTACTTTTTCATCAGCTGTCACTTTGGTTGAACCATCAAGTTTTCTCAATATACTGAGTGGTGTCACTCCTTCAGTATACAACTTGGCCTCTGCAAAGTCAGCACAAGCGATAAGGGGTTAAGGGTCTGCATTGATCTCCTTTGTCTCTCCATTGCATAAAGCCATCATTATTTTCTGATGTAGAGAGGAAGGCACACATTTGTTGATGTGGATCCAATCCCTACCAAGTAAAGTATCAATAACAAAGAATGTCGTCATGCAATCTCTGGTTCCCACACTCAAGTTGATAGGCAAAATACCCTGAGCCATCTGCTTATCCCTAGCAAAGCCAGTAATGGTTGTGCTGGTTGGGATTAATCTGGGGTTTCTTTTCTCCAGTTTCTTCAAAAAGGACTTCGGAAACAGGTTCACTGCTGTCCCATTATCCACCAATACCCTATTCATTTGTATCCCATCAAAAAAAGCCTTGATATACAAGGGCTTAACATGTTGTGTCATGGAAGTTGTAGGATACTCAAAAGGATATGAGAGATTAATACTCACTTTCTCACTCTCATCTTCAGTTTCCATTGGTGTGGCCACTTCAGACTCGTCTTGAACCATTCTAGCCTGTGAATCTTCACTAGAAACTGGAATAGGGTCAATTTCCTGACCTTCTCTATTTCCATCTTCAGCCTGAAACTTCTGTAGCAATATATACACCATATTCACTAACACTGGAAGAAATGAGCCAAACTGAACTGCTGGCTACACTTGTTTCTTTTCTAGGCTAACTTGTTCAGTTATTTCAGAAGCATCTTCCATGCTGCACTATGGTACTTCAGTACTAGTGACTTCTTTCAAATGGTCTACTCCTGCTGGCTTTTTGACCAAAAATGTCTGTTCAGCCATGAAGGCTTCAAACATCTCATCCTCAGCCATTTCTTTCCTTTGGCGTAGTTCAACTTCTCCTTCTGTTTCACTATCACTTACCATCAAGGCCTTTTCAAGACCTGCTAAGCTGGATCTTTCCCTGGCTTTTAGTTTAGTGTGAACTTTAGCCAACTGCTCTTTGCTGACATTTCTTTTGTTTTGATGAGCCAATTTTGGACTATCTTTTCCCTCTGTCTGGCCTTTTGACTGGGCCAATGAAGAACTTTCTCCACTTTCCTTCAGATCCTTTTGGTACTGAGTGTACCTTCGTTGGATCTTCCTCCTTTGAGACTTGGAGATTACTGGAACCATATTTGTTTCCTTTGTTTTTGGGTGCTTTAGTAATACCCAATTATTTACAGCTACCAAGGGAGGTTTAATCATTCTACCCTGGTCTCCAAAGACACTTCTTTGGGCAGGCATTTCCTTAGGCTTGTTGTAACGCCCTCAAAATAAACCCATAATATATACAATATTAACATGCATTGTTAAAAGAAAACAAAACATTATTCCATTCATTAGAGTATTCTTATTAAAAGACATTACATGTAACATCGAAAATAAATGCCCTACGGGCTTACAGCTTTCCAAGCCAACACTTGGATACAAAAGTTTGAGTACTAACTCAGTTACACATTAAGCCCTTGGCTTGAGTTTACATGTAATATCAAAATAAAACAAAAGAACAACTAACTAAACAGAGTCTTCAACTCCAAATCCTTCCAAGCTAAGTCCTTGGAGGTAGCATATCATCTGAACCTGAAAATGATGTTCCCGTATAGGGTGAGCCACAGCCCAGCAGAAATATACTAAACCAAATATAAGAATTGACTAAAGCAATAGCATTCGATAGATGGTTAACACTGTTAAATCCATTAAATCACTTTACAATTTCATGACAATAATGTCCATGACATGTTTCGCTTTACGTTATTAATCAACTTTCCAATTATACAGACATGGCTCAGAATCTGGCCAAACAATAATAATGAGATTACTTCTCATATCAACATTACTTCCAATATCAACAAATCAAATGAGACTAAGGCTCATACTAAAACACTTCCATAAATCAATAAGTACACATATTTGTTGTACTAATGGAGTCCATCCCCTTTCTCCTCCCAAACAGGTTTGAGAGTCCATCCCCTATCTTCCCTCAAACCATGGAGTACATCCTCTATCTCCTCCCAAACAATATACAATCAATACACGTATTTGATGTATTAATTCAACTGTCATATTCAATGACTCATTCAATGTGATTAGTTTTAGTTTTCCCTAATCAGCATGCAATGTCTACAACAATCACGACTATCCTCCACCGATAGTCCAAAACAGTTATTTCTAAACAGGAAATAAATGTATCAACAAATATAAACTTAACACTTTCATAGGTGAGTGATTAAACTATCCAACTGCACCATTTAATCTCATAATTCCCCAATTTCAAGAATTTAATTTAATTCCACATTTTTCTCTAAATTAATTATGCAAATTAATTTATTACAACAATTAGAGCTTTTCCCCCTTTCCTCAAAATTAACCCGAAGGTTCAATTTTATCATCTTGACACTACCTATGTCATTTTTCATGCTTCACAATCACATGGAATTTAATATATAACCAATTCCCTATTTCTCAAATTATGATACAAACCCTAGTTTTCCCAAAATTACCAAACGACACCAACATATCAAAAATACCAAAAACTTAGGACAAAACCTATAATATGGAGTAAGAAATCCCTACCTCGATGTGAAGAACTCAAATGGAGATGATGGAGATGATGACCCAAAATCCAAAGTGCTCCAAACCGCCAAACTCTCAGATTAAAGTAAAGCTCTCGTGACCCTCTATCTTTTTAATAAAGAACCTAGGGTAGAAATGCACTCTAAGTAGATCAAACGTAAGAGAGAAGGTGTGTAGAGGGAGGGAGAACACGGACCTAGGGTTTTGAGATCAAAAGAGGCTGAAAAAAAGATGTTTAAAACCGCTGCTGCGTATTTATATAAAACAGGCTCGCTCGAGCGAAGACTTGGTCGCTCGAGCGACCAGACACAGAAAACCCTCGCTCGATCCAAGGAGGTCTCTCTCGAACCAACAACCCAGAATCTCGCTCGAGCGACAGACTGCTCGCTCGAGCCAAAAACTCAAACCCTCAAGTCTGCAACCAGACGCACGCTCGAGTGACGGGAAGCACGCTCAAGCGAAGAACAAACCAGCTCGCTCGAGCCAAGAACTGCAACTCTCAGGTCCAGAACCAAACGCAATCGCTTGCTCGAGCGAAGCCACTCTGGCTCGATCCACTAGGCACAAGACTCCACTCTCGCTCGAGCGACAAACTGCTCGCTCGAGCGAAGGACCAAAATTCTGGGCAGCAACCATTTGCTCCCAAACCCAACCAACCTGTAACCAACCTGCCCATTACATCCTATAACTCAAAAATAAGGAATTAAAGGACGACAACAGCAAATATATAGTAACGGGATCCACGGAACCTAAGTCCGGATACAACAACCAAATGGGGAAAGACCGGGGTCGCTATGACAAACCAATCTAGAACCCTAGGTACCAATGAACTTACCAGTTCAGTTGCTAAACTAGCTCTTTCTGCCTTCGAAGCCAGTTTCGAAGCTGCTTGTGGAAGCCACTGCTTGGCCCTGATCCCTTGTCTTGAACCTAATTCAGGCCTTTTGTCAGGGTGGTTACCTTCCATCTTGTTTGAGGTTGATCTTGGAAGCCAATCTTTGGCTCTGATTCCATAACTTGAGCCTACTTCAGGCCTCCTCTCAGGATAATTGCCTTTCATCATGTAGCAGTTGGGTGGTTTGAACTCATGCAGAGGTCTCTTACCCTTGGGATGCACTCTAGCGGCTGGTGGTCCAGCCAAGAATGGCTGCTGTCTAGGACTAGTTGGGTTGGCCTCTTATTGTAGGTGTTGGTTGGTTTAGGGCGTCTCTGTACATCCTTGTAATACTGATTCCTATCAATTGGGAGTCCTTTCAACCATTTGTAACTTAACCTGCATCTAGGACACATACTTTACATGACAGCTACCTCTAGAGAGTCATCATTCAGTACCTCCTCACTAGAGTCCACCTTTTGGTCTGCGAAGCTTTATCCATTTGCTGGTGAACTTCTGGTATCTTTCTTGAAAGCAGTCTGGCTGGCAATATGCATCTGCACATTAACCTCCTCCAATTCCTTCAAGGATAGGTTTTGGAAATCTGGCACACCAATATTGGCTGTAGCTTCCCCAATCTCTGGGAATGGGTTAGTGTTAATCCCTATAGCTTTCTCTGCTTTGGTTGGGAACTTTAAACTCCCCCTTTGAATCTGTTCTTGGATCCTGTCCTGAAAAACAATACAGTTTTTAGTTGAATAAGACCAAGAATTGTGCCATTTACAATACATTTTCCCTTTAAGTTCTTCTGGGGAAGGGATTTTAACTCCCTTTGGTAACTTTAGGAAATTTGTTGCAAGAAAATAATCAAAAATGCCATCTACCTTTGTTAAATCAAAAGAGTATTTTCTATGAAAGTCTTTCTTTTTAAACTGCTGGTCTATTGTAGTATCCTTATGAATTAATGCCTCACAGGTCATAGGCTCTTTCCCTACAATCTCTGCTGCATCAATCTCGTAATTAGGGTCTCTATAATAAGTCTTGTATGATGCATTACTTCGATCTTGTTCTTTCTCAAGTAATGATTCATATCTAGACACCTTATAGGTTAATTCCACTAAGTCTCGAAACTCAGTTGAGTCGAACTTCTTTCGAAGCCTAAACTCTAAACTATTTTGAGCGAATCTCACAAATTCAAGCTCTGGTAGAATGACCTTACACTTGTTTCGTGCTCTTTTGAATCTGGTAATAAATTGAACAGCCTTCTTATCAGACCTTTGACTTAACCTTGCCAAGTTTGCCATGGAGACTTCTGGTTTTGTTTGGAAGAATTGGGCATGAAATGCCTTCTCCATTTGTTGCCAAGTTTGGATAGAGCCAGGTGTAAGGTTAATATACCATACAAAGGCTGCCCCAATTAAAGAATTTGGAAAGAGTCTCAACTTCATATAATCATTATTGGTAAATTCCCCGCATTGGGTTGCGAATCTAGCAATGTGTTATACTGTTGACTGGTTTCCATTTCCATAAAAGAGAGCAAAATCTGGTATTCTAAACCCCTTTGGGTATTCATACACCTTATCCACCCATTCTGGATATGACTTTCTATACACAGGAGTTTGAACCCCCCAAGCCATAGGTGCACACATTTCTCTGACAATATCAGTAATTTGGTCCCTAGGAACCATATTTTGTGCTTGATGGACTACCACTAGAGGAACAAACACAAGATTTGGTAGAAACCCTTGTGCTTGAGGCCCTCTTGGTCCATAGGGAGGTATGTTTGGGACTGGCTGCTCCTGTGGTACTAGCTGCTGTTGAGGGTATGGTTGACCTTTCTAAGCCTGTCCTGTAAAAGGACCTGCGAAAGGTGCTATAATAAGAGGAACATGTGTTATTTCTCTCCTAACCGCAAGAAAACCTTCCAACCCCCCGAGTGTGAATTTGAACAGAGGATTAGTGAACCCCCTTATACCAGGTATGGCTTCGAACATGGGATTTGGAAACATTCTTATACCATTTTCTTGTGTTGGCCTAGATCCACCAATTTGTATGGCTTCACTGTTAGTTAATGAGACATTTTGATTTACCACATGCCTCGAAAGAGGCTTATACCATGATTGAGGTATAAGTGATGGTCTTTCATAATTTTGATTACTAGTCTGACCATTAGTATGTCCATTACTTTGCATAGGCTGTTTATCTCTAGCCAATCTTTGCTGAGGAACATTTGAATTTTCCTCCATATGCCTTGTGCTAGTTGGTTGACGAGAATTCATTTGTTCCATAAAGGATATTGCCCATCTTTCCATTGTGTTCATTAACTGCTATCCCATGGCATCTACCAAGCCTCCCCATGGATTCATTGGCTGGGTAGATGGAATAGTAGATGGTCTGCATGTTCTGAATTGCTGGTCTGTTCGACCATAGGTTCTAATGAGATAAGTGCTTCCATAGGATGTGTTATCACATTATCCTCTGGATCAGGTACTTCTACCTCTCCTTCCACACCTTCTTCCAAGTGTTCATTTTCTCCTTATCTCCTACGTCTAGCCATTTCAATTAGTCCCACCGGGCGTGCCAAAAATATATGTTGGCTTTTTTGGCTTTCGAAGGTTAATAATGTAATTTTAAACGTGCCAGTAAGGATCAATCAGTCCTTATAAAATATTAATTGTCAACCAATTATCAGACGATTGTGTTTTAGTTTTCTCAGTCCCAATGAAGAGGACTTTTAGTGGTGGCTTGTTTAGGAGAATTTAGTAAATAACAACAAGAAGAATAATTTTCAGAATCTGAATTTCATTAAATAAAATGAAAAACTTACAATGATCTGACCCAGCCTTGTAGAGATTTACAGCAACAAGCTATTTGAAACTACTCCTAGGAATGAAATGCAGTACAGGAATTGAAGTGCAGAAATGTAAAAAACTGTAAAAACTGGAAGGAAAAACGAAGTAAATAAACTGGTTTTTTTATCTGAGTCTGGATCCTTCGTTCTGGGGCCTTCTCTGCTATTTATACTTTCCAATGATAACCGTCGAAGTGGGCTTTCAACCGTCGAAATGTCCTCCCATGATTGCTGAACATGCTTTCTCACAATCAGTCCTACTACACCACTCTTATAGTTAGGCTTCCCTTCTGATTTTGAATTTAAACTTTTGTGAGTAACCATTAGGCCATATCATCTTGTACTTTTTCCGCTGATCCAGTACTACGCAGATCCTTGATTACCAATGCTAACTACCACGTGTCTGATTTCGATTAAAGACTTGAATTACCTCCCCATGTTGCCTCATCTCGCCACGTGTTAAGCTGTGATTGGCCCATACAAAATATGCAGCCAATAGTGTGTCAATAAAGTTGTGGGGTATGAGTATTTCGTCATTTTTTTTTTTTTACGTCATGACATGAAGATAGGTATATCTGGAATGATAAATTGGGGGTTTTTATTTTTATGTAAAAATGGCTACAGATTTGGGGTTGATAGTGGTCCCCTAATTGTTTGTTGTGTATTGGGAGACAATATGTCTGTTTCTTGGGTTAATTACATTTTTATCTTCTTTATTGCATATATTGTGTTTGATATGTAAAATGGGTATGATGATTTATGTTTTTTTATTAACCCTAAAGCCTAAATTATTGTTAGCTTTTTATTTTATTTTATTTTTTTTTTTGTGTTGTAATGTTCAGACATTGATTTGTTTATGTATTATTTTTATCTTTTGTGTCTTGTATTATCTAGGGTGAGGTGATGACAACAGATTTTAGTGTTGAGTTACATCATGGAGGTTACTTTACTAAGCCTTCAAATATAGTGTGTAAGGGAGGGAAAGTGAATTACTTTTAGTACTTAGATCCATATAGGGTTGGGTTTTTTGATTTTCAAAAGTTGTACTTGAGCCTAGGCTATCCCTCTACTAGCCAACTGTATTACAGAGTTCTTGGGGAAATATTGGACATTGGTCTTAGGGAGGTGAATTCAGATAGGGATATAATTAATATGTTATTCCATTATATAGAGAAAGGTCATGAGGCACGAAAGGTCTTAGGTCCAAATGGAAAAGTGATAAAAGGGCCACAAATTCCACAAATATAAGCACAAATAGAATTGGAAGAAGATGGGATAAATGGGCCTGAAATGGAAGAAGAAGAAGAGGGGGTGATAAAGAAATGAATTACTTTGATGGTGGTCATAGCACAGATCTAGAGTGGATAAATGATGGGTTAGAGGGGAGTGAAGATGAAGATATATTTGCTTATGTTGATAAAGATGTGGGGGTAGAATCAAATGTGGGTGTTGAGACAAACTTGGGAGTTGAATCAAATGTAGGAAATGAACCAAATGATGGGGGTTCTAATCAATGGTATTCAGATCAAGATTTTGAGATACATACTTTGTATGGATCATCAGATGATAAGGAAATGTTTGATAGGTTTCCAGAATTTAATGAGGATGTGGATATGGTGAAACTTGACCTAAAAGTGGGGATGAGATTTAAGAATGCACAAGTTTATAAGAATGCATTGAAGGAATGAAAAGTGCAACAGGGATATGATTTGAAGTGGGTTAGAAATGAAAATAAGAGGATTACTGCAGTGTGCAAACAAGAGTGTGGTTTTAGAATTCATGCATCCCTAATGCAAAATGAAAGCATATTCCAAATCAAAAGCTTACAATCAGTTCATTCATGTGGTAGGACTTATGACAACTAACTGGTTACCTTAAGGTTTATCACAAAAATACCTTGAAAGATTGAGGAATTCTCCTAATATAGATATCTCGGCCTTGCAAAAGGACATTCATAGAGAACTAATGGTTAATGTAAGTAAGAGTCAAGTGTATAGCGCAAAAAGAAAAGCAAAGGAAACAATTGAAGGGGATCTGAGGAAGCAGTATGCTAGACTTTGGGACTATTGTGAGACAGTGAAACATCATAATTCAAACAGTTGTTTAGTGATCAAATTAGACAAACCTATAATTGAAGAAGATGATGATCAAGTAAAAAGGCCTAACAGACAACTTACACTTATTTTTAAAAGGTTGTATGTCAGACTAGATGCACAGAAAAAGGTTTCTCCAAGGTTACAGGCTTGTTGTTGGGTTAGATGGTTGTTTTTTGAAGGGCATATATGGGGGCCAACTTTTAACAGCCATTGGCCTTGATGGGAATACCAACATGTTTCCCATTGCCATTGCTGTAATGGAGGCTGAATGCAAGGATTCATGGATATGGTTTCTGACCTAATTAATAGAGGACATAGGAGGTGGCACTGACATTAGTTGGACATTCATTTCATACAGACAAAAAGGATTGGTGCACATCTGTAGCCCGACTTTTCGTGCTCCTTTCGGAAGACGAGAAGCCCTACAGTTCAGACTCTACTCGTGGTTCTGAATCTGATTTCACAAGTGCAATATGAAACAGTGAAAACACAAAAAGAGTCCAAATCCGGCAATTCTTTTTAGAAAATCGATATTTGAATCAAATGCCAAAAATGGACTGCTTTGCTAGATTTCAGAGTCGCCACCTAAATATTTTTGAAAAATTTAGGAAACCCGAGACTCGTGCCAAAGGCCATTAGTCCGTCATCACCAAAGTGTCTCGGCTCGGGAACTTAGGTACGAGAGGGGAAGGTCATGAATTGAGCACTCCACTCGCCCGATCAAAGATTGGCCTCTATTAATCATGATGTGTTTCTTATTTACATTATATGCTCTTGTTCCGATTTATTAGCTATATTACTATGTGATGCACATATAAATATAGATTAGTTTGCAAGAATTGAAACATTTGATCTCAATGCTTTGTTTAGAAATTGTTTTGTGAATTTTGCCACTTGAAAAAGTGGGCTAAAATGGACATTAATCAAATTATCCCAGTTCAAGCACCTAGCCTTCATCCACAGGCAATCAAGCAATTACATCATTTAAGCAATTAGCCTCATGGTATTCACGCTTTGGACATGGTAACACAAACATTCATACAAGATGCTAAAGCAATAAAAAAACTCACCTAGTACTCTAAGCCAAAACAAAGAAAAAATAATTAGAAAAATATGCATGTTCCTAATTAAATGCAATATGACTAATGCAACACACACATTATGTATTTTATAGGCTCGGCTATAAGCATGGCATATGATTTCATTCAAGACATGTGAGAGAGCATGTATTCAAGTAAATGAATTTGGACATTGATATTGGGTTAACATGATGAGCTGAACCTTGGATGCATGCAAGACAAATGGATGCAAAACATGAGAATGCTAATGAAACGTGATATTCTAAACTAGCCATTGTAAGCGTTTAAATAAAAGGGAGAAAGATGTGGGGTTGGAAGATATACATATTATTACAACATTTGATCCCTCACGCAGGAGGGTGCGAATCAATGTCCGAAAGTTCGAATTAACTAACTATTACAAAACTGGGCGAATGAATAATACTTAACTTAACTAAGCTAATTAACTACTTTATTACAACAATTTAACTAGCTACCAATTATCAATAAGCAATGGCTACAACAATACTAATTCCAATAAGATTAATTTACAACTATGATAATTATAACACTAATAAAACAAGTAATCGCATTCGACAAAGACGTAAGTGAAAATGGATGAAGGTTGCATGCACAGCGCCTGAGAGCTACTCTGTCTGTCTAAGCTAACTCTGTTTCACCTTCAGCCACAGCCTCTGTTTCCAGCAAAGCTGCACTACTGGCCACACACTGAGGGCTAGTCATGCATCAGTGATGGTCGGCCGGGTCTACAGATGGCCGACCGTGCCTCAATTTGGTGCAAAACTCTATTTTTATGTTCTGAGGTGAACCATAGCAGACAGAGTATTCTCAAGCTCTATTTGTCCCATCTTTCCTTCTCTGTCATGGAGAGGGTCGAGAGAATGATGAAGTTGGTCCCAAAACCATCAACGAGCAAGTTGATTGCTTGATAATCTCGGATACAATTTTGGACAAAAATCAATGAAATGCTATGAATATGACCACCCCTACCTCTTGTCATGGAGTGAGCTCAAAGAGGGAGGTTGCAACGCCTCAAGAATCATCAAAATGCCATGAATTAGCATGTGATAACTCTTAACACAAGGAACTTGGCATAATGTCCAGCCAAGTTCAAGCGATTCTAACCATTTTCTTTATATGGGTTGTTCCAAGTTTTAAGCCAATTTTATGAAGCCTTACCATTCTTTAGTCCATTTGTCCATGGTGATGTTAAAGTCCTCTAAACAAGAAGTAATGTCAAACAAGAGGTTCTTCTAAAACATGAGAGAGAGAGAGAGAGAGACTATACCGTTGGCAATGAATCTCCGAAAAGATTAAGCCATTAAGTAAGAGTCTTTCTTACATATTTTGAGCAACCTCAATCGGTTGAAATCATTCTCAAGAATGAAAGAGATTGATGGTGGATTGATTGTTAAAATTAGACTTTTAGACATGGAAATAAATTAAAGAAAAGCTTAGAACAAAATATAACATGTTATGCATGCAAACTTATGAAACAACAAATGAATTAACCAAAGCTTGAACCAATTAAACAGCTTAGGACAGCCCTCAAACATCCCTTATTAGATGAAAAACAGAGGCTCAAAGTTAATGAAAAGAGCCTAACAAAACTAAACAACAAAGAGGGGGAACAAAGCTAGTAAGCAAGAACAAGGAGGGGTGGCTAACCCCTCCACTTTTGAAACCTCAAAACATGATTTTCAGCCCTTTTTTAACTCTGAAAATCAGTGCAAGGAGCAAAGAAAAGGAGTGTAAAAGAACGGTTTGAGCTATAGGTAAAGATATATAAAGAGTGTAAACTCTCTCTACTCTTTTGGTAGCTCTTCGAACCCAATCTTAAACACTTAGAATAAACTCAAAGCAACACAAAACAATAAGAATTAGGTAGGAAATGAAAGATATGAAAGCAAGAAGGAAGATAAAAAAGCTTATACCTGGCAAATAAGTTAGCTTTTGATTATGATCCAAGCTTAGTCTCAACCCACTCTCAAGCTTGAATTATGCTTATCAAAGATCAACTAAGGCTCTAAGATGGTGAGACAAGTTGGTGTATGGTGTATGGAGATGACACAAGGGAGCTAGGTTAGCTCAAAGGTTGTTTGCTATGGAAAAAGAAGGATGGAGGAGCTCTCAAGGTGTACATAGGCTTTTTAAATTTGTTCAACCCCCAAAACAATAACACAGCTTCGTTTTTATAGAATTTGAGCCAGAAATATCATAAATATCTTAAAAAATGGATAGCTGGCGGCCTCCCGCCCAAAATAGTGTTTCTTGCCACCAAGGCCCGGCCGGCCATTCATAGCCACGGCCGACAATCACTGATGCACGGCCGGACCTTGATGGTCTTCCCTGTTTTTTGGTTCAAACTCAGCTCAGGGTGGTAAAAGGTCCAAAAATGAGACTCAAATGTTCAAACAAGGTAAATATTGAAGATTTGAGGTTATTTCAAGAGCCTGACTGAATCTGAATCGTTGTAAATTCAAAGCACACAATTCAACTTTCATCATCGAGTGTATCGAACCAAGCGCCTAAGTCTTGCAGGCGGTCAAAATGGGGTGTCTACAACACCTTTAAAAAGGTTTTGCCTAATGTTGAGCATAGGTATTGCTTGAGGCACTTCTACACCAACTTCAAACAGAAGTTCAGAGGAAGAGAGTTGAAGGAATTGATGTTGAAAGCTGCATATGCTGGGACAAAAAGGGAGTTTGATTATAACATGAACAAGTTTGGGGAATTGGACACAGAAAACAAGCCAAATGAGTGGTTGATGCAACAAAATCCTGAAACATAGGCCAGGTCTTACTTCAGCATAAGATCCAAGTGTGATATTCAAGTGAATAATCTTACTAAGTCTTTCAATAAATACATTTTTCCGGCAAGGGATAAACCAATCATCTCAATGGTGGAGTGGATTAGGAGGAAACTGATGAACATAATACAAGTCAAGAAAAATGGAATGGAAAAATATGGTGGCCCTATTTGTCCAACTGTGCAGCAGAAACTAGGGTCAAAGAAAGAGGATGCTAGGAATTTCTTTGCTAGCTTTGCAGGTGACTTAAAGTTTGAGGTGGATTGTTATGATACAACTCATGTAATGGATTTGAGGGCAAGAACATGTGGGTGCAGAGATTGGGACCTAATAGGTATACCTTGTAAACATGCCATAAGTTGTATATATCTTAATAGGGAGAAACCTGAAGCTTATGTGCATAATTACTTCAGCAACGAGACATACTTGAGGACATATTTTTTTATGATAGATCTTGTGCCAAAGAAACATGACTGGATTGAGACTGGATATGACGCCATAGCCCCTCCTTACTATAGAAAACTAGCAGGGAGGCAAAGAAAAGAAAGGAACAAAGCTGTTGATGAACCCAAGAATCTACATAAGCTGTCAAGAAAGAACAAAAAAGTGCATGCAAAGTGTATGGGTTTTGGACACAACAAAAGATCATGCAAAGGTCTAGTACATAAAAAATCCCAATGTTCAAGAGAATTGGTGGACCAACCACCAGTTCTAGGAAATCTACAAGTCAACCAAGAAAGGTACATTTCAATTTATTGTAAATGCACTATTTCTATACAAACTAAATTCATTTCAATTTTAGTTATTTCATTTGTGTGCATTTCAATTTGTATTTTTCTTGCAGTTCTCAAATGCTTCATCTTAACAAGCTTCAACACACCTATCTTCATCCTAACCAGCTGCCACTCATTTTGTTTCATCCCAACAAGTTACCAGTACTCACCCATTGTAATGCCCCAAAATTATTACCATAATCCCTCCACACATTCATAATCGACTATGATAATAAAGTAATTATCTTCTATTAAATCTAATTGGGATTACAAAAGGGAAACATATGCAGTATACATTCATAATGCCTAGCCTTGAATATATAGCATATGTTATAAATGACATAAAAGAATGGAAGTTAAATAGATAAGAAATGCCCTAAAGGCTTACAACTTTCCAAGATAGTTCTTGGTTACAACAAAAGTGGACTTTAGGTCCAATACACTTAAAGCCCTTGGCTATACAAAGTTAAATACAAAAATAACAAAATTGAAACTTTAGCTCCACAGTCCTCCCAAGCTAAGTCCTTGGTGGAGGCATATCACCAGCACCTGAAAATGGTTTTCCCAAATAGGGTGAGCCAAAGCCTACTAGAAATAATCTAGCACAATATATGAATCTTAACAAAGGTGTAAGTGTAATATGCACATACAATGCTCATAATAAAATCATTTATAACTCTTTTGCAAAATCATACTATGTCAAACTCATATCTTGATCCATTTTATCTTCATTCATGAGTCATTCCATTTTATTCGGATGACCAAACTGAGGATGCAACTCAGTGGGTCTCTAACCAATACAGTCATCATACAAACACTTCTATTTGCCTTTTTACGGATATTTTGTTCGCGGGAATCGGCACCCATGTATACTTGTGATTTTCGGGGACTTTCACTTTAGACACTCCGACCAACGTAATTCAATGAATTACATCTCATTTCTCTTCCCAAACATCATACATTTATAATGTATTAAAGGTGTGACAATACTCAATGCAAATGGATGAGAAGTTAGTTTCAATTCACCTAATTCTTATGCAATTTCTATAACAATCATAGCTATCCTTCACCGATAGCCCAAAACAGATATTTTTAAACAGATATACAATCTCCAAGACAGACAAATTATCCAAATTTCGTAGGTAAGTGATAATACATATCCAACTCCACCATATATATAAACATCCGCCTAATTTCACATTTTCAATACCAATTCTATTTATTTATACAAAATAAATATTTGAGACATTTTAGGAAAAACTTCATTTCCTTCCAAAATCCATCCCAAGTATCAAAATCAACAATTTTATTACACCACCACCTCATATTCACTTACATAACCATTTTTAAGAACACATTAGAGAAACCCCTCTTTTGATTTTAAACCAAAACCCTATGTTTGTTCAAAATCTCCCAAAATCACCATATTATTTATATAAAACAAATAGCTAAGCTAAAAACCATAGAAGAGTGTAAAAAATCCCTATCTCAAGCATAAAAGACCAAAGGAAGAAATGGAGAGACTTCAAAGATGCCAAGATTCAATTCTATTCGGGTCAAATGAGAGCCCCCGGAGTGCTCTATCTTTTTGTCAAAGTGAGTAGGGTAGGGAAATCCTTAGATCCAAGTGTATTTGTAGAGAGAAGTTAGGTTTTAGAGAGAGAGAGAGAGTCGATTTGGGTTTTGAGAGAAAAATGTATGAAAAAGTGATGTAAAAAGGTGTTTCTGCGAACTGAAATACGCGTAGCTCGCTCAAGTACAAGAGTTGTTGCTCGAGTAACCAGACATAATAAGTTTTCCGCTCAAGCGCAAGAAGCTTCGCTCAAACACAGAATGCACACTCCAAAAGTTATACAGACAGAAGACTGTTGCTCGAGCGCAAGAAGTGTCGCTCGAGCAAAGAACATTACCTCCCCAGTATCTCTGCAGGCTTGCAAAAGTATTAGGTGCTCACAAAGCTCGCTCGAGCGAAAGAAGCTTCGCTCGAGTGAAAAAGCCAAATTCTAGGCAACAACAGTTTGAACCAACTAGCCACTAACCTATTCCAAACACAACCAAGACACTCCAATACTCAAATTCAATGAGAAATAAGGGGAAACACAGTATGAATATCTAAATAAGACAAATAAAACTTGGATTCAAAAAATCAATGGATCGGGTCTAAACCAAGAATGCTATACCCATCTTCATCCCAACCAGCTGTCACTACTCAAACACAACCCACAATGCCTTGTGGAGCAAGTGGAAGTGCATCAGCTAGAGGTGTTGCTAGTTCTGCATCAGCTAGACATGTGCCCCAATCTGGAAGGGGATTTGCAGTACTTATGATGAATGCAAATGACAGAGAAAAGGGTTTGAGGGATTAGGTTTAGGTGGCCCTATCTGATGATTGAAAAGTTATTTTTTGTTATTTTTGTAAGGCCTACTATTTAGGGTTGCTAAAACAATCTTTTTGGATAGCTAACACAATATTGGTAGTTCTAATGGTTTTGTAATTAAAATGTTGCTTTTGCTGATATTTGTAAGGCTTGCTTGGGGTTGGTAGAACAATATTTTTGGATAACTACAACATTAGAACAAATAGGTGCACATGTTGTTTGTCAAATGTTTTGTAATTGAAATGTTGATCAGATGTTGGTGAAATGTTGACATGTTCATGTTTAATGAACATTAAGTAGGTTTTGTAATTGAAATGTTGGTGAACATTAAACAGGTTTTGTAATTCAAATGTTGAAATGTTGGTGAGCATTAAGCAGGTTTTGTGAGTGAAATATTGATATGTTGATAACTAATGAACATGCTTCTGGTGTTGGTATTGAACATGTTTTGTATTAATTCAAAAACATATTTCATTTATATCTGAAAATAGTCTTCAATATTACATATCTTCCTTCCTCATATCAGGTTACATAACACTTTTTTTTTTTTTGCTTGCATTTTAGAGTACATGCAATATATCATACAAATAGTATCCAGCTTCCTAGCACATTCTTCGATACAACTTTTCCTTTTTTTAAGCTTGTTCAACTTCTAACTCCATATGATTTACTCATTGCATGAGTCTTGGCAGTAGATCACGTAAGCGGCGGCACAATGGTGGGTCAATCCACTCAAAATATTCACATGTGGCATGAATTTGAAAATTTTAATAAATAAGTTTAGATTTTTATTTAACTATTATATAACATAACAAATAAACACATTAATTACTTAATTACCAAATAATGAAAGTGATAACCCTATAGGTTGCACATCCTATAAATCTTCTTTCCATATTTGCATTTGTCCAAGCTGTTCTCACCTGAGATCTTTGGCCACAGTAGCATGTACGAGCTAAGCTTTGTCCACTATAGTGGGAACCTTGGGAGGATGACATCTTCAAAAATGGAAGTGGTCCCAGAATTGTTTTTGTTAGAAATAGTGGGTTTGTGTCACAACCCAAACCCGCTTCTATAGGTTTAGCATCGTAACCGGCCAGTAATCTTGGGATAACCAAAGGCCTCTGAGACAGATTAACATAATATTAGGAGCTAGCGGAAGCAAATAGCAAATATGCAACGTCTATTGAGCTGTGCAGACTTATATGAGACAGAAAAATTTTAAACTTTACATTCATACATTTACACATCATCATATATATATATATATATAGGCTAGACAAAAAAGGACTTAGCCCTATTTACAAAATAAACAAAAACTTGTTTAACCAATCAAGAAAACAAAACTTAAACTTTAATCACATAGCCATAACCATTTGACATGTTCGGAACCTCCACGGGAGGTACATAGGTTGGCTGACAATAACAAATTCCAGACAGACGCCTCCAAGCCTGGTCACGCGCCTGATCACTTACATACATAAATAATACATTGAGCTGGAATCCAGTGAATAATAACAAAGTACAGGGTTTTAATGAATGATATCCATCACAGAGTCAGAAATTATAGTTTATATAAAAAACAGATTCTTATCAGAAACAGAGTCTTATGTATATTCAGATTTCAATCAGAAATAGGTTCATATTCATATTCTTATTCAAATCATATACAGAAATTAGAGTTCATGCTTAATTATACATGGTACATCCATTAGCGTTATCATGCTTGTTAGTTCCATTAAGGAACCTCCGGTACCGGGAAACTTGTAACATACTTGAGCCACGATATTATTACCCTCGGGAAAGGGCCTTGAGACTACGGTATTATTACCCTCGGACAAGGGCCATGAGACCACGGTATTGTTACCCTCAGGCAAGGGCCTTGTACTTATAGACCGCAGTATTATTACTCCCGGGCAAGGGCCTTGTGCTAAGGATGCCACGAATACATTTTAGAAATTTAGACAATCATTTATTCATACAAAACATCACATTTTAGAAAACTAATCATTTCATAGCATCATAAAATAATTAAAGTTAAACATAACTTTACAGAGTTATTACTCACAAATAGCTGCAGAAATAGATTAGACAGATTGGACAGATCAGATAAATCAGGCAAACAATTGAGCGTGACCTACACAAACACATAACATATACACATTGAAACTCAATATCAATTCCTTAATCAAACTTGACTTTCTTGTCTTTTTCTGTATAAGTAGTCCGAAGTTCTACTATGCTTATTATTTCTTATTCAAATGAATCAAGTTCTCATTTCACATATTCTTTCATTACTAAATCATTCTTTTCTGAATAAACCAATTTCTTACTTGGCTTCTTAATCAATTACTACTAAGTTAATGATTTATTCTTTAGTCAACTAATTAATGTTGATTGTTAGCTTATTAATCTTCAATGAGCCATAAATCATGTTTAGAATGATTGAAAGTGAAGGAGAACGAAAATCGAAATATGAAACAGCTTTACAAAATTTTCTGAAATAGGACTCTTCGCTCGAGCGCAACATTGGTCGCTTGAGCGGACCCCTTGGTCTGCAAAAATACTGGTTGCTTGCATTCTACGCTCGAGCGACAACTTCTTTGCTCGAGCGATGGTGATGAATTCTGGGTTTTCCAGAATGTTGTTTAAAATTCAAAACACATTACCAAGGCTCCAAATTTATGTATGACTCACTCGAATATGCAAAAACATTCCCAATTACATATATTTAAAGTTAATTCCACTTATACTTCAAAATTCCATGATTTTAATTCAAATTTAGACCTTGGATTTCATGTTTAAAAATCATTTTTCAATTCTTTCCTTATTTTTATTAAACTTAAAATTGAATCTACAAGGCCCTTTCAAAAATATTTGCATGTATGAAATTAAATCAAAATCAAACTGATTTTTTATTTTCAAATATAAATTACAATTTATTTTCACATTTGTCCAAATTTAAATTTAATTCATTTTCTTCATATCAAGCCCAATTTGAAACCCAAAGTAATGAATTTCTAAATTAATCTCCATAAATTGAATATAGCTCCAATTTCTCATCTTCTTTTTAATCACATAAAATTGACTTCAAGTTCTTTCTATTTTCCTTTCAAAACATGAAATTAAAGTCATAAACTCCTTAAAAAATCATTCACATGTATGGAATTGACATCAAAATTACTAATTTTATTTTTTATAAATTTTCTTCATATCAAATCCCAAATTCAAACTCATAAGTCTTTTAAACATGAATTAAGTCTCAAACTAATTATTTTCCAACTTATTTCCATAATCTTAAACTTAACTTAATTTGTAACCTCAACTTAATTCATAATTATAGATGTTCCAAATATGTTTAATTTAAATAAAATCTTAAATTACATTTCATGCATGGATTAAAAATCTAATTATAAAATCAAAACTTTATCTAACTTTAGGATTAATTCCAAATTTCCATAATCTTGATTTTCATAAAATATTTCATTTTCTCTTCAAAATATGAATTTGAATGGCTCAATTTCTTCAAAATCCAAAATGCATGTAAATATGGACTAAAATATAAAATACTCATAAAATTCCCTCATGCATGTAGCAATGGAACTTAATTTCATGTACGATTATAAAAATCAAACTCAAAATAATTAGTTTCCACAAACATGAACTTACCTTAATTTTCTTTATCTTTTTGTTAATTCCTTTTAATTACATGATTTTGATTCCAATTTTATCTTTAATTGTAAGTGTAATGTAAGGATTCTACACAAATTAAACATAAATTTCATACCTTAAACTTTAATTTTAGAAAAATTAATTAAATCTCTTCCAACTCTTCTTGTTCTTCCTTCAAAACCTTGAACTTCCCTTTTAATTTCTCTTCTTCTCTTTGGTTTTCTCTCTTTCAGTTCTCTCTCTCCACACTCTTGAATCCACTCTCTTTCTTTTGAAATGCTCACAGCAGAGCACTAAATGGGTCTTATACAAACCCTTTTACCTATACACACACATGCACACCTCTTCTTGTTGACAACACATAGCACACGTGCACACTCAGATTTCTCTGCACACACACCAACATATATTCTCAAATTCTAAACCATTCTATAATTTAATTTATGGTTAAGATTAATTTAATTAAATAGCACTTAGTCTTAATAAATCTTGATTAACACATAATTAAATTAATCATACCTAATCACAAATCCCATATAATTTAATTTGTCTAATTTGACTTCTATTGGAGCCCAATTAATTATATTTAAATTCATCATTCTGAATTAGGTTTTCAATCAAACTCCCAAAATGCTCCAAATATTAAATTAGACTTATTTCCATCCTCAATTTTGGTTTCTCACATTATTAAGGCCTTCAATTTCAGATTAACTCAAGATTTCCGTCAATAATTTACATATTCAAGCTAAATGCCTTTCAGATAAATTTAATTCAGAATAATCATAATTTCCAATCCTCATGACTTAATTAACTCCAATTCGGACCCAATTAATCAAGTCTCAATTTAACAAATCTGAATCGAATAATTAATTAAACTCTCATATGATCCGGTACTTGAAATTAAAATAATTCAATTCACCATTTGTACTCTCTTGAACCATTTAGGCTTTCAATTTCAAAATTCCAACATAAATCCTTAATAAAATCATATACGAATGAGTCACTATAACTTTCGTAAATCCCAAATTAAATTAGCATAATGAGCAATTAAAATTCAAATCTTCTTAATTAATTAAGTGTTAATCATTATATATGATGGGGTCGTCACAGTTTGATGGCTTGATGGTTATACAAGCAAGTGGAAGGACAAATTGGTCACTCAAAACTCCAATTTTGGTGCCAAAACACTCAATTCCAGTGCAGACACACTTCTCTGGCGAGTCTTCCCCACGCGCTGTTAAGTCTACTAGATCTTGTCACTTTTGCACATCAATCAAAACCACAAGAGGATTATGAGTACATTTATAAACGTTAGGAAGGTAATGTGTAAACGCGTGAAACTACAAGGGGCTAAAATGTAATTATCCGTTACTTTATCTAGACCCATCAAAAGCATTACAAGAAGAAAATGTAACTCATCAAGAAAATGTAACTCAACAAATGGCGAATTATAGGTAAATTAAAAAAGAGTTGTTTATGGTATGCTTTAAAAAATTTGAATATTGTATGTTCTTTTTAAGATTTCAGATTCGAAATCTCTTCAAGTGCAAATAATTTTTAAGATCAATTCATACGAGGCTTTTACCCTAGATTTAATTGGGAGCCTGTTATTGGGAGCCCGCTAACAGACAGTGAGATTGCTTCCCCAATTTAATCAGCCCAATGGACCAGATACTAATTATCCCTAAAAAAATATTATATTCTATCATAATGTACATAATATAATTATAATATTTTATACAAAAATGATTTGTAGCACTAAAAAAATGGGCACTAATGCCCCTAATTTCTAATCTGGGTAACTGTTTTTTTTTTTTTTTTTCTTTTTTTGCCTTATATGGAAATTAGTGCCATTAGTGCCCCAAATTCGGGGCACTAACCACAACCGTATTTTATAACAAATATCACCCCAAGCCATAACTCTACTCATTAAAATAATTCGTAACATTTACACTAAACTCGTAACATTATTTTAATTTAAAAGTGCACATCTTATATTTGTATATCACAAACTAATATAAACACATATCATAAACACTCAACTTTCATCAAAAGAAACAAAACAGAACAAAATAAAATAAAATCATCATGAAATGTATCAAACATGTAGATATATAGAGAAATGTTACTATAAACACCCCTACCGCATGCACCCTTACCGTATGCACCCTGAAGTTATATTATTTTCTTTTTTAGTTATGATTAATTTTCTCCTTTAGTTATGACCTTATTTTAGTTATGACTCATGAAATCTTTAACTATGCCTCATGTGTTGTTTGCTTATGACTTTTTTTTATTTTTTGTTTTTTAGTTATGACCCATAAAGTATAAAGTTATATATGTCATTTTTTTTTTTAGTTATAAGATGCATACGTTACACAATTCATCTTTTTCATTTAGATTCAGTGATATCAATTATTTATATCGATCATCTCCATTATCATTTGATCATTTTCACTATCATTATCACTATCATTATCATTATTGATTGTTATTGTTAGTTGATCGCCTTCATCATATGTAATGTTTCATATTTTGGTAACAAGGTGAAATATTAAACTAATATATATTGCCATATGAGATGGTAATCATAATATATATTTTTTAAAATAATAATATAATGATCATATTTATATATCATATTTTATTTATTATTTTATTTGTTAAAATTTCATTGGTTTAATGAGTCACATCATTCATATCAATTATCTACCATGAAAAAAACACATAAGATCTGAGATAAAACATGATAAATAAAAATATGTTTAAATAATGGTATACTGACTATATTTATAGATTATGTTTTATTTACCCTCTCATATTACAAAATTTCATTAATTCAAGGAGTTACATGGCCATATTTATCAACATGAGAGAACTTGAGGGACCTGTAAAGTTCACCACATGTTTTGCTTCGAAAATCCGAACCGTTCATATTTTAGAACTCGTTGAGTAGAATATTCACGTAAAAAATCAAGATGATTAGACTTCAATAGTTTTGTGTTTGAATCAAATCTGTATTACACAAAAGAATAATTATTCTTATAATTATAGTTGTCGTTCATTTTTATCAACAAAGACCTTACAATGTTTTTACTTATATAATAATATAAAAATAAATTAATAAATTTTATAAAATTAAATTAGATAGATTACATTGATTTTTGCTGAAATTTGGAGAGAAAATATAATAAATTCTATAAATTTAATTATATTGGACTCTTTTAAAGTTTTAATTCACATAACAGTAAATTCACTTATTAGTAATTTGTGAGTTATATAAATAAAAAAATAATAATTAACTCTTTTATATTAAAATGTATATTGTAACTCATTTATTTTTGTGTCTTTATAAGAAGAAGAAATCTAAAATTTGAATATACAGTAGGACTCGACTTGGCTGAGGAAGTTTACTTTGGAAAAAAGAAAGGCGAGCAAAAGCTTATTGGATAAGTCTGATTTAGAAACATGTTATTTTAGTAATTTTTTAATTTTTTGATTAAAATATGAGTAAAAAAATAATATACTTGGGATGACATTTTGATTTTTTATGAAAAGATATACAAAAAGTAGAGAGAAAAAAGAATATTTGATTTTTTGGTATATGCTATTGACTTTTTGATTTTCTTAGTGATTTTTTAACTTTTAGACTACAAGATTGAGTTTCCAAACAAAAGTCAACAAACACCTGCAAAGAGTTTAAAAATCAAATTGAGTGCAACCAACTATGGTATGATTAGTTATAGTTGAGTTAAAACGAATTAGGCTGTCATTTGATAAGTGGATTAGGTTTGGATTAGGATTAAAAAAGTATAAAAAGATAAAATAGGCTAAATAAACTAATAAGGCAAAAATATTATATCTAAATCATAATCATTTCACTTTTTCTCTCATAAAAAATGAAAAAAGTTAAAACGTTATTCCCAAACGGAGTTAATTTAGCTAGGCGGTCTCGTTTGAGAACAAACTATTTTAGTAACTGTTTTGACTCCTTAGGAAAAGATGTGCAGAAAAATAGAGAGAGCGATGTGACAACTTATAGTGACTTTTTTGATTTTTTGGCTAAAATGTTTAGTCCTCAAACGAAATTAGTTAAAAAGCCAAAAAGTCAGATTAAAAAAGTCCTTCCCCAACAAACCCTAAGATATAACTGGTTGACATATGACCAACTAAGGTATAATCGATTAAGGAATAACTAGTTGAGGGGAGACTAGCTAAGGTATGATCAGCTAAAGAAATATAATTAGTTGAGGTGAGACCAATTGAGGTATGACCAATTGAAGAAGTTATTGGTTGGTTCAGAGGCAGCACCACGTGGTGCTCCATATGCATTGTGATTGGTGGAGAAAGTGAGACTCACAATTTTATATTGGATAATTGGGAAACATAAAGAGGCATGGAGGTTTGTGATTGGCCTAGGGCATGGCTACGTGGTACCCCAAGACCAACCAATAATTTTTCAACCAATTGAGGCAAAACCTTCTAAGGCGAGGAAGGCCATGAGGTAAAACAAATCCTTTAGATGTCCTCTATGGGCGGGGTCACCTTAGAGTAGAAAGTAGGGGTGGGTATCGGTCCATTGGTCCACCTAATCTAGTTCTTTTTTGTAAGGATTTGGGAAGTTTATTTTAGCCTATAGGGACGGGCTAGGCCAAGCCAACTTTTTTAGTCTGATATATTAGTAGGCTGAGTTAGGATTTATACTTTCAACCCAACTCGACCTGGCTCACTATTAAATTAATTAATTGTAATACATTAATATGTATATATATATATATATATTGTTGGGATTTAAACTTTATCTCTGTTGATTTTTTTGAATCTCACGTGTAGTGATGTGTGATTGAATTTATTTAAGAAATCTTTTAATTTATACACAAAATCCTTCAATTTATAATGATGTCAATACATTTATTTAAAAAATAGTGTGATTGAATTTAAGTATGGAATGTTTTAATTTCTTTTGACATATATCCCGGTGGGTGGACTTGGGATTTATAATTTTTTTTTTTTTTAACCGAGCTTAGGCATATGTAGAGGCCCAATGTTAGGGCCAGACCATGCGTAAATAGATACAAAATCTTTTATTATATAGTGTCAACCCGACCCAAACCTGGCCTGGCTCGACATATAACCACCCTTGATAAAAAGCAGGTTCAGAGTTATTATAATATCATGACATATAACCACCCTTAATAAAAAGCAGGTTCAGAGTTATTATAATATCATGACGAGTTAGAACCATGACTCCCGAGAAAATGGAGAAAGTAGGATCCGAAAGCAAGGAGTCTCTTCCCTATAGATAAAAGTACCCACGCTAAGAGAGCTTGAGTCGGTTGCAATGGCAAGAACCGAGAAGTCCTTGGGGCTTGGTGCACAACTGTTGACACCTTATTTGACTGTCTATGATGCTTGGCCTCCACTTTAGGAATGTTGCTCGTTGATAAACTCGAGAGATGATCAAGAACTTCCAATTTGATAGCTTTAGGGGTTATTTGAGATGATTTAAATAATTATACTTTTTTAATTTTTACAAAAAGATATGTAGAAAAATAGAGAGGTGATGCAATCCAAAAAAGATAAAAAGATGAATAACTGTACTTTTATTATGTCCCAAGCAGCCTCTTAATATGGAATTAGATGCACTAGGATAGAGCATAGCCTAGACATACGCCCTAGTTAATTCACTTTAAGGCCATGTTTGTTTGGCTTTTGAGGAGTGAGGTTGGATTAATAGTGTATGAGAACCACCTAAAGAGTGTTTGGTTGGGGATAGAAGTCCCCAAATAGGTTATCGACAAAAAAATCATATTACCTAACCCAGTCCACCTGGCCCATGGACCGTCCCAACCCGCTTGAGTGCCTAGTCCGTCTCAACCCATAAAAGATGATTTAAAATTTTGGACAAAAGCTTGTAACCCGAGTCTGCCCATAAACCGGCCCATAAGAACTTGCATTTGTAAATCTAATGTTTAGTTTTATTTTTTAGGGTCTAATGTTTAGTGTGTTTTTATTTATTTATTTTATTTTTATTTTTTTATGCTTAAATTTTTTTTTCCCCCTCCACTTATAGGTATTATATTTTACTCGATTTTGTTTTATTATATGATATGTGAAAAGGTAGAAAAGTAAATCAAAATATATAAATTATGTTGGAAAGTAAACAAGAAAAATAATTAATGAAAACATAAAAAATATATGAATGAAAAATGTGTGGAACTTAATAATATAAATGTAATGAAAAATGTGTAACTCGATTTGGTTTAATTTTGGCCCATAAAATTTGGGCTCATCTGTGGGATGTGATTTAAGATTTTTAAATAGGTCCAACTCGTACTAGCTTGTTGACTAGTCAAAACATGTAAAACTTGTTAAAATATGGGATTTGGACACAATAGTTGCGGGATGGGTAAGCCCAACTCGTCCCAATGATAACCCTAGTTGGGGACATAAGTGCAATAATTAATCATTCAACCTCATTTGGGAACATACTTTTTTAGTAACATTTTGGCTTCTTAGCTAAAATATGATGTAAAAAAAACTAGTATATTTAGGATGACTTTTTGATTTTTTTACGAAAATATATGCAAAAAGTAGAGAGAAAAGGGAATTTTTGACTTTTTGGTATAGGTTGTTAGTTTTTTTGATTTTTTTAGTAATTTTTTGACTTTTTAGCTAAAAAAACCACTTGCCAAACGAGGGAGGTTGTGATTAGAAATGGTTGAAAGACCATTATACCTCATTTTACATCAAATAAAATGATATAAAAAAAGGTATTATTGGAATTTCATATATATATATATATATATATATTTGTTTTTCAAAAGTTGCATTAGTTATTTTATTAAATAAGATGGATTAAAATATTTTTAATATTATTTTTTTAAAATAATTTATTGATTATTAATCATATTTTTTTAAAAAAAAACATAATTTGTGAAAGCAATATTTAAATATTTTAATAAATACAAAAAAAATACTATACCCCTAGTTTACAAAAATATGTATAAGGCCTTTTACATAATTTAATAGAGTTAATTTCAGCCAACTAATACTACCATACTAGTACATAAACAAAGAGTGTTACTATTAACACCCCATTAATTACTAAAAATGACATAAATAATTACTAAAAATGACATAAATAATTTTAGGAGAAAATTAGTCTAAGGTCCTTCTTCCATATTCAGTAATGGAAGAGATCCACAATATTATTTTATGATGTCTAAGGTCCCTCAACTCCATACCCATATATGACAGAGAAATTTGACTCTCTTAAATCAAATCTCCTGGAACCTCTTCGCTTCCTTCGAGTTCTCCACCCCTTCCTCGTAGTACCTCTTCCCTGTAATCATCCTTGTCATGACATTGAAGGTGAGCTCTCAAAATCAGAAGCGAAATATGATCGCAACTCAAAATCTAGTGCAACTTTGAAACAAAAGTGCTAGGGTTCAACTTTGAGTCAAATCGCGATCCAGTTCCAAGGAAGATCAACTTGCATGTGGGCTACGACTCTGAATCTAGGTTGAATCAGAATGGAACATCAACGAAAGCATAGGTTCAAATCTTGAGGGGCTAGGATGTATCGCGAATGCGAACTCAGATCGCGACTGGTTCGCTATTGGATGAGTTTGATTGTGAACTCAGATCACAACTGGCTAGGCTCCAATAAAATTGATGTTGGCTGACTAGAGTCATTGTGAACTAGAATCTCACTCCCACGAACTCGATTATGAGATGTTATTCAAGATTGTAAAGACACATCCAAGGTTAGGGTTTCCTGGATCAATGTACGATCACCAAGGACTATTCATAAAAATACAATTCTGCTGCAAATAGAGAGAATTTCTCTGGTTTTAATCTAGAGAATTTCTTTGGTCTCTTTGGTTTGGAGAGAACGGACATCTTTTTCTCGACATCCAGAAGGTTCCACATGAGTATTTGCACCCTGAATATGCCTATGAAGAGGTCGATGTTTACATTTTGCAAAAGAATTGTAGCTATAGCATACACATATTTGGTAAGTCTTGGAATTCAAAGTGGAGACAAACTATTTTATTCATGGAGAATTTCTTGTTAGAACTAAATTTAAGTAGAGAAAACTTTATTTGAAATTTGTGATTGTTGACTGCTTTAGTATTATTTTCTGGGTTTGTTAGTAAAGATTGCATTGTTGGCTTACATATTACACAAAGTCAGAGAAATTTTGTGTGAATCGAGCCAGAGAAATTTGTGAACTCAGAGAAATTTTCTCTAACTCTATTCACAAATTTTCTCTGCACAATTTTCTATAGATAGAGCCACACAAAAGCCACACAAATTTTCTCTACATAATTTTCTTTGGATAGAGCCACACAAAGCCACATAACTTTTCTCTACACAATTTTCTCTAGATAGAGCCACACAAATTTTCTCTGGATAGAGCCACATAAAGCCACACAACTTTTCTCTACACAATTTTCTCTAGATAGAGCAACACAAAGCCACATAACTTTTCTCTACACAATTTTCTCTAGATAGAGCCACACAAATTTTCTCTGGATAGAGCCACACAAAGCCACACAAAGCCACACAACTTTTCTCTACACAATTTTCTCTAGATAGAGCCACACAAATTTTCTCTACACAATTTTCTTTGGATAGAGCCACACAATGCCACATAACTTTTCTCTACACAATTTTTTCTGGATTTCTTTGGTACTCAGAGAAATTTCGGTAGCGTTTGGTAGAGTTTTGTAAATGTGATTTGAGAGTATGAGTTGTATTTTGAGTTTGTGTATTGTGAAATTATGATTTGAGTGTAGAAAATTTGTTCGGTAAAGAGTTTTGAAAATGGTTTTGATTTGAGTGGGGAATTATTGATGTGACATTTGATATGTGATACAAAAATTTACAACTCATAACTAAACATACAACTCAAAATTATTTTAAAGCACATAAAAAAGTTTAAAAATTTCAGAAAATGTTTTTTTCGATTATATAAATCAATTGTAAAAAAAAAAAAAAAATTCACTATTCTGGTCAATCGGCCGGACGTCCCGTCAGGCAAAATTTTCAAAAAAAAAAAAAGCTGAAATACGCGGCTGAGACAGAACAGAAACAGAGCTCTCTGCAGAGCGTTTGAAACGTGATTCCAAAACACTAAACAAACATCATACTCAAACTATGATGTAGAATCACGTTTTGAAATCACAACCAAACACAGCCTTCAATTTTCTCTGGTTTGAACCCAGAGAAATTCTTTGGGAAGTCCAAAATTTCTCTACAGAGAATTTCTCTTGGGTTGAAATTTCTCTAGATCGATGTTAAGGAACCTTAGACATTATAAAAATATTAGATGTTCTTTATGCTATAAAATCTTAATACTAGGGACCTTAAAAAAAATCCCCTAATTTTAGAACACACCATCTCACAATTAAGCCACACACCCACTATATCATGAGTTAAGGTTTATGAGAGCACCCACCTCCATTACCATCCATCCATCTTCTCTAAATTCTACCTTCAAAACCAACCTACTCTCAAAACCTTGAAAACCCTTTGGCGGTAATATTCGGGCAGCAGTGGTGACAACCATTTGATTACTTACATTTCTTTGGCAATGACAATGAGTGGAAGTTTTTCTAGCAACCACAACTCCATGAGACGATATGAGTACAATAATAAAAGCATAGATGATGTTCATAGTTTTGATGGTATTCTTAGCTCAGAGGAAATTGGCCTTGTAAGGGTAAGTTTCTTGAAAAAAATGACAAAAATAATAAAAACTGTTTGTCATTTTTTCGGGGTTGAACTCTCGAACATATGATCGAAATTCGGGAACACAGGCTCGAACATTGTTCACTTGTTCAGGAACAGGTAACCAAACATTTCTTATTTGTTCGAGAACATATAATCGAAACTCATAGAGATCATAGAACCCACAAAAGGGAAATTTTGAATCAATAACAAAAAATCCTACATTTATTTTTTCAGGTCATGAATAACTATGTGGAGATGAAATAATAATCACCTTCACAGGTCTTGTTTGGATTTTTAAGAGAGAAGCTTTTTGGAGTGTGGGGGTGTGTATTCAATTGAATAGGTGGAATGTTTTGATCGAGAAAATTTTGATATTATTTGGGGGGAGAAAAGAAATTTTAAGGGTTTTAAAATTTATAAGTGGGGTTCAAAATAATTGATGGAGTGTTAATAACAATACTCTAAACAAACCCTCTTTATCTTTCATCTCCAACCTAATGCCATTATACTAATAATCTCCTCACTAAATCTCACTATATTCCTAATCACATCCATCCTATTTCTATGGAGCCAAACAAAGATGGTCTAAGCATATTTGAGGCATATTAGATCCATGGGGTTCAAGTCCTTTCATTTTCCCCATATCTGTCACGAACTTAAAACTTGTTTTTTTAATATTTTTTGCTTGACATTTTATCTAAAAAATAAACAACAGCAAATTTGAGGGAAGAAGATCAAAGACCTGAAAGAAAGGGGAGCTTCGAAATGGGATTATGAAAGAATTATTTGTGACAAAACTTAACTCTCAACTCTATAAAAGGTGAAAAAATTCTAGCGATTGAACCTATTACAGTTAACTGTATGACATGACTTTTAAAGTTTTGTGTTTTTTTTTTTTTCAAAAAAATTATTTTAAAATAATTTTAAGATTTAACTCATGTAAAAAATTAAACCATGTAATTTTAGTTTCATCAATATAAATCCTATATTTTAAACTTTATAACAATTTGAATATTTTGTCTGTTTTCATTAAGTTAGCAAACAAAAATTTTTTTTTGTTATACACATGGCATTCTCTCATTTGTGGGTCTAAATTAATATAATATTAATTTTAAACTTGACCATACTAGATTAAAACTACTATTTATCAATTATCTATTACACCATAAACCTAGCCACGCGGATAATTAGAGTTGAGTATAAAAATCGAAAAAATCATAAACTAATTCAATCTAGATTAAATTGTACGGTTTGGTTTGACTTTCTCAATGTACGGTTTAGTTTTGATTTTTTTAAATAGGTGACCATAATTCACGGTTCGGTCTGTGGTTTTATAGTTACAAATCTAGTTGAAACCAAACTAGACCATTTAAATTATATTTATAATTTGTTACCGAATGTAAATGGTAAAATATTTTATTAGTATCAAATATATATATATATATATAAAAATTATAACTCTCTACTATTATAAGTATATTTTTGTATATTGATAAACAATCAATATACTGTGGTCATATTTTTGTATCTCTTTTAAGTTGTGAATTATATTTTGTGATCATATTGTAAATAATGATAATATTTCTAAAATCCACAGTTGCAAATCGAAACGAACTGTGGTTTAATGGTTCGGTTCATATTGGTTCCAAGATTTTCATGAATTGATTTGGTTCCAAATTTAATAGAACTGTAAGTAATAGATTAGTCTTTATTTATGGCTAAACCGAGCCAACCTAAACCATGCTCACCCTTATTGATAATGGCTAAGTTTAAAATAGGGCGAATTACACTAATAACCCCTATAGTTTGGGGCTCGTGTCACTTTAATCCCTGACTTTTCAATTGTGATACATTTGACCATAAATTTTGAATCTTGTTCTAAATAAGGACAATTAAAGATACCATTGTTCAATTTCAAAGGCAAAGTTATCAATTTGATAAAATATAAACTAATTTGACAGAAATAAATGTCAAAAAAATATTTTTGAATTTTTAAAAATAATTTCTACCCACCAAAGATAAAATTATGTAACATTGATAAATCTTTTAGACATTTATTTATTTATTTTACCAAATTGATTTCTATTATGTGTTTGGATGATGATCATGTAAGGGATGGTTGTTAGGCTTTTAATGTGTAATCGATATATTTAATATATAAAATATTGTTAGTTTTTGATTTTTTGATTTAATGGATTGGTTTAATAATGATATCAAAATTGTTGCCATATTTGACTTTTGGAAAAATAAAAACTAATTTAATGAAAATAAAAGTAACTACCAATTATATGGTGATCATCCAAACACATAATAAAAATTAATTTGGTAAAAAAATAAATAAATAAATGTCTAAAAGATTTATCAATTTTGCATAATTTTATCTTTAGCGGGTAGAAATTATTTTTAAAAATTCAAAAGTATTTTTTTGACATTTATTTATGTCAAATTAGTTTATATTTTTATCAAATTGACGACTTTGCCCTTGAAATTGAATAATGGTATCTTCAATTGTCCTTATTTGGAACAAGATTCAAAATTCAGGGTCAAATATGTCACAATTGAAAAGTCAGGGACCAAAGTGACATGAGTCCCAAACTATAGGGACCGTTAGTGTAATTCACCCTTTAAAATATAGGGTTTAAATTGATGAAATTAAAAATACATAGCTAGCGTTTGGTTTAGTTTTAAAATCATGATTTGATAATGGAGTTGTATTTTGAGTTTGGGAGTTGTTGAATCATGATTTGAAAAGAGAAAATTTGTTTGATTGTGCGTTTTGAAAAGAGTTTTGAATTAAATTTTGAATTGAGTTTTAGATTTTTGAAATGAGTTTTGAAATAAGAAAAATTGTTTAATTATGAATTTTGAAAAAAATTTTCAAAACTTAATTAAAAAGCTCATAACTTATAACCAAACACACAATTCAAAACTTTATTAAAAATTCTATTCAAAACTCATAACCAAAATCTTTTTAAAATTCAATTCAAAAAAATAATTATTGAAAAAAGTAAAATTTTTATTTAAAAAATTGAAAAAATTCTAAAAATATTTTTTATTTAAAAAAATGTTCAGCTAGTGCTTTAAAATTACTTTTGATTGTATATTTGATTGGAAATTGTTTTTTTAATTGTTTTGTTTAAAAATGTTTTTTTTTATTTTTAAAAAATTACTGTGACAAATTGATTTTTATTTAAATTTTTTTTTTTGTTAATTTTAAATAAATGGGCAAATAAATTTTTATTTTGGTCAAAAAAAATAATTTATATATTTAAAAAATATCAAAAACAAATATAATTTTTTTTTTCAAATAACAGGTGGCAATTGCACCAAAAAAAAAAAAAAACACTGTTCTGGTCAATCGGCCGGACGTCAGAGAGGATGTCTGGGAGGACAACCGCGTAAATCCAAAAATTAAAAAACTCTCTGGTTACTAAACATATTTTCAAATGTGTTTTGAAATGTGATTTGAAATCATATTTTGAAAATTATAATTAAACAGAGCATTGAAATATGAGAATAGAATCATAATTTCATAATGGAACCAAACTGAGCCATAATTTTTTTTGTATAATGCCCTTCCTTCTTTTTTTTTTTTTTTTTCCCTCAAAGTTTTTTTTTTTTTTTTTTGAAAATATAATATAAGATGAGAAATTTATTGGAATTGTTTACCTCGAAAATTGCTTTTACAAAAGGAAAAAGTTAGTTTTCAAATAACATAAACAAGTAAAAAAAGTCAACTTAAATATTACATCATTTTAACACATAAAACATGTAAATCACTCATTTGTACAATTGGAAGGGGACCACAACATCATTGACAATTTTTTGGCATCCTTAAAAAAATCTAAAAAGTTAAAAAGTCACTATCTTATTTAAGTCACATCATCTTATTTAAGTCACATCACCTCTCTAACACATCACTTCAAACTCAACCAAAATCCAACCTATATTTCATAAAAAGTCAAAAAGTACACTTATTTAGTCTTCCCAAACTTGGCTGAGCATGTTGTAATATGTAAGTGTGTTTCGATTCTATATTTGTTGTTGAAAGATTTATGGAGAAAAAAAAATGAACGAAAAAAATATAGGGGAATTTTTTTTAAAGTGCATGACATTAAAATTTTATAAGATAAATGGCATATAATATTTTTATTGTAGTTAAGGTCCCTCAACATTTTTTACAGAGAAAATTCGACTCAGAAAAATTTTGTCCTGACTCAGAGAAATTTGGCCTCGATTTCTCTGAGTCGGGCAAAATTTCTTTGAGTCAAATTTTCTCTGTGAAAATGTTGAGGGACCTTACCTAATAAAAAAAATATATTGGACCTCTCCTACTATACAAAGTTGGAGAATGATATTTCACTAATTTTTTCAAAAATAAATGAAATAATAATTATAATATTTTTTCAAAAATTTCTTTAATTTGTTTTACAAATTTAAGATTCAGAAGAAATGTTCTCGTCCAACTTGAAAAGAAACAAGAATGAAAAGCCAAAAAAAAAAAAACTATCAAAATTAACTAGTTTTTTCAAACGAGGTGGGCTGAATCTGAATGTCTAGAAATCGCTAATAGGATCAACCTTATAAGACTTTTTTTTTGTTGTTGTTAAAGTTAGACTATCACAATAGATGACACCACTTGGACCCAAGATCTCATCTCATTGACACTTAAATGACCCTTCATTGTCACTTGATTACAACTTGTGTCTAACCCTAAAAAGCTCAGTTTAATTGAGCAATGGAAATCATTTGGGCAGATATTTTGAACTTTCCAAAACCAACCTACTTGAGCCTAAAATCATCATACTTTAGTAAATGCAAATTGAATTGTAGTCTTTGTAAAAAGGTAAAATTTGATTATTTCATTTTTATTATGGAAACCTTTTTTGTTGAGTTTATTTCTTTTGCATGATGAGAATTTTTTTTCTATTGGCTGTTGGACTTCTAAATATGTATTGTTGGAGTATGATTGATTGTTTTTTAATTGAACATAATTCTTCTCATATTTGTAAACTCTCATACCCCAATTTTAAAAAAATAAATAAAATAAAAAAAAAAGGGAAAAAATTGTATTAGGAGGGGACAGCCATCAAAGTGAAGTGAAGTTGGGTTGGGCCATGGTCTGACTTTCTATATAGGCCATAATTGGTTGAACTGAAATGGATCACCTGTGGTGAAGTTGGGCTGGGCCATGGTCTATTCTTAGGCTGACAAGCTCTAGAGCCCAAGGTTTAAGCCATCTTTCTTCCTCACTAACTCAATGGACCAACCTATAGTTCAACTTGCTAGATCTTAGGTTTGAAAATGGAATGATTTCAAATAAGAAAGTGATTCTAGATCTCTATCATTTCAATTTTAGGAATCGAATCCTCACTTCATAACTATTTATGAGTAAAAAATTAATTTAGCCAACAGTATTTTATATTTTATCTTTTTCAAAAATCAAATTCTTGAATAATATTAACACGTATTACAAGTAATGAGATTGTTAATAATGAAATTCCCATTCCCTTTAAAAATTGAATAATATTAGGAATCATGAAAAAAAAATCATAAAATGCATAATAAAGATTTCTCATCCTTTGATTAGAGTGTGGCGTTTTATTGTATGTGTAATTCAAAAGTGAAGAATCTTTCATGATCATCTTTATGACATTTTTTTTCATAATTCCTTACATTACTGTTAAAAATTTTATCATTCAAACATAGTCTAATAGATGTAGTGGAACTTCCACACCTAATTGATGTTTGGTTCACTGGAATAAAATAAAATATAATAAAATTGAATAGTCATTCCTTATCTTTCTTATAAAATGACTATTATCTTATAATAGTGAAATAATAGTTTCATTTTTAATAAATTTTTTAATGCATCAAACATAAAAATGAACATTATAATAAAATGGTCATTCTATTTAATTTTTTTTTCAGTGATCCAAACAAAATATAAAAGAGTTAAAAGGTTGTATCCAATGCACATACTACCACTTAAAAGGAGGGGAATGGGTAAAGATATTAGGTAATAATTTTACTTTCCTTTTACCTAATTGATAGTGTGTTAGTTAAGCTTAATTGGTAAAATCCAAGTAATCATACCAAAGACTAATTGAGATCAAATTAAAGGATCATGAGTTTTTTTTTTTTTGGTTAAATTCTTTTTGAACACCACTACCAAATAGAAGTCTATGGGTATGAAGATTTTTTTATTAGAAAAATAAAAAAAAAATCAATTGGCTGCGAAATTAATAGATGGATGGTGACCAAGGAAGGCAACTACATGATATGATGTTATGTCAACCGTTTCATACTTTCCATTTTCTAATGGAAAATGTCAACCTTTTCGTACTAATGTGGTCTCACCACCACACATTAATTCCGACATATACTCTAAAGAGGGTTAGTCACTGTTTGGTAGGCGAGTATTTTAGTTAAAAAAATTATTAAAAAAATTAAAAAGTCTATAATTTATATTAAAAAGTTAAAAAATTTATTTTATTTTTTACTTTTTGTATATTTTTTTTTGGTAAAAAATTAAAAAGTTATTATGAATATATTAGTTTTTTTACTTCATATTTTAGTTAAAAAATTATTAAAATAACTTATTTCCAAACGAGGCCTTATACTCTATCCACTCTTAGTAAATTTTTTTATTATAAATAATTGATATAAGATTAATTATAAATACAAGATAATTAGAATTTAACAATACATAGAAACCCAACAACTATCGAGCTTAACGACCATAATAAGGAATATTAGCCAAAGAAATAAATGACTACATATAAGGGAAAATTGTTAAAAAGTTCATTATTAGGGGGTATTAACTCCAAGAATTGTTTTGTTTTGGTTATAAATATATGATTAATAAAATTATTTGGTGAGAAGAATAAATTATTGTTTTGAAGAATAATTTTTTCTATTTTTATCCATTGTTTTGTTGGTGTCCAAAAAGTTGTCGGAGGTGGCTGGCATTGGTGGCTGTGATGGCGATATGAACGTATAGATAGATTACGTAGACAATTAGGTCATGTTTGTTTGGGTAGACATGAGCTTGGGATTGGACTAATAGTTCAATAAAATTATTACTCCGATGTTTGGTTAAACAATTGAAGTACGGATTAACAATTCATCCGGATATGGTATCCCATATATGATGACTATTCAATCTCAAAGAGAGGGATGAGATATAAATTGGAAGATTAAGCCAAAATCTGAACTATTAATCCTTCCTTATAATCCTACCTCAATCTAAATATAGGATATGATACATAATTCAAAGGGATTCGTAGTCCTAGGACAATTAATCATGGAATGCTAATCCAACCTAATCCAGTCTGTCTAAACAAACATGGCCTTAGGTGACAACGGACAAAAAGATAGATATGTTACGTGGACAGATATGTAGAATAGCAGACAAATAGGCAAACAAGTAAGGTCAATATGATTTTTTAAATTGTTATTATCCTCTTTCAAATTATTATTGTTTTTATTATTTCAAAAATTTTTAAATTGAATTTATGATCCGAATGACCTACATATAACTCCAATAAAACTATATGAAAAGTTAAAAAAAAATAAACAATTACGTAAAAAAAAAGTAATCAATATTCGCTATTGATAATGACTAATCTCTAACCTCTTGAATAAGAGTATAGAAGGGTGACCTATTGAATTAGTCCAGTTGCCTCGGAAAAAATTTATGTTACATAAATAAAATAGAACATGAATAAAAAGAATTTTACACTTTCAAAAATTTTGTCCATATTAATATTTATTTTTTTATGATGATATCATTCCCAAACTTATTGATCCACTCTTGATGGAGAGAGAGAGAAGACTTTGGGGGCAAGGAGTAAGTAGAAATACACCTTGTCAAGTCTTTAACAACATAAAACCTGGAGAGAATCTAAGGTCTTTGCAAGCACCAAAGTCACTGAAATGTGAAACTTTGTACTATATAAATACCAAAAAAGTGAAATTGGATATAAACTATAAAGGAAGCTATATATGGTCCCCTCAACCCACATTCCCTAAAGGAAAACAACCCTTCTCCTAGTCTTAACCAACCATCATCAAAATTGGGGACCCATAATCTCCCAATCACTCATTTATTTATGATGGGTTTATGCCCACGCCTATTCTCATCAATAATTGCTTTCCCTAAATACTCACATGCATTCACTCTCACACCTGCAACCATGATTTGATTTAAGATTCAACCCTCCACTTATATGGGATACACGTGATTCAACCCTCTTTTACTGTTGTGCAATCTTTTAGGTTTATTTTAGATGTGTTAGACTTATTTTTCCTATGAATAAAAATATCATAAATGTGAGCGTATTAGTAGGAATTGAAAAAAATTTACAGATTAAATTCAAGTTAATTATCAAGCGATTACATTGACGATTATTTTGCTTCAATGAAAAGGATTTCAAAATTATCAAGTGAAAAGAAAAATTAAAAGAATGAGGGAGACGAAGAAAAATGATTGAGTGAACAATCGGGGTGATTGAGTGAACAATCAAAGTAACCATTAATTACTTCTATTCCTATGCTTTGAAAATGAAGTGCATGAAAGATAAATCTATTTTAAACTACTCCTAAGATAAAGAAAATGACAAGAAAAATATAAATAAATTGTTTTTTATTTGAGTTGGTCCTTTTACAATGTAACCATGAATAGCTATTTATAGGCAAACATTTGTAGAAAAAAACTACCTAAAACTATCCACTCTTCCCACCTCATCCATTTCATACTTTATGGTCTTCTATGATCTTTCAAAACTTTCTTCAACCTCCACTTCATGCTCCATGTTCTCTGTCATCTTTCCACATTTCATAACTTCTCATAACTTTCAAATGAGTAGGAGGGTGTCACATGTCCTGCAATTATATAAATAATAAATAATAAAATCACAAATTTATGGTGCTAACATTACCCCCCGCGGCCATTAAAAATTATATTTACTTAAATTTTTGAAAGGTCAAACTAAACACATGACTAGTCTAAACAACAAAGTGCTTCGAATAATATCAATAAAGTATTTTGAATGATATAATAGCACCAAATGTTCACAATTTTGTCAGTTGAATGCAAGAGCTATTGTTTGACTACAATCAAAGCACACATACTATTGTCATTATTTTGTGCCTTAAAAAAAAAATTGGCCATCAATTTGAAAAGATAATCATTCTCAACCACTAATTTACATGTATAGGTTTTTCCTAAACAAGTTTAACATGTCAAATGGCCAAGTTGTTCTTTAGTGCAATAAACTCATCAAAACAATGTTTAAAGATGATTGTTTTATTAGCCATGTCATCAAAATTAAATTTTGATGTGAGCCACAAGTCCAAAAAGGATTTTGAATACCAAAATCGATTTTGAATACCAAAATCATACTACAAGACGGCCTTAAAAATTCAAACAACTTGACATTTTGAATAATTTCAAAAAAATTTAGATTCATGAACATTAAATTGTTCATCATTCTTAGCCATGTTTGGCTTGAGAACATGTTTTTTGGCTAAATAACTTTCATCATTCATTGACAAATGGGGTTGTTTTTCTATTTTATCCATTAATAGATTATGAAAATCCTCCATGTGAGTTTCATCATTTCTTTGTCTAATGGGTTGTTCTATTTTAGCCATTAATGACTTGAGAAAAACCTTTATATGAGTTTCACCATTTTTTGGCTTAATGGGTTGTTCCATTTTAGCCCTTAATGGCTTATGAAAATCCTTCATAGATATTATGTCCATGGTTTGACTCTTTAAGAATGAGTTTTTCAACGCCTCGAGTTTTCTATGGAATATTATTTTTGACCATGCTTGGCTTAACATCATATTTTTTAGCCATGTTACTTTCATAAATTGGCTCTTTAAAAATGAGTTTTTTGACCTCCGAGCCATTGATCAAATCAACTCTTTGCTTTTGTTATTTTCAACCATAGAAAAATTCTGAAAAAATTCACCAATTCCAGCCATTAAAGCCTCAGTTAAAGACTTGATAGTGAGAATTGACAACTTATCATTCCATTGGTGAATTTTCATATCAAGTTGATGAATTTCTCCAATTAAATGATGTCTTTTTTCTTCCACCAAATAATATTATAAGGGATGAAAGTTTATTTCATCAAGAAAATGGATCTCTTCTTGAAGATTCAAAATTTTTTGTTTCTGCCAAAAGATTTCATCTAGGTTATTTGGAATGGACGAATCTAATTCATTTTTCATTTCTTACACTTGATGTCCCACTGGGTGTTCGAAAAATTGTTGGCATTTTTTTCTTACGAAGGAGGATACCATAAATGCGAGCATGCCAATAAGGATTGAAAAATCCTTACAGATTAAATTCAAGCTAATTATCAAGTGATTGTGTTGATGGTTCTGTTGCCTCAATGAAGAAGATTTCAAAATTGCCAAGTGTAAAGAAAAGAAAAATTAAAAGAAGAAGAAGGGAGGTGGAAAAAAATGATTGAGTGAACAATTGGGGTGATTGAGTGAACAATCAAAGTAACAATTAATTACCTCTACTCCTATGCTTTGAAAAGGAAGTGCATAAAATTACCTTTACTTCTATTCTTCGAAAAGGAAGTGTTGTAATAAAGTGCAGGACATATAAATGACAAGAAAAAATAGAAATCAATTGTCTTTGATTTGAGTTCTGAATCTTTTTATAATGTAGCCATGAATTGCTATTTATAGGCAAACATTTGTAAGAAAAAATTACCTAAAATTACCCACTCTTCTACCTCCTCCATTTCATACTCCATGATTTTCTATGATCTTCCATAACTTCCTTCAACTTCCACTTCATGCTCTATATTCTTCACTTTGTTCTCCATCACATTTCATAACTTTTCATAACTTTCAAATGAGTAGGGGGGTGCCATATGTCTTGCAATTATATAAATAATAAATAATACAATTGCAAATTTATGGTGCTAACAAGATGATAATATAAAATAAAGTTAATCGGAAAATTAATAATCCTTTCATCAAATTATATTTTCTATTCAGTTTTATTATTAAAATGATATTTACCATTCATTTTTTCAAATACAAATGTGATTTCATGAAAAGACTATCGAGATTTAATCAATTTGATTTTTTGCAAGTTTGTTATACTCATTGTTTCCCAAAAAGTAAATAGTTTAAATTATCAAAATAGAACTTGAAATGAGTCCAAAAGGTTGGACAACAATGCTTGTTATGCGAGATGCACATCCACTAAAACAATTCCTGGTTTATATGCATATAATTCATTATCATTTATAAATAAACACATAATATTCTTGTGATTTGTGAATTGAGGTGCATTATCAGGCCTATTAACTGCCGTTGGTCCTGTTTGGTAGAGCTGTGGGAAAGTGCTTATAGCGACCCCGGTCTTTCCCCATTTGGTTGTTGCATCCGGACTTAGGTTCCGTAGATCCTATTGCTATATTTATGTTGTTGTCATCCTTTATTTACTTGTCTTTGAACTATAGGATGTGTTGGGCAGGTTTGTTACAGGTTGGTTGGGTTTGGGAGCAAATGGTTGCTGCCCAGAATTTTGGTCCTTCGCTCGAGCGAGCTGTTTGTCACTCGAGCGAGCTCTTCGTTTTGGTACTTCGCTCGAGCGAGAGTGGAGTCTTATGTCTAGTGGATCAAGACAGAGTGGCTTCGCTCGAGCGAGCGATTGCGTCTGGTTCTGAACCTGAAAGTTGCAGTTCTTGGCTTGAGCGAGCTTTTCTTGGCTTGAGCGAGCTGGTTTGTTCTTCGCTCGAGCGAGCGTTCCGTCGCTCGAGCGTGCGTCTGGTTGCAGACCTGAGGGTTTGAGTTTTTGGCTCGAGCGAGCAGTTTGTCGCTCGAGCGAGCTTCTGGGTTGTTGGCTCGAGCGAGACCTTCTTGGCTCGAGCGAGGGTTTTCTGTGTCTGGTCGCTCGAGCGACCAAGCCTTCGCTCGAGCGAGCCTGTTTTATATAAATACGCAGCAGCGGTTTTAAATACATTTTTTCATCATCTTTTTGATTTCAGAACCTTAGGTCCGTGTTTTCTCTCCCTCTACACACCTTCTCTCTTAGGTTTGATCCACTTAAAGTGTATTTCTACCCTAGGTCCTTTGTTAAAAAGATAGAGTGGGTCGAGGGCTTCATTTTAATCTGAACAATCTTGGATTTGGAGCACATTGGGTTTTCGCCATCTTCTCCATTTGAGTTCCTTACTTCGAGGTAGGGATTTCCTACTCCATATTATAGGTTTTGTCCTAAGTTTTAGTCATTTTGATATATGGCTGTTGTTTGGTAATTTTGGGGTTTATATTATAATTTGAGAATAATGGGGTTTTTCATATATTAAATATCATCTGTTTGTAAGTCATGAAAAATGACATTGATAGTATTAAATTGAGGAAAATTGAACCTTGAGTTAATTTTGAGAAAAAGGGAAAAAGCCCTAATCGTTGTAATAAAATTAATTCGTATAATTAATTTTGGAAAAATGTGGAATTTGGTTTAATTCATGACAATGAGAAGTTATGAGATTATATTTGTTGATACATTTATTTCCTGTTTAAAAATAACTGTTTTGGACTATCGGTGGAGGATGGTTGTGGTTGTTGTAGACTTTGCATGTTGATTAGGGAAAACTGAAACTAATCACATTGATTGAGTCATTAGATATGACAGTTGAATTAATACAGCAAATCTGTGTATTGATTGAATATTGTGCATGACAAGTGTTTAATACATTGTATATGCATATTGTTTGGGAGGAGATAGGGGATGTACTCCATGGTTTGAGGAAAGATAGGGGATGGACTCTCAAACCGGTTTAGGAGGAGAAAGGGGATGGACTCCATTAGTACAGCAAATCTGTGTACTTATTGATGTATGGAAGTGTATTAGTATAGCATATATGTGTACTTATCGATTTATGGAAGTATTTTGGTTTGAACTTTAGTTTCACTTAAATTGTTGATATTGGAAGGATTGTTAATCTGAGATGTAGTCTCATTATATTGTTTGGCCAGGTTCTGAGCCACGTTTGTATAAATGGAAAGTTGAATAATAATGGAAAGTGAAACATGTCATGGACATTATTGTCATGAAACTGAATTGTGTTATAATTGATTTTAAGTGGTAACCATCTATCAAATGCTATTGCTTTAGTCAATTTCTATATTTGGTTTAGTATATTTCTGCTGGGCTGTGGCTCACCCTACACGGGAACATCATTTTCAGGTTCAGATGATATGCTACCTTCAAGGACTTAGCTTGGGAGGATTTGGAGTTGAAGACTCTGTTTAGATTAGTTGTTATTTTGTTTTAGTTTGATATTACATGTAAACTCAAGCCAAGGGCTTAATGTGTAACTGAGTTAGTACTCAAACTTTTGTGTCCAAGTGTTGGCTTGGAAAGCTGTAAGCCCGTAGGGCATTTATTTTCGATGTTACATGTAATGTCTTTTAATAAGAATACTCTGATGAATGGAATAATGTTTTGTTTTCTTTTAACAATGCATGTTAATATTGTATATATTATGGGTTTATTTTGAGGACGTTACAGTACTTATAGCTTATGCCTAAACAGCTTATAGCTTATAACTATGAACATATGCTGATTTCTGACTTATAAATTAAGCATCTCCTGTCCCACTCAAAGAATAAGCTGATTTCTGACTTCCAAAAAGCTATAAGGTATAAGCTATAAGCTAAACAAAACACATCAAAATAGCTTAAATTAAGCTGAAAGCTGAAAGCTGAAATAAGCAGCTTTTAAGTTGCACCAAACAGGCACATTGTATGTAAGTAACTTCATTGTGCAAATCACATACATTTTCATTAGTTTTTTGGAAAGCAAAATTTACTTTAATCCGTTATGCTTTACTCCATATTGTTTACCTCCCTCATATGAAGACGTAACCCTCTTATGTCTAAGCACATGTTTACACTTGTTATGCTTTTGATCTATAACCACAAGAGAGTTACGTGGTTATTTCTTAATGATGGGGAATAATCTATAGATGAACCAAATCGCAAGAGGTAAGTGTAGACACCCCATTTTTGACCGTCCTCAAGACTTGGACGTCACCGTTTGAACACTCGGTGATTATCCGTGTTTGTGTTCGTCTCGAGTTCCCGGAGGCCTCGGCTACGCGCCTTGCCTCAGGACCTCTTGACTCGACTGCTTCGTGTTTGGTTTTGGCACCAAACACCTGTGTTTTTGCCTTGAAGGGCATGGAATGGCTTGTTGGCCATCCCCACACCCCACCGGCCCTCCCCTACCATCACCGGCTGCATATGTGTACCACCGGCCATGGTTTCTTAAAAATAATGGCCGGTCGGCACTATGTTTAGCCGACCGGCACTTTATTGTGCCGGTGACCTATTTGGTTGGCCGACGACCTTTCTGCACCCATTGGAGCATGGTGCATGCCAGCTGTGCCAGCTGGAATGCACCCACACCACTCCCCATGCACGGGGATGACCCCTTTGCACCTTTTAACCCCCAAACCTTCTAGAAGGTTGACCCCTTTTGGCCAAGCTTCTTGGAGAAGCTTGGCCAGCTGTCTTAGCTTCTTCAAGAAGCCAAGACCCCTTTGCACCTCTTGACCCTTTCTCCTTTGCTTAGCCACTAAGCTTCTTGGCTTTATTTTGCCTATATAAGCATCATATCTCTCCCTTTGTTTGAGGTTGGCCATTCTTGAACAAAAAAAACCAGAGCTTTGTATCTATATATCTGCCATATATCTCCTCTCTCTAGATTTTCCCTCTCTCTCCTCTTGTGTGTGTGTTTTTAGGCCTAAAAGTGTAGTTTTACCTTACTTTTGCACTCACACACACACTATCACACCTTAGCTCAAGATTGGGAGGCTTGGAGGGTTGTTTCTTGAGCATTTGGACTGATTTTGATCAATAGAGGGTGGCTGGACCAATTGCTCTTCAAGGTTTCTTCAAGGGTGAGCGCTTTACTTTAGATTCCCCATTTTTGCAATAAGTTTTTACCTGTCTTGCTTGCTGATTTAGGCTTTGTGTTTAACATGAAAAAGTCTTATATTTTCTTGCTTTAGAACTTTCATTAAGGGTGTTTTGTCGTTGGGGGTCGAAATCTCCCTCTTAGGCCTTGTTTGGCCTCTTTTGGTCCCTTTTCCTTAAGTCTTGCTATGGATTTCAGTGGTGATGAAGGTGGTTTGAAGTCTTGTATAGGGGAGGGACACCCCTTTCCCCTTTGTCCCTCTTTGCCCCTTTGTTTTAGCCTAGAGGGCAACATGCATTTTTAGTCTTATATGCCTTCATTTCAAAGCTTATTTGAATGTTTTGGAGCATGTTATATCTCTGTTTTTGGTCGGATTTGTAGCCCTTAGCATGCATCTTATACTTGCTTTGTAATGCCCTACTTTGCCTAGAAATGTGCCATGGGTTTAGCCTTGTATATCCTCATGTTTTAGTTTGGCTTATTGAAGCTTTTGGTCATGATTTGTCATGTTTTAGGTCTGTTGGCCACTGGTTTTACCATTTTTGGCATGCTTAATGTAGTTGCTTTGCATTGTGGCTTGTAAGCCTTGAGGATGTGATCCATGTATATGCATTGGATAGGTTATTTAGATGATTTGGAATCATTTAATATGTTATTTCAGTCCCTATACCATGTTTATATGTCCCCATTTATCATCTCATTCATGCTTTGAAGTGTTGTAATCTTGTGCCTTAAAGGGTGGTCATTGGCCATGCTTGCATGTTTAGGTATTTGGGTCGCCATGTCATGTGTTTTTGTGGCTTATTTTTGCATGCTATATATCTTTTGTTTTGGTTGCTCATTCCATGCTATGAGTGGTCTTGTTAGTGATGGTGTAATGCTCCATTTTGTGCCTTAGTCTTAGGCCCCATTTGGTTTGTATGTCAGCATGAATAATTGTTCATTTTAGGCACTTTTGGCCACTGTTTTGGGGTGGATTGAGGTCTGCCCCTTTATGGTTTAAGCCCACTTTTGCATGTTTGTCTCATGTTCTTTGCATACTTGCTTCATTAAGTGTGGTAGCATGATAGTTCTATTACATGATTTGTCCTTGTTTGCATTGTATTTGCATCTCGTATGCTCTAGCATTTTGTATACTCAAACATGATGTTGCATAGCATTTGGCATGTCTTGCATTTTAGTATCATGTTGCATTGTTAAGCCATGTTTGCATAACATGCATTGCATTACTTGGTTTGGGGTGTCAAACCAAGTGTGAGAGATGAGAGGTGTTTGTACTTTAAGTGACAAAACACGTCTCAATTCTCACGTCACTAAGGCCCTTGACTTGGACATGATAGGATCTTGGTCTTCATTTACGTGTTGCATGCATATTCATTAAAATGCAATCTTGATCCCTTAGGCCATCATGCATCAAAATGCATAGTTGGTAGCCCAAGGACCAAGGGCCATGCTTCCTTGAGTCCCATACATGATAGGAAACATGGCCATGCTTACATGTGTCCAAAATTCCATGCCATACGCTGTCTGTCCTTGTTGCTGTCAAAAATCAGATTCTGCAGGAATTGTTTGCCGACCGGCAGTAAAGAGTGCCGACCGGCAATGTATTGGTGGCCGACAGCCTCATAAGGAGCCGACAGACATTTTACATGGCCGGTGGCCATTTCATCCAGCCGATGGTGTGAAGCAGTGTGCATAGAAGGTATTCTGGGACTTTGGCAGTCTTTGGAAAGGCAGGACAGTGAAAGCAGAGGCAGCAGTGATATCGTGCGGGTTTTCCGGGCAAGACAGATCGAGCATGCATCATTTGCGCACCCCAAGGCAGGGCTGAGGCCCCCCCCTTTTTTTTTACATTCGATTTAATTTGATAATTAGAATTTTTATAATAATTTATTCTGTATTTGGACTGTACTATTTGGAACTGTATATTCTTTTGGTCCCTCCGTGTGAGGGCACATTTGTAATGAGCGTGTGTGAGTGGTGTGTATGTCTTCCAACCTCCACTTCTTTCTCCCTTTTATTTACCTGCTTATGATGGTAGATTAGGGCATATTTAAAATTAGCATAACAGTATGATAGCATGTGTGCATCCATACATTCGTTTACATGTACCAGGCTCGGTACATCATACAAACCGCATTGTATTTTCAATTCCAAATTGAATACATGCTACCTGTGTATTTCACATACCATGTTTAGGATAGCCGAGCCTGTCTAGATTGCATCTTTGCCTGTGTTGCATTAGCCACTTAACATGAACTAGGATCATGCATTTGATTACTAACTGGTTCCTGTTTTGGCTTGGAGTATTGGGTGAGCTGTTATGCTTTAGCATCTCGCATGCGTGTGAATGTTAACATGACAGCATGATTACCATGTGGCTAAATGCTTATATGAGATAAACTGCCTGATTGCCTGTGGGTGAAGGTTGGATTGTTTGAGTTGGAAAAACTCTTTGAAATCCGTGTTTTAGCCTACTTGCGAGTAGTAAATTCCAAAGCGTTTTCAAAACAAACGGATATGCAATGCTTGTTTCCAAATTAGGCAATCTAGTCTATACTTGTTTGCTGTGCGCATAACATAGTAATTCTAGGCTAATAACCGGAACAAGAACACATAACGTTTTCAAAACAAGATATCACGGTTAGTAGAGGCCGGTCTTTAGACCGGGCGAAAGGGGGTGCTCATAGCTGACCTTCCCCGATCGTACCCAAGCTCCGGAGCCAAGACAACTTTGGTGATGACGGACATGTGGCCTTTGGCACCGAGTCAGGGTTTCCTAAATTTCCCCATTAAAAAATATTTAGGTGGCGACTCTGTATCTGGCAAAACAGTCCATGTTTGACACTTCTTTTCAAAAATCTGTTTCTCAAAACGATTTGCCGGATTTGGACTCTTTGGTTCAAGATTAAGAACCGTGACACAAATTGAGTCCGAACTGTAACCCGTGAGTCCCCTCGCGGGCATGTTACAGTAAGGTAAAATTTATTTTAAAAAATAATCAAACTATTTCTAATCATATGTTGTTTTTCATTTGTTAATGAGTATTATTAGCCAACCTTAGAACTATTATATTTTTTTACACATATTTTTATAAGGTATATGTATAATTATTTTAGATTTGGTAATAAGTATATATTGATAACACTGGTTAGTAAATTATTGTTTAAAATAAAATAAACAAGAAGCTACTCTCGTTTTGATGATTTTTAATACATTATTTTATGTAGTAATTTTCTCCTTTGATTTTAGAATAATTATTTATGGAGAGATGCTGTGTAGGACTGAAATATTTTAGGGAAACTATTCTCCTCATGGTTTCTCAGATTGGGGATGGATGCTGTGATAGTGTCCTGCTGTTACACGCGTGAGATTTATTCTAACTATATTTTAATAATTTAAATTGTTCATATTACAGGATTTATATAAAAAATACAATTAATTTGACAAGTATGATCATAATGAATAATAATTTTAAAAAATTATTATAATCATGCTAACCATTTAGTTTTTTAAATATAAACGTGGTAATTGAATTTTTTCATAAATGACCTATCCAACAAGATCATTAAAATAAATTCAAACACACTTCACGGGTTCACAGCACAGTACTGTGCCTATAAAGAATAACCTCATTCCCATGGTTTCTCATGTATGGTGGTAAATTCCGTTATTTTGGAAGCCTACCCGTGCTATATATGCATGGAATTGCCAAAAAAAAAAAGTTTAAAAAGATATTTCAACTGAAAAATATGTTGATATTTGATATTTTGTATATAATTTATTAATAGTGGTTGAGATTTGAATCTTAACATCCGCTCCACAATAGCTTCCACGTTACTGTTATCATTGACTTAAGATACATGTTGAATTTGTATAAAATTTATGAATTATGAACATAATGAATTACTTAAAAGATATTTTATTTAGAGGTAGTCTGATAATCTAATTTAACATTTAAAAATAAATTTATTGAACAAATATAGGTTTAATGCTTTTCATAATCAACATTTATATTACTTAAAGGGGAATCACAAATACAATTTATGAGATTTACTTAAAATATAAATTACCTTTTATAGTTCTAAAAATTACAAACACTCCTAATAATTTACCCTAAATATTTATATCTCATATATGAATCTTTTATAGAGGTAACAATTTTTTTTTGGATATCATTTCTAGGGGTACTCGCGGATCGATTTTTGACGGTTCAGTTTGCTGTTTAAACTCGTCTGCATGTCTACGGTTTGAAAAAAATTGAATCTACAACCGCCCGCAATGCGGATTGCAGTTTGTGCAGATATGGTTCGCGGATGTGCGGGTGGTTGCGGATAGTTTGTGGATTGGGCTTTTCCTTTAAAATTTACTTTTGGGCTTGTTTTTTTTTTTTTTTTTTTTCCATTTTTTAAATATTCTTTTTGGCTTTTCCTCCCAATTTTTTTAATATTATTTTGGGCCATAAAATCACATATTTCTTATCATGAAATCATTATTTTCTAAATGATTTATTCCAAATAAATTACAGCTTATCTGTCCAATTCACTTCCAGAAGGAAACATACCATAACAGAGCAGGATCAGTCAATTGACTCACATTCACTTGTAGAAAAGATATAAGCTAAACAATGTATACAAATGCAGTGAGTGAGTACGGGTGCAGGTAAAACCCGTGACCCGCCCGCAACTCACAAAACAGGGAAATCCTAACCCGTATCTGATCCTAATGATTATGCGAAACCACCCAAATAGGTGTGGGCGGTTTAGATTGGGCGATTTTTGCAAGTCGAATAACCTTATGTCCAGTCCTACTCATTGCTCATCATAATAGCATTTGGACAAACTATATATTTTTTTTCGGTTTCGTATGGTTTTTATTTTGTCTTTGTTCTTTTTAAACAATAGAAATTAACATGTCAGATAGTATTTAAATTTTTCGAAATAGTTTTTGAAGTTTTATAAACTTTTTTTTAACCAAAGATAAAAACAGCATTTTATTAAAAAAACATACATGTTGCATGCCAAAGTTAATGCAATCTCGTTACTCCTCACATTCTTCTTGGTGTTTAAATGATTTGAAAAAAGAGATAATAAATACTGAATTTCAAAGAATAAAGATAGAGCCATAAAACTATAACAAAGCTAAAAAACAAAAATGGATACATTTTTTTTTAAATATATATATTTTTAACCAATATATTCTTTTAATCTATTTTATAACTTAAAATTTCAACATTTTTAGTATGAGATTTTTAACTCCAAAATAACATGTTTTGGCTAATAGACTTATTTTATTTTTTTCTATTGATTTTCAAAAATTAGTAAGAGTGATTCTAACAACTTTGATTACATTGATTAGACCAATATAAGTTTCTATAAAAAAATGTATTACATTGCAAATATAGTAACATAATTTAAGGAACAAATTACAAATTTTAACTAAAGAGAAAAAAATAATTTCCAATCAATCATTGTAAGATATATTGATAAGTGAAATTTTTAACAACTTAAAATTTTTAAAATTTGAGAAAAAAATATTGAGAGTTTCAATCTCAAAGGTCCAACACCATTTATGTTTATATAATAGCATAGACATGGTAAAGTCTATATATGCAAATTATAACATTTGTAAAATTGATTACCACAAATGTAAATGGGTAAAATACACTTTACCCCTTTTAACTATTGTCTCATATCACTTTACGCTTGTCATCTAAAAATTATAACAATTAACCTCCCTCATCTATTATTTTTTTTTTCTTCTTCAATTTGAACCTTTATGATTAAAATGCCCTTTCATCAATTGAAAAATTATACTTTATCCCTTTGAACTATCACCTAATATCATTTTCAATTTGGACTTTCTTATTTTTTTTCATTTTATCACTAAATTAATTTTTAGTTTGTCAGGAACAAAATTGACAACCATACAATGAAAATATTTATGAAAAAATCAAACAAATGTTCACTAAACACAAGAAATATAAAAATATATCAGTTTTTTATTTTGTGTTTCTTCTTAAATTTTTTCGTCTTTAGTGATTTTTTTTTAAAAAAAAATCTTCACAAATATTTAAATTTTAGGTGCATCTAAAAATTTAAAATTTAAACTAGAATATGAAAAAAATTACTAAAAAAAAAAAAACTTAAAAAAAAACTTAAAAATTGTATTTTAAATTAAAAATCAAACTGTTTTTTAGTTGAGGGAGTAGAGTGAATTGAGTGATAGTTCAAGGGGATAAAATTTAATATACTTCTATAGTTAAAAAGGTACTTTCAACATAAGGTATAAATTGAAAAGAATTAATAGAAGAGGGGGTTAAGTGTTACAATTTTTATTTCAAGGGGATAAAGTGATATGAGACAATAGTTTAGAGAGATAAAATATAATTTTCCTTTTATAATAGTATATATATGGTTAAGATTGTATATACAAATGTTTATGTAAAATAAAAGGGGTACTGCCATATACAAATTATGACATTTGTGGAGTTGATTATCACAAATGTTATAGTTGAACCCCTTTAAGTCATAACTAAAAAGCATGAGTTATAATTCAACACCATAAATATAACTGAAGTATATAAGCAAAATACATAACAATGAGTCATGTTGAACATAATAATAATATCATAAAATCATATAAAAAATAATAATAATAAAATAAAATAATATAAAATAATATAACCAGTTATAACACCGCAATAATTTATATCCAAAAATCACAAAAATTGTAATTGTAATGTATAGTTCACACCTCAAACAAGATATGTATCATAGACCTTGATTTGTATCTGTTTCATTAAAAGCTTATTCGAGATGTGCTCAATATGTAAACAAATTAAGTTTGAACAAAATTCTAAATTCATTAAGTTAACAAATTAAAAAATCCCAAATTTGACACGACTTGACTCGACTCGATTTGTTTCAAGGAAGGGAGATTTGTTGGAAACAATTTTGTAAATATATTTTTGTATTGAATTTTGTTTTTGTTTGTTTTTAGGTATAAATTATTGAAGAAGAAAAACAAAAATTGGGAAGGATTTACATATAGGTCCTAATAGGTGGACTTATTGTCTAATAAGTCTTATGATAGTTAATGGCGTTTCTATAACACCTCGAAAATATTGACAATGGATACCCTCATAATACTTAATAGATATGTGGAAGCTTATAGTCTCAAACATACAATATCGACATCATTTCCAATACTAATATTCATTCATTGATTTCCAAAAGTATTATGAATCTATAGCATGTGACGCATATACACAAACACAAAAGAAATAAAGATAATTTATGCTTTAATGGCTACAGATTTCTAAGATGATACTTGGTGTAGCTTGCTTTTCGTGCTCATCTCGGATACAATTAGCCCTACAATTCGGACTCCCGTGGTTCTGAATCTGATTTCACAAGTGCAATGTGAAATAGATAAACACAAATGAGTCCAAATCTGAAAAATCTTTTGGAAAATCGATTTTGCATCAAAATGCCAAAAATAGACCCCCTTGCCAGATTACAGAGTCGCCATCTAAATATTTTTGAAAAATTTAGGAAACCCGTGACTCGTGCCAAATGCCATTAGTCCGTCATTACCAAAGTTTCTCGGCTTGGGAACTTATGTATGAGAGGGAAATGTCATGAATTGAGCACCCCATTCACCCGATCAAAGATTAGTCTCTACTAATCATGATGTAATTCTTATTTACATTATATGCTCTTATTCCGATTATTTATGCTATCTTTACTAGGTGATGCACATAAGTATAGACCAATTCACAAAATTTGGAATGCATTGATTTTATGTTTGTTTTGAAAAAGTGTTTTGCATACGTGTCACTTGAAAAAGCGAGCTCGTATTTACATTAATCAGATTATTCCAACTTAAGTAAAAAGGCCTTCATCCACTGGCATTCAAACATGTATAGCACTTAAGCACTTAGCCTTATGGAAAACATGCTCGATATGGCAACACAAACATACATGCAATATGCTAAAGCAAGAAATGCTCACCTAGTACTCCAAGGCAAGCCAAATAAAGCTAAAATAATTAGAGGAAATGCATGCTCCTAAACAATGCAACATGACTAATGCAATTAAGCAATTAATAGGCTCGGCTACTAGCATGGTACGTGATTCAATTTAAGGCATGCGATAAAGCGCGTGTTCGAGTAAAGAATTTGAAATTGACGTTGGTTGGTATAATGCGCCAAACCCTAAATCATGTAAAATGCTAAGGAAACATGATGCTCTATGCTATCCATCATAAGCAAGTAAATAAAAGGGAGAAAAAAATGGGGATTGGAAGACATACACAATTATTATATATTTTGCCCTTATGCAAGAGGGTCTGAATGTCCAAGTGTCCGAATTAAATTAACTATTAAAAACCCAAATGAAGAATGAATGAAGGACTATCTAATTTATTACAACAATACTATCACAATAATCCAAGAAAATAAACCAATGATTGCCCAAAATGTTCCTCAGAAACTGTTCTGTCTGCCTTGCTAGGAAACTACCATGTGTTCACCTTCAGCCACTAGCTCTGTATTTCTCAAAACTGCTCTATGTACCATACATTAGGGCTCGACCAGCCCACAGTGAGACCCGGCCGAGTCCAAGAAGATCCGGTCGTGCCCTATTTTCTTACAGAAAACTGTTTTTCTGCTCTGGGGTGAAATCAGTGCAGATAGAGCATTTCCAAGTTTTGTTTATCCTTTCTGCTCTTCTCTATCATAGAAGTACTCGAGAGGAGCGGGTTCGGTTCCCAAACCATCAATAGGCGCAAGTTGATTACTTGATGGTTTCGAACATAAAGAGACAAAAAGTTAATGAATACAATGAAAGACATACCACCTCTCCCCTCAATCATGAAGTTAGTTCAAGCAGGGAGGCAGACACGCCTCAAGAATCATCAAGCATCACAAATTAGTATGTGTTGATTCTAGAAGCGTTGGATTCGGTATAATGTCCGACTGAATCCAACCAATTTTATTATTCTTTTTATGTCGGTTTGATAGATTTTAAGCCTATTTTATTAGCCCTTTTCAACTTACCATTCCATTACTTAATCATTTTGTACAAAAGTGAGTGTTACGTCCACTAAGTGTAAAAGCAATAAAGATGAAAAGTAATCGACTTAGCCCGAGAAATGAGCCTTTCAAGCCCTCGAGATCAAGTCTTGAAGGGCAAGACTATTTTATTGGTTAAGGTATTGTGGCGATACCATGGAGTCAAGGAGGCTACTTGGGTGCATAAAGCTGAAGTCCATGAGAAATACCCGGACCTATTTATTGATGTTTGAATCTTTTGTAATAGATTTCACTTGAGTTATAACATATAAACATTATGAATGTTTTGTAGGATTGTAATCATAGTATTTTGGAATGGATTGTTTTGTCTATTTATTGTTTGTTAACATGAATTATCATTGTTGTTAATGATTTATTGTGTTGTTGTTTTGTTGGTTAAATTTCAGGGACAAAATTTCCTAAGGGAGAGAGATTATAGCGACTCGGGTTAAGACCCGACCATTTTGTATTCTTCAAACTACAACTCGGTAATCGATCTTTCCTTCGCTCATGTGGTCTTTGGTTTCTTCGAGTATCTATGTTTACAGTCTGGACTTCTGGGAGTGGGTTGTTCTTCGCTCAAGCCATAGGTTGGTCGCTCGAACGGTATTCGGTATCTGATGCTCGAGCAGTCTTTTTTTTGCTCAAGAGGTCTCTTTGCAAGTCTGAACTACTGGGAGAGGGTCATTGTGCGCTCGAGCCATTACTTGGTCGCTCAAGTAGTTCTTTGTGTCTGACGCTCGAGCAATTTTTTGGTCACTCGAGCGGTCTGTGCATATATTAATACTTAAAAAAGATATTTTCTTTCACTTTTTGATTTCTCTCTCTCTAAAAGGTGTCTTTACCAAATTTATTCACTTTCTGTCTCTAGTTCTTATCTAAATACAAACACTCAAATCTGTTGGTTTCGCCGCCGTAGTGCTTTGGAGAAAAGTGTAGAGCTCGTAGAGATGAACATTCTAATATGAGAAGTTGTCATTTTCGACTCTGTCAAAAGTTGGGTCTTGTTCTTTCTTTCTTCTAATCTTGAGGTAGGGATTTCTTCAACCTCCTTGTATGATTCTTAGCCTTATTACGTGTTCCTTGGAAAGTGTAGTGATTTGTGAGTAGTGAGTTTGATTTAGGGTTTGGTTTTGGAAATATAAAAGAGGGATTTTCAAATGGGTTCACGGAAAATGTTATGGGAATGAGTATATTGTATAGTTGTGTTGAAATATTAGAAATTTATCCTTTAAATGTATTTTTGAAAAGAATAAATGTTTTGTTGGAAATCATTAGTTTTGAACTAAGAATAAAGGGAAAGATATTGAGTTTTTGAAAAGATAATATGAATATATCTGTTGATGATAAAAGTGGTATTGGATATGTATTATCACTCTTGTATTGAGATTACGAAATTATAATTGTTGTTAGAGATTTATCTTTTGTATAGAGATATTTGTTTTGGGCTGTTGGTGGAGGATATCTTTGATTGTTGTAGAAATTGCATGAGGATTAGGTTAATTGAAACCAACTACTCATACATCTTGCATTGAATATTGTTTCATATTTATACATTGAAAATATATTATTTTGAAAAAAATGGGTGAATACCTTGATGCATCTGGTTAGAGGGTGCGGTTGTTATTTACGTTGGTCTGTGTGTCCTTGGTGAAAGTCTAGAAACCCGTATGGTTAGGTGTCGATCCTTCCGGTTAGTACCGGTAAAATGGCTTTGGTAGTGCTTGTATAGCCTACTAGCAGACACGTACCTAGAGATTCCCAGTGTTGTGTATCCACTGCCCTATTTTCTTATTTAAAAAGTATTGTTTTAAAAGAGAAAGTGTAAAATTTTGGTAAATGTTATGCATATGCATTCACCATATGACTTTGTTAAGCATCATACAGTGTGTTCAAGTATTCTCTACTGGATTTTAGCTCACCCTATGTGCAAACCAACTTTCAGGTGCTGATGGTATGCCTCCGCCCAGAACTTAGCTTAGAATGATCATGGAGCGAAGGCTCATTTTGTTTTTTCTTTTATTATGAATATCTTTTGTAGAAGTCTCGGGCTTTTTATCTATTTTAAGCTTAACCTACTTTTGTTGTAACCAAGTATCGTATTGGGAATATGTAGCCACTAAGGCATGATCTTCTCCAAATTTCCTTTAATTTCTTGTATATCGCTTTGTGTCACATGCTGTAGATTCAGAACCTAGGGTTTGTGAATTTATAATGCATATAGTACCTTTTGTAATGATTATCAAATGAATTAATTAAAGAACGAAATACTATTAGTTTTTGCATGACTAGCATACTGTATGGGATTATCTGTTTTCGTATTTGGGGGAGTTATAGAAGTAATAGTTTATCAATTGAATTATAAACATGGCATTGCATTGTTTGAAAGAAAAACGCATTATTTTTATAGTAAATGGCATTCACATGCATACACCATATGGCTCGGTTAAGTATCATATAGATCATTAAATTAATCTCTATAGACTTTAGTTCCCTTATGTGAAAAACAACTATCAAGTGCTAATGATATGCCTCCTTTAAGGAGTTAGCTTAGGAGGACTGTGGAGCTGAAGGCTCATTCTATTTTGTTATGTAAATGTCTTTTGTAAAGCCTGGGGTTTTTATTTGTATTAGGCATCAATCCACTTTTGTTGTAACCAAGTGTAGACACCCCATTTTTGACCACTTGCAAGACTTGGGTGCTTTATTCTAAGCACTCGATGATGAAAGTTACATTGTGTAAATGGTTTGAATTCTCAAGAAGGAATCCCTTTTTGAGCTCTAAACAATCCCAACCTTCCATACCCACGTTGTTTTTACCTAAGAAATCCATCTGACATTGAACTCATTGAACTTGAAATGGAGGAACAGGGGAGCCTCGATGATGAAAGTTACATTGTGTAAATGATTTGAATTCTCAACGAAGGAATCCAGTTTTGAGCTCTAAACAATCCCAACCTTCCATACCCATGTTGTTTTTACCTCAGAAATCCATCTTTGAACACTGTGCCAACCTATATTGAACTTGAAATTGAGGAACAAGTGAGCCATATTGGGGCCCGGCCATGCCTCATTTGGGCCCGGTCGTGCCTTTTGGGTAAAAAACACTGTTCTATGTAGGAATTTGCTAGCTGTTTATATTTAAAGATATTTATGACCTATTCACCTCAAATTCTATAAATACAAGCTGATGCCTCTGTGTTAAGGGTTAGAAAAAATTCAAAAAACCAAAAACACCTTTAAGAGCTCCTTTGCAAGCTAACTTTGTGTTATTATATCATCCTTGAACCATATACATACACCATATACACCCTTAGAGCTTAAGCTTGGAGCCTTGGTTGAGACTTTAAAACCATAATTCAAACTTGAGAGTGCCTTAGGATTGAGTTTGGTTTACAACAAAAGCTTTCACTCTTCAAGAGGTATAAGTTTGCCACCTTTTTCCTTGCTTTCATTTCAATCTTTCTCTATCTTTTCTTTTATTTTCATACTATTTTGGATCTATTCCAAGTGTTGAAACTTGGGGTTAAAGAGCTACTAAAGGTAGAGAGGCTTAACACCATTTCTTGCACCTTATCCCATAGCTCATCCCCTTTGTTTTACCACTCTTTTCTTTGGTTCACATACTGATTTTTAGAGTTTAAAAGGGCTGGAAAATATGATTTAAAAGTCCCAAAAGTGGAGGGGTTAGCCACCCCTCCTTAGTCTTGCTTACTAGTTTTGTATCTCCTTGTTTTAAGCTATCTTTTGTGTCTTTTAAACATGATTTTAGCTATTATTTTTTACATTTTAGGGGTTGTTTAGGAGCTGTTTAATTCATTTAAATAGTTTATGCTTTGAATATTATACTTGTTGTGTTGTAAGTCCTCATGGCTTCGTTGTTTAGGCCTTAGACATTGAGCCATTCGAGTTGATAGCTTTCTTTATCTAGTTTTCATGTAAAGAGTCTCATTTTGTAAAAATCAACTTTGCATAATCATCTCTGCAACCTCGCTCTCTTCTTTGTTTTTTTTTTTTTTTTTATCAAAGAGTTGTTTTAATAAAAGGTTGTCGTTCAAGCATAAGAAAGAAATCCATGCTTAATGGTTTAATCTCTTAGAGGTTCATTACCAAAGGCATCATATCTCTCTTATGCTAAACACAACCTTTTGTTTGTCATTCCTCTTTATTACCGGTGTATTTGTTTCTAAGGGGCTAGCTTGTTAGTTAGCCCTTAGAAATCACAAAGGAAGGTCTCATTATAGCTTGTTCTCAAATTTGGGTTTAGAGTCCTTATAGCTCATTATGGGTTTGGCTATGTCATTATTGCTCTTTTGAGTTTGACTAGTCATTATCGCTTATTTTGGGTTTGATTTGGAATCCATTATCGCTTGTAAACGAGTTTGATTCCTCCTTTGTAATTTCCCCCGAAGAAAA